>JAQSUU010000598.1:13600000-14165813 GCA_038087645.1 Saccharum hybrid cultivar R570
CCCGTCGCAGTCGCTAGCTGCTGCCCCACCGCACCAAGGGTTTCGACGACGTTGCTGCAGCCGTTCTTCGGCTCCACGGCGGCGGGGCGGCCGTCGGGCAGCTGGCACTCGAGGCAGACCTCCACGTCGCACTGGTTGCACTGGTACGACCAGGCGTCGCTGTCAAGTCGCTTGGCGTTCCGGCAGTTCCCAGCGACGTTGAGGCAGCTGCGGCCGCGACGGCCGCCATGCCCCTTCCCGCGGGGCTGCGGCGGCGGGAGGAGCGTGAGCGCGTGCTGGTGCAGCGCTCTGTTGTGCATCGTCTGCGGCAGCCTGCAGCAGCGCGGGTGCGCATAGAAGCTGTGGCACTTGATGCAGGCGTAGACGAAAGAGGAGGGTCCGCCACCGCCACCGACGTCGATGCCGACGGCGCAGATGTTGCACGACCACCGGCGGCCGGCGCCGGCGGGCAGTTGGTGCCCATCTGAGAGCGTGAGGTGATGGCCCGAGCCCGAGTGCGCGAAGTGCTTCATCTTCTTGGGGAGGTGGTAGCAGGCGTCGTGGAGGACGAAGCCACACCCGGCGTAACGGCAGCGGTAAGCCACCTCCCCTACCCCGAGCTCGACGGGCTTCGAGCACATCATGCATGGCTCCCTCACCTCGTTGATGCTCACGCGCTTGAGGCGGTGGTGCCTTCCCTCGGGGTGGGCATGGTGGCCTGAGACGACGGACTGCGAAGCACCCATAGCAATGATGAATTGAACTGCCCGGAGTGCAAGGTACGAAGCAGTTGTGTTATGTAGTTTCCTTCTTCTTGCATTACACATGCATATATACTTTGTCCTACTGCTACATCTACATATATATAGGTACGTTAGAGGACCGGTTCATCGAAGCTACCCCCGAAATAAGAGCTGCCTGCCGAGTGATCGCGTATATTTTAAGAATGCTTTTCCGGGAACCATCCGAGACATATATCGACGGATCGATGGCTCAGTGGCCAACACGGTCAGGGCTTCAGACTTCAGTGCAGACTGGTGGTTTTACTGGTTCTTTTTCGCGGGTTTTCGATCTTTCCACAACAAAATTTGCAAACAAAAAATATGATCTTTTTAGCAAAAAAGAAGTGAACTTTACAACAAATGAATTTAAATTTGAACAAAAAATTGAATTGAGGGGTTTATTTTAACACATAGATAGCAAGTTCATTAATCGGTAAAACTCAAAGAAACCAAGTACTGTTTTTATGTGATGGAAAAAGTGGCAGGATTTCACATGTCCAGTTTGTGATTTGTGGAAACGGATTTCTAAAGGTGATTGGACCTAGAGCCGCCATAACAAATCAATTTCTACCGCACATGCATAACCGAGAATTTCAAAAAAAAATTACTATTTTTTTCTGATTTGTGATTTTTAGAAAAGAATTATTTATAGAGTCAGCTAGATCTAGAACCTGCTATAAAAATTAATTTTTAGGTATAGCTAGAAAACCGTCTTTATAAATTGTTGATTTGTAAAGATGCACATGTATCGGTGGTTGGGCTATACATGCTTTTCAACCGCCTCTGCAAATACTTTTCATGTATTGCTGACGATTTGTCAGTTCATGAGTAATAGAATTACTACCTAAGTTCAAAAAAAAAAAAGGATACAAAGTACACAAACCCATACTCCTTCCGCGTGTTGGTCTCTTGGCTGGAATATAGCACGAGGAATCTAAATTAAGTTTTATCTGGCCTGATAGATACATGTGTGGCGCTTGCGCTTCGGTTGTGTTGACGACGAGAGTTGAATCGTTCAAATGTAAGGACTGGCTGGGCAGTTCTCTCTCAATCGCAGTGGGTAAGGACATG
Organism: Saccharum hybrid cultivar R570; assembly: GCA_038087645.1. Taxonomy (NCBI): domain Eukaryota; kingdom Viridiplantae; phylum Streptophyta; class Magnoliopsida; order Poales; family Poaceae; genus Saccharum; species Saccharum hybrid cultivar. The sequence continues at coordinate 13,601,833 of JAQSUU010000598.1, forward strand.
CGGTGAGGTCATCATCAACCAATAAATCATAGATTTGAAATCATTATACTAGTGCAATTCCATCACTAAGAAAATTGAGGAGATTTGGTTTTCCAAACCGTGTAGCAACTTTTCTTGTACCACAAGTTGTACAGTCAGAAATAAATAACGAACTGTTTCAACTTCTATCTACAGGTAAACTGTCAAACACTTCCTTGACCGAAAGTATGAGTCTTTCTAAGTTTTTCTTACCTTTGACTATATCAAATTTATGCAGATCAACAGCATAGTATAGACATTATCAATAACTCCATTCATTACGAAACATATACTGTTATATTGAAAAATATTTTCATTCAAATATAATACTTTTATAGATATTAATTATTAGTTAAAGTGCTTTTATTGTTAGTCCATCTAGCTAGAGCGCATTGGCACATAGCACACCTGATTTCTTTTTCTCCTTTTCTTCTCCGTGAAGAGATATTTTGAGACAAAGAATCAACCTGAGCAACTTCACTTCTCACGTAATAAGTGGCTTGTGTAAGTTTTATTTTTTAATTAGTACTCGGTTCTTGTGGCACAACTGTCAATTACACTACAGGAAACTGGTTCTTTGCCGACTGTAATTTTCTTTGCCAACTGTTTTTTTTCGACACTCGGCAAAGATGTCCCTTTGTCAACTGGAATTTCCTGCAGTCGGCAAAGCAGGATTTGCCAACTGCCTGGCTTTGCCGACTGCTAGGCAGTTGGCAAAGCCATAGCTTTGCCGACTGCCAGGCAGTTGGCAAAGAATTGCAGTCGGCAAAGGCAGGCCATGGTTGACGCCATCCACACCGTCACCTTTGCCGACTGCCACTCCGTCAGCAGTCGGCAAAGGTGCAGGCTTTGCCGACTGCCATCCTCCCTGGCAGTCGGCAAAGGCTCTTTGCCAACTGCCACTGATGGCAGTCGGCAAAGAATTAATTTTTTTTTGATTTTCGATCTCAGTTTTTTTGTGTTGCCTTGCTACAGTAAGTACATGATATATTCCAAGTTTGGGGTCATTTTGATTTATTTTGCTATATTCCATTGATTTTTGCTGTTTCTTTGATTTCTTCCGGCAGCTCTAGATTTGAACTGCAGGTACATGAAATAATGGAATCCGGCGATTTAGAAAATGATATTCATGATGTTTGGAGCATGTTGAGGCCGTGTGCGGGGCCTCGCGTGAAATTTCGACCGTGTTGGTGTCGGAACACGCCGAGGCACGCACGTGAAAAGTGTTTTTAAATTTTATAAAATCGAAACGGAGTCCGAAAATGACGAAACTTGACGACGTGTCTTGCCATCGCATGCGGAGGCTGTGGTAAAAATTTGAGAAAGTTTCGAGCAAGTGGCGACGTCGGGTGGCTAAAACCTGGACTAACGTCGGGTGGCTAACTTGTTATCACATGTGGAGATGTCTAGGTTTTAGCCACCCGACGTCGCCACTTGCTCGAAACTTTCTCAAATTTTTACCACAGCCTCCGCATGCGATGGCAAGACACGTCGTCAAGTTTCGTCATTTTCGGACTCCGTTTCGATTTTATAAAATTTAAAAACACTTTTCACACGCGTGCCTCGGCGTGTTCCGACACCAACACGGTCGAAATTTCATGCGAGGCCCCGCACACGGCCTCAACATGCTCCAAACATCATGAATATCATTTTCTAAATCGTCGGATTCCATTATTTCATGTACCTGCAGTTCAAATCTAGAGCTGCCGGAAAAAATCAAAGAAACAACAAAAATCAATGGAATATAGCAAAATAAATCAAAATGACCCCAAACTTAGAATATATCATGTACTTACTGTAGCAAGGCAACACAAAAAAACTGGGATCGAAAATCGAAAAAAAAATTAATTCTTTGCCGACTGCCATCAGTGGCAGTTGGCAAAGAGCCTTTGCCGACTGCCAGGGAGGATGGCAGTCGGCAAAGAATTTCTGAGAAAAAAATAAAAAATAACCTTTGCCGACTGCCAGGGAGCAGAGCAGTCGGCAAAGTATTTTTAAAAAAAATTAAAAAAAATAATTTTTTGAAAAAAATAATAGACCTTTTGCACAGGCTATCTAAAAACACAACCTAGGCCTAGACCTTTTATATAATATATAAATATTATTTATTGTTAATTGTTTGAAATAGTAGATAAATAAATATACACATGTATGTAGGAAAGAAAAATAATTAAATAAAAAAGAAACTCGAGATATTTATTGTTAATTTTTTTTTGGGTTTTTTTTATACGCACAGAAAAATTCCAATTATTCTGTGGGTTTCAAAATATCCCGACAGAAAAATATAAAAATTCTATTTGACGTGCGTCTAGACTCGTAGCTGGTTGCCAACCTGGGCTTGGGCCGCGGTAGCCTTTCAGCCGGCCCAAAATAGGATGCCCTTATCCTGAACACATCTACCCTATTAATTCACCGACTTTTTCTTTGCTAGATCCACATAAAAAATCATCCCCGCTGAGAAGTCCTCCGTCCATCCACCCATAAAAGTGTACCGAGAAAAACAACAACTTTAAAATAAACCATCCAGATTTACTTGCACATCTTCTCTCTCCTTACTCACTCAAATCCAACGGTCCACGTTTAGTGTATCAACCTCCTCATCCTTCAATCTCCTATGGCCGTGCCCCACGACGCCCCCCACGCTCACGCCCGCGCGCATCGGCCACGGTTCGATACCTGATTTCTCTCTATTTTTCCGTCTATGTACTATTTTTTTTGCTCCACCAGTCTACCTCTCCCTCACGTGGATAAGAAAAGAACACCAGGGATTAGGGTTGGAACCCTAACCGCCCAGCACTAGGGAGTCGCCGCCGCCGGTGGGAGGGGCTGCACTGGAGCGCCAGGGCCGGGGACGCGCGGCCCGCGGGTATGTCGCGTGGAGCTGCGGCGCTTCCATGCGGCGGGATGGGCGCGGCGTCCTCAGATGCGCCGCGACGCCACTCCTCAGACCCTCCCCAGATGCGCATCCTCCCCAGACCGGCGTGCAGTAAGCCGCAACCACGTCTCCTCCCAGACAACGACGTTGGTCACCGTCCCTCTTCCTCCCTAGGCAAGTGCGTCGGGTCGGTGCACCTCACCTTCGTCCGCCTCCTCCTCTACAACATCGTTGGGATTTTGGGGTCAGATCTCGGCCTCTGAAGGGGAATCCCCGCTGTGGTATTCAGATCCCGACCGCCGGAGAAAGATCGACGGTTGCGCAAAGACCTGGTGAGTGGTGACCCGATGCAGGTTCTGATTCGAATCAATCTCTTGGTCCTCCAATCCACGTATTTGACTGGTTGTCGTTCCCTCTTCTCACAACTGTGTGGTTACAGTTGCATGGTGGCTGCCTGGCTGGTGGCAAGTATAGAACGCCTGGTACGAGTGACGAGTGCTGGGTGAGTATCCCCACGTATATCGACTGAAATGCAAGATTCATGTAGACCTAAATTTGTTTCTTCTTCACACAATCTGATGCTTAATGGTTATGTGTGGTTATGTGTGCAGCAACTGGCGAGAATTATACTATTTGGATTGCGTGCATTCCCTGTATTTTGGATTAGTAGGTGCCTACACATCTAATCCATTTAATCACGCTGCAATAGTGTCTGATCAATTTGTATGCTGCGATCTTTCGAAATAAAATTTGTATGCTGCAATGTGTGCTCTCAGTACACTAAGTAGAAAAATGATTTACAGTCAAAAGTCAGCAAACTGAATTTTGGTTATCTGTAATCAAGGTGGATTTTTTTTTTGTAAATTAGTATTGTACAGGATTTACTATAATGAAGCTGCAATAGTGTCAGGTCATTTTGTTTGCTCCGTTGTGTGCTCTCAGTACACTAAGTAGAGAGATGATTTCCTGTCAAAACTTAGCATACTTAGTTTCGGTTGTCTGCAGGTAAGGTGGAAAATTTTGGTGTAAATTAGTATTTACATTTACTATAACGAAGTACTATGTGCTGAATTTGTCCTGTGAATAGAAATATCTTACTCTGAACTTGTCTAATGAATAAGTTTGACTTTTGTCCAGTGAATGAATGTATTGTGTGATTCGCTGATCTGCTACTTTAAGGAACTATAAGAACTGATCTGCTGCTCTAAATTCCAGCATGGAGATGAAGGAGAAGGGCTCCAATCCCTATGATCTGAAGCACTATATAGATCTTCAAAGATGGAATGAGCAAGCTCTAAATTTCTAAAGGTCACAGCCTCGTCCATGGATCTGCTCAAGAAGATGAAGGTAACAACCATATTCTTCTCTAGTGTTTCATGGTGTATGGTCTGCTGAAGATAGCAAGGCCTAATGCAGACGCATGTTTGATTTGTTCAAAATCTGGAATCATCGTCTCTTTGAGATATCCTTGTTGTGATCATGTCGTCTGAGAACATCCCTTGAGAATTAGAAAACTTTTAGAGAGCTAATTAAGTTCCTTTTTTTCTATCTCTAAGGAGACAAATGAATAAGCTTGGACCAAATTGGATATGGAAATCTCTCTCAATCCTTAATGAGTCTGTCTCGCATGTGTTGTGCAATAGATGAACTGCCCCACCCATGACACAGCTCACACCGGCCCAGCATAATCTAGGGACTGATTCCCAAATTCTACATGCTTGTTACACTGATGTTAAATTCCCTTCATCTATCTGAATTTGTAATTCAAGGTGAACAAAAATTGCAATAGAATATCATTTATTCAGTCTGTACATATATCAGCAGTTCTTCACAGGGATCGGTCTGAAGCCATTAACAACACACTGATTATGTTGCCGAAGTTAAGATCAGATTTCAAGCTTTCTTCTAGCTGCAATTTATTTTTGTTAACACATCTGATGCTCTCTTTCTACCAAGGCATCCATTGTCTAAACTGAAAGCAAAATGCACTGGTATTTAACACTGGTATACATTGAAGTCAGCAAGATATTTATGTGTGTGCTTTTCCCCTTTTTCTTTGAATTACCTACCAATGAATTTTATTGTCACCACAATTCCTATCCATGGCTCACAGCTTGGTAAACTGATATGTGATTATGGCTGCTGTTAATATTGAAAGGAAAGGGTTGGAACATGCAGGGGGTGAGGGAAATTCCATTTTTTCCATGCTCTTGACCCTTGCTCAGTTTTAGTCCATATATACCCATGCTGAGGGTTACACAAATGTGCACTGCCTCTTTTCTGCTATATTTTCCTTTATTTTTGCTTAAATTTGGTTGATCCGTTTTTTTGTTGTTTCTGCTTGCTAAATGCAGTGGCAAGCTATGATATGATACTCTCCACCTAGCAGCAACTAATTTGATGATGGACATTGTTTTTTTAGATTCTTGATTGAGGTAATGTGTTGCCTGATCAATCTACAATTTGTACATGCCAAGGACAGCCACCAGCACCAGACCTTCCAATATGCACGGCAAGCACCAGATGCATAACAAGGCAAGCATGGAAGCAAAGGTAGTTTGCTCACAGTTACTATGAATTAATCTTGCCAGTTCCCAATTTGCATTCTAACTATCTTAGCTGCCATCTGAATTTTACCTCTGGGAGCTACATTTTAAGATTTTATCATATTCTTTAGAGGTAATAACGAAAGGATCTTTACTATTGTATGCTATTCTTTAGAGGTAATAATGCAGGATCTTTACTATTGTATGCAATTTTCAAGCAGATTGTAGCTAAGAATCCCTCTTTGCACAATTTTCCCTTTACTCTGCGGTGCATTTCAGTGTGCTCCTAATTAATCTAAGATTGCATTTAAAGGCTTCTGTTTCATTTTTGCCACCAAAAAAACGTTATAAAATAGATCCCTAACTCAATAGTCTCAGTTTGAAATTTGCTGGCTGTAAGGACTATTATGTTGTAAATAACATACCGTTCACCCTATTTCAATATGCTTGTCATGTAGATTTGCTAACATAGTGTTTTGGAAATGAGTACCACACTGCTATGTACAGGAAGGAAACTGGATTGGTGTTCCAGTGTCGGCTACCTCATGTTGGTCTCTCAGACTATTTTTATTTATTTGTCTCTAGGCACGACCTCCATCTCTGAATGTACTGTAGGCGTGTGGTGCTATTGCTTTAGGCTTGCGCCTACTGCCTCTATTATACAGCAAAAAAAATTCTTCCTAAACCTAATCTGCCTCCAAACCATTAGACGCAGGACATCCGTAATGAGCGTCTTTGCTATAGCCACATGTGATTTGGGTGCCTGTATATTCACCGACAAAATTTGGTAACTGAATATCCATGTTGAGGGTTCATGTTACATGTGATCGTGTCTGCCGATTTGTTGTCTATATATTTCCTCTGAAAAATTAATTTGGATCTATGCTATTCAATGTCGGTTTTCCCTGCTTTCGTGAATTTTCTTTCTTTCCTCTTGCTAGCTGTACTTTGCATTTTCCTATTGCTATGCAGGGTATGATGCTGATAAACGGAGCCACCTTCCTCTCTACGGATATGCCTGAGCTCCAGCACCAATTTTGGTTGCACCAATCTCTACGGATCATGCAAACAAGTGGGGGCACTACTGATAATTGACACTGATGAAGGATGCAAACCTGTACAGAACATAACACTACTGACCCATTAGTAACTATTTGTTGATCCACAATAACTAGTAGAAGGCTCTAATCTTTAGCTTTGTACAGCTAAGATGAGATGGCAATGCTTTTGGATGTATTGATGCCGAAACATATGGACACCATCTTTATATTTATGCTATTTATTATGTTGTGAAAATTACTGTGTAGACAATATATATTTAATATGTTGTTGCTACTGTTTCAAAATATTTTTTTGTGCATTTAACTCTTTTTTGCTTGTTCAACAGAAATTAGTGATATATACTAATATTATTCAATAAAAAATAGAAAACAAAAGCAAAAAAAAATCCAGCTTTGCCGACTGTTTACAGTCGGCAAAGCTAGGCAAAAAAACCCAGGACAGAGTCTTTGCCGACTGCAATGGGAAGCAGTCGGCAAAGAGGTCAAACATTTGCCGACTGCAACTCCGAAAGCAGTCGGCAAAGAACATTTAAAAAAAATATTTTTTTTCTTTGCCGACTGCCGAGCTGGCGGTCAGTCGGCAAACAATTTTTGAAAAAAAAATTCTTTGCCGACTGCCGAGAAACCAGCAGTCGGCAAAGCCTGCCGTTAGGGCTGACGGCGCCACGTGGCTTTGCCGACTGCTGGCGTGGCAGTTGGCAAAGCCTTTGCCGACTGTGTGCCACGTGGCAGTCGGCAAAGCCACCTTTGCCGACCCAGGCTTTGCCGACTGCTCTTTGCCGACTGCCACGTGGCTTTGCGGTCGGCAAAGCCTTTGCCGACTGGGTTTATGCCTTTGCCGACCGGAGCAAGCAGTCGGCAAAGAGGCGTTTTCCTGTAGTGTTAGGAAGATGTCGCACCCTAAGTGAAACTATAATTATTTCCTTTGTTGGCTCGCTTTGAATGTGTGTAGAGTTCCTCTATATGCCAACTTCGCCAGGACCACCGTGTTTGATATTTCCAATTCCAACAATTCCAAGTAACAGTAGCTTGGATTGGAGAGCTGTCAACTAGTGCTGAGCTAGAGCTACTAGTAGTTCGACATGTGGACTTGGTCCTCCTCTTCGAGTGGAAATAAACCTGCCGTTAGAGCTAATAACTGCACTGATGATAGAGATACAAATATTTCTAGAACTAGAAGGCTCTGCACATCGCTACTAGAATCCGTCTATGTATCCGAGTACATCACTTTGTTGCTTCATTCCAAGACCAAGCGTAGTAGTACGTCCTAAACGAAGGCTCTAAACAGCGAGCATACTGACACGCTCTCCGATCTTGGACTGGTTATTAAGCTTAGCTTAGTCACCAAGACTTTGCATGTGTCTACTGGCATCAAGTTGCGTTGGGTACAGGGAAAGTGAATCGCTAAGCCTTGACAAGCGTTTGGATGCTCCTGCAGTTCCTCTCTGCTTCTTACAAGTTACAATATCATGTCTCGGTAAACGTACGCGTGAACGTGATTATTCGCAGAGGGATCGTCATTGGTGGCAGCACTGCATATGCATGTATGTGATCGAACAAGCACCGTGTCACCGTACCATGGCAAGATGCGATAACAGAGGGCAGCGGAATAATCAAATTACGAAACTAGTTTCTCACAGTAATATATCACTGACTGCCTTATTATATGAATAAATAAATAAATAAAAACAACAAAGAACTTTGAATCCATTAAACAATAGGTTGTCCAAACTTCTAACAACAGTATAATTATGTCAACTACGTCACTAGAATACCAAACCCTGTCATCTCAACATCAATGTAATATATGGAAGAGCACATATATACCTTGCATGCCATTATCATATCCAAACATGTATGCAACCAGTTCACATATGAAACAATAGCAAATGAGATGATGACTTAAACACATATGGCAAGAAAATATCGAATCAAGAGAGTACACTAAGATTCATGTGAAAAACCCTTGGTGAAGCAAAAATTACACTGAGTGAAATAAATATGAGCCAACAAGTGAGGGATGCTCCTGACCCCATTGCATTGGTTCAATTTGGTGGATCTAATTAATCTCCCCTCTTCTCCTCTCAACCCTAGGCCCTTAAGAGGAAGAACTAGAGTCTCTAGTTCTAATCCAAGGTGGAGAAATGCCTTAAAAGGCATCTTTGTGGAAGAGCCCCCTAAAATTGCAGATTGTTGCAAACAAACCCCTATTCAGCATACTATACATATAAGCATTGTTTTATACGATATATTAGCTGAAATGAGCCACAAATGTTGAAAATGGAAGCCGCACGTTATCATAATTCTCCATTTCAGTGACAACTAAACCATAGAGCAAATATATCGAGTTTCTTGACATCCAAAGGTCCAATCTTCAAATGGCTCATCACATCAAGTGAATACAAATCAACATGTAACAAACTCACCGCCACCAATGCTCCACATAGAGCTTGTTCGTGCAAGAATGAATAGCAACCAAGAAACTGTTTGGTTTCACAATTTCAGCCTGTCATCGATTCACGGTGTGAATGGGTTACGTTGTTTTGTCTTTGGATGGACCGGATCATAACCAATAGCAGCATGAACAGATGCGTCCCAAAACAATTCCGTTACGTACCCCTCCCCTCCTAGCGGATCCCATCAAGGAGTAGCAAAAATCATTGTCGCCGCCCCTTGTCCTCGCACAGTCACAACTGCGTCCTTCACCCTGCCTCTCCTGCACCCCTGCCGCCACATCTGCCACCCCGCAGCGACTCCCATAGAAGTGCCCACAACTTCCATTGCCTATGCAACCCTCCTCTCCCGCAGCAGCGCTGGCCAAGCCCAAGACCCACGCGGCGACTCCAACTGCCGAGGCACCAGAGGCCGTGCCCCCTACGCCTATGCCCAAGATGCTCGTCATGGCCTTGGTCATGTCCCCGGAGACCAAGCTCACCCAGGCTGCCTCCGCCCCCACACCAGCCAAGAAGAAGAAGCCATCCTCTATTTCCAAGGTCAAGAATAAGAACATATAGTATTTGTTTATGTTCACCACAAAACAAATAAATAGCATCCACAGTTTCTTGTAACAACTAGCGTCGACAACTTTTTGCATTACTGTTGCCACACCCACCACTGAAGCCCAAGTTGAAGCAATGCATAAAGCTTTAAACTTGGCCTTTGGGACCACACCTTGATGTTGGGTGAAGGAGAGCAACAAAATTCTATATCTCATGAGTAACGAGGCAGCTAGGGTGCCCGTCTCTAAAAAAGTGCCATTAATGCAGGCACCCGCCTCCGTAAACCCAATCTGGCGGCCTCCATTAACCTGTACAGTAGCAGTGACCCTTGAAAATCTAGGCTCGCTCCTGAGCACACGTGTCACGTCGGGACTTCAACACTGGTATATAGTTTCTACCACCAGAAACCTAACCAGTTGAGATTCAATTCACAGCCCTAAAAAAAAATCCACGTCTATTGCCAATAATGTATTATAGAGAGATAATGATTGATGTCCAAAGACCTGAATTTCTGACCGGGTTTATGTCAAAACGACAGATACATAACCTATACGCTCCATGGAGTAAGCGCTATCGCTTTGCTCAGGCGACGCGTCTTAGACTCCGCATCAAGTTGGGTGAAGGAGAGCAAGAAACTTCTGTGTCGTGGGCACGTACTGCTTGCTCTGCGCCTTATACTCTCCAGCTCTGTGCTTCGTGGAGCAGGTCTTGGTAAACATATATACGCCAATATACGCGTCGAGTCGCACACAGGAATATCGGTGCAGTGCCAAGTCATCATATGCGTCATGCATGGCAACACGCACTTTACATACACGTATATATATCGTGGATTGTTTGTGCAGTCCGAAAAACCAACAATTAATAACCCTAGCTCTAGTTCGCTGCATACCACACAACACAGCCAGGGTTGCTCATCAGCCGGTTCTTCATCTTCTTCGTCGTCAGTAATGGGGGCTTTTCTATCTGTATCCAGCCACGGCCACTCCTCCCACCCCGAGCACTGCTCACGCTTTAATCGCGTCGACCGCAACGACTCCCCGCCGTCGCCGTGCAGGATGTGCAAGCTGAACGTGGAGACCGGCGCGGCGGCCTATCGCTGCTCGGAGCCCGACTGCGCCGTCGTCCTCCACGACGCCTGCTACCGACGCCCGACGACGCTCAAGCGCCACTTCGGGCACCCGCAGCACCGCCTCACCCTGGGCGCCGACACCCGCGCCGGCCTCTCGTGCAGCCTCTGCGCCCAGCCGCTGGGCACGCCAACCGTCGCCTACAGCTGCGCCCACAGCAGGTGCGCCGGTTTCAGCGCTCACCCGCGCTGCTGCAACCTCCCGAGGAGCATGACCACGCCGCCGGATCTGCACGAGCACACCAGGCTTGTCCTGCGCCCTCCGTCGGCGCCGGGTGGGAACGGCGGCAACAGCGAGGCGCGGCCGCGGCGAACATGTCTCAACTGTGGGAAGACGGCCACGACCGCGGGGCGGAAGGCCGCACCGTGGTCGTACCAGTGCAGCAAGTGCGCCGGCGTGGAGTACTGTCTCGCGTGCGTGCTCGGCAAGGGCGGTAGCACCGTGCGGTGCTGCTGCTTGCCGTGCTACGCCGTCGACCCTGCAGCCGTGCACTGTGTTGGGTATTTGGCCGGGGCGCTCTTCTGTGGGTTCTTGTCTGGAATGGGATGCCCGGGCATCCCAACTCAGCCGTACCCCGGTGACATGGAACTTCCTCCGAGATACCGAACGTGATTGTGGAAATCTAGCAAAAAGTTCTAATTGGTGAACAAGTGTGATTGCAAAATGAATGTTTTTCGCATTGGAAAATTATGTACCATCCAGTTTTCTGCAATTCAATACAACCTTCCATTATGTACTATCATATGATTACAACTGTCGGTGTCGGTTATTAACGACTGTCAGTTTTATTACTGAACTGTAAGGTATAATTGTATTGGTGTTTGGTAATGATAAGTGTTTCCGAGAAATGTTGATAAAATTTGAAATATTTTTCCTGGCCAAATATTACTCAAATTTGTAAGTAAAGTTCGAAGTATTTCTACCAAAATTTTTCTAGTATTAGCTACTGATAAGTGATAACAAAACCACTGCTGAGCCCAATTAGTAATGCTTTTATACGGAGAACAACATTAATACCGTTATTTTTTTCCTCGCATGGAAAAAAACTGTGTTTATTTCTCTTTCCTCGAAGGAGAAAGGTTTGAATACAAGTCATAGGAACAACAAAGTTAGGGCGTTTCCAACCCAGAAACTATAACACTTGCCAAGATATACTAAACGACTAAGAAATCATATATATTTCCAATAGATGGTTTCTTCAAAATAGATTTTTATCCAATCACCTGTCTTGTCTCTCTTATCCACCTGTCTCATTTCTTCCTATCTTCATTCACGTATAGACATAGTTTTTTATTATAAGAAACCATTTTCTTTTTCTCTGTTCCTTAATTCTAATGTCATCACCATTTTATTTAGTTTGCATCCTAACTAATAGCTATAGAAATCATCCTAGTTTCTGGGTTGAGACCGCCATAATGCCATTAGATGTTTGCATACCATAGAGTTCATTCCATGACAAAGGAAGAACATGACCTAAATCAAACATTAAAAATCACATCACGTATGTATGTGTAGATCCTAGAAACCACGCGCACACACGGGCACACATACACGATCGGCAACGAAGAGGAACAGGATATATACTGCGTAAGATTTTAATTTCCAAATGGCATTACAGCCAGGTATCTTTTAATAATCTCCCTCTGTATAATTTCATTTTTGTCACTCGCTCATTTTTATATATATTCACACATGTCACATCATGATAGATAAGTTTTACCAACTTTGGATGAAACTAATGACAAGTTCACAACTAAACATAAGGCTCGTAACCATGGAGACATTCAACCACAACTAGGAAACTTTAGTTTATATTCCTGCCGCATCGATCTGCACGGTCTTCTCACCACAGTGGTCAGTGGACATGCAAGTAAACACGCTTGGACAGATGCAGCGTGAGAAGATTAATTCCAGCAGAAGTGGCTGACACACATCGACTTTGGCTTGATTGGCTGGGGTGCATCTCTTAATCTCTCTGTCCCTTCATAATTGAAATGGAAATTATTTATGAAAATATTAGTTTGATTTTTTTTATATATGCTAAACAAACTAATAACGTAAGTTGTTGAGAGGAGGCGAGGAGATATGAGCAAGTGGGGCGCCAAGTGGTGATCAAGAGTTTGACCTTGGGCCAAGTAGATATTATTGCATATGCATGTAGGGGGAGGGGGAGAGGGAGGGGGAAGGGATGAATGATGATGTGCAGCGTCCTCGTCTTCCACTCTTCATAGTCAATATTTTTTTAGAAAGGCGGCAAGAGCTTTGCCGTATTTTTATTAGACGAGTAACACTACAGGAAACTGGCTCTTTGCCGACTGCAATTTTCTTTGCCAACTGTTTTTTTCGACACTCGGCAAAGAGGTCCGTTTGCCAACTGGAATTTCCTGCAGTCGGCAAAGCAGGATTTGCCAACTGCCTGGCTTTGCCGACTGCCAGGCAGTTGGCAAAGAATTGCAGTCGGCAAAGGCAGGCCATGGTTGACGCCATCCACACCGTCACCTTTGCCGACTGCCACTCCGTCAGCAGTCGGCAAAGGTGCAGGCTTTGCCGACTGCCCTCCTCCCTGGCAGTCGGCAAAGGCTCTTTGCCAACTGCCACTGATGGCAGTCGGCAAAGAATTAATTTTTTTTCGATTTTCGATCCCAGTTTTTTTGTGTTGCCTTGCTACAGTAAGTACATGATATATTCCAAGTTTGGGGTCATTTTGATTTATTTTGCTATATTTCATTGATTTTTGCTGTTTCTTTGATTTTTTCCGGCAGCTCTAGATTTGAACTGCAGGTACATGAAATAATGGAATCCGGCAATTTAGAAAATGATATTCATGATGTTTGGAGCATGTTGAGGCCGTGTGCAGGGCCTCGCGTGAAATTTCGACCGTGTTGGTGTCGGAACACGTCGAGGCACGCGCGTGAAAAGTGTTTTTAAATTTTATAAAATCGAAACGGAGTCCGAAAATGACGAAACTTGATGACGTGTCTTGCCATCGCATGCGGAGGCTGTGGTAAAAATTTGAGAAAGTTTCGAGCAAGTGGCGACGTCGGGTGGCTAAAACCTGGACTAACGTCGGGTGGCTAACTTGTTATCACATGTGGAGATGTCCAGGTTTTAGCCACCCGACGTCGCCACTTGCTCGAAACTTTCTCAAATTTTTACCACAGCCTCCGCATGCGATGGCAAGACACGTCGTCAAGTTTCGTCATTTTCAGACTCCGTTTCGATTTTATAAAATTTAAAAACACTTTTCACGCGCGTGCCTCGGCGTGTTCCGACACCAACACGGTCGAAATTTCACGCGAGGCCCCGCACACGGCCTCAACATGCTCCAAACATCATGAATATCATTTTCTAAATCGCCGGATTCCATTATTTCATGTACCTGCAGTTCAAATCTAGAGCTGCCGGAAAAAATCAAAGAAACAACAAAAATCAATGAAATATAGCAAAATAAATCAAAATGACCCCAAACTTGGAATATATCATGTACTTACTGTAGCAAGGCAACACAAAAAAAACTGGGATCGAAAATCGAAAAAAAAATTAATTCTTTGCCGACTGCCATCAGTGGTAGTTGGCAAAGAGCCTTTGCCGACTGCCAGGGAGGATGGCAGTCGGCAAAGAATTTCTGAGAAAAAAATAAAAAATAACCTTTGCCGACTGCCAGGGAGCAGAGCGTTGGCAAAGTATTTTAAAAAAAAATAATTTTTTGAAAAAAAATAATAGACCTTTTGCACAGGCTATCTGAAAACACAACCTGGGCCTAGACCTTTTATATAATATATAAATATTATTTATTGTTAATTGTTTGAAATAGTAGATAAATAAATATACACCTGTATGTAGGAAAGAAAAATAATTAAATAAAAAAGAAACTTGAGATATTTATTGTTAATTTTTTTCTTGGGTTTTTTTTGATACGCACAGAAAAAAGTGCAGTCTGTGGGTTCATTTGGTAAATAGGGAAAATAGGGGAAAAAAGTACAGTCCATGGGTTGGTAAATAGGGAAAATAGGGGGAAAAAAGCAGTCCATGGGATTCGAACCGAGAACCTGTGAGTTGAAAACAGGCCACCTTAGCACGCGTATGTGTTATGGTGGGTAGAAAAATGAAAAAAAAAATGTGCAAACACGAGGATTGAACCTAGGACCTTTGGAACAAAGAAACATGCACAAACCACTAGGACAAGCAACTGATAATGTCACATTGGGTGTTATATTTCTTTTTCTCAATTGAAAAGCGAGAAAATATGTAAAAATTTATTGAAAAAGGTGGCGCATATAGGAATCGAACTTGACACATCTCGAAAGACACCGAGCAAGATTGAGACATACCACTGCGCCACTTCTTCATTTGTGATGTTGTTGGTTCTTTTTCCTTTTCCTAAGAATATAAACGTAGATGTTCGGAACAGAGAGAAGCCACGTAAAAAATATATTTAAATACTGGAAAAGTTAGAACATGAACATAAGGTTTTCTCTTTTTAATCTGCAGTCAAAACTTGTAACTAGTCTTTCTCTCTCATACTAACTTCAAATTTGATGATTTTTTTCCTAAATTTTTCTAAAATTACGATCTATCAATTTATTGTGTTCTTATAGCTATTTTTTGGTAATATTTTCATGTGACTTTGTTTTATCAATTGGAAATTTGAATTTCAAAAAATGGCACTTTCAAACAACATTTTGAAGCAGTGAATGATATCAGTTGAAAAAGTAATGAACATAAAAGTTATAGAACTCATCAAGATCTACAACTTCTATTTTGGCCATTTCTTCATCCGAAAAAGCGGTAGTAACATTGTGCACAAAATCTACACATCTCTCTTGTTGTTTATGAAATCACACGAGAGATATGTAAATTTTGTGAACAATATTATTATCGCTTTGTCGGATGAAGAAATGACCAAAATAAAAGTTGTAGATCTAGATGGCTTCTACAACTTTGTTGTTGATGACATTTTCAATTGAAATCATTTTCTATTCGAAAATTCTATTCGAAGTTCTCAAACTTTGAATTTCAAATTTCAAATTGTTTAAACAGGTCCGGATGGAGAAATAACCAAAATAAAATTTGTAGATCTAGATGGCTTCTACAACTTTATTGTTGATGACTTTTTCATTTGAAATGATTTATGGTCTCAAATTTTTATTTAAATTCGTCATATTTTGAAAATCCAAATTCAAATTGTTGAAACAAAGTTGGATGGACAATTGACCAATTCAAAAGTTGTAGATCTTGATGAGTTCTACAACTTTATAGTTGATAACTTTTTCATATGAATTCATTTAGTGTCCTAAAATTTGATTCGAAGTTGTGTTATTTTGAAATTAATTTTTTTAAATTTGTTGGCCTTTTGAAGCTTTCAACCTGGGCTTGGGCCTCACTTTCACTTTTGGGCTACTGAAACCCGCAGGCCTATTATGGCAGTGGACGATTAGAGCCGTTGATCTGAGATGGATGGCTGAGATCTGATCAGCTGAAAACAAACTCATATAAAATCCGGCCAAACCCTAACGCCCAAAATTTCCCCATTTCCTACCCCTCCCCTTCCCCTTCCCCTTCCACCCGCCGCCCGCTCGAGGAAGGGGAACCCCAGCCACCGCCGCCGCCGCCGCGCAGCACGCAGCCCATGGCCTCCTCGTCGGAGAACACGGGCGCACCGCTGGAGGAGGAGCAGCCCCAGGCCCCGCCGACGCCGAACCCGGAGCCTAGCGAGGTGGCGCCCGGCGAGGTGGAGGAGGAGCCGCAAACCCTAGAGCGGGCGCAGGAGCTCTTCGACCGGGGCGCCAAGGCTATCGATGACGAGGACTTCGTCGAAGCCATCGACTGCCTCAGCTAGGCGCTCGAGATCAGGTTAGGGTTTCCTTTCCCGCTCCGATTTCCCCTCCACTTCTGCGACATGTAGCTGTGAAGCGACTCCGCGTGTTGGCGTATTTTGGAGCAATTGGCGGTTGGTACGGTGCGTTTCTGTCCGGATCTACTGGTTTTCGCATCAGCGCTTGGGTGGCTCGGGGATTCGGTCCACTAGGGTTTAAGGGGTTCTACAGCAGACTGCTTAATCGTTTCGTTTATGTCGGTGAGTGAGATGCAGAGAGTCTGTCGTTGTCAGGGATCTATTGGATTTGGCTCCGAGCCCTGTGTCGGTGAGTGAGATGCAGAGAGTCTGTCTGAGATTATGCAAACATTTCGAAAGTCAATCAACAACAAACTAACTTAGGACCTTGTATCAGTAACTTGGCTGATAAAATCTCTGTATCTATCACTTTCAGTTGTGCTGCTCTATCTCGTTTTACATTGCCCCTCATGGCCTGATGCAAGTTATGCTAATAACCTTTACAGTGGTGCACTAACAATTTTGTGCATTCGTTGCCCACTAGGACTTCACATTATGGAGAGCTCGCGCTGGAGTGTGCCAGCACATACTTCAAATATGGATGCGCCCTGCTATACAAAGCTCAGGAGGAAAGTGATTTTTTGGGAAATGTTCCCAAGAGCGTGCCAAATGAAGAATCAGTGAAGAGTACAGCTTCTAAAGATGACAGTGGAACCTCAAAGGTCTCTGGTACCAATGTGGAGGATGCCGTGTCTTCAGAGAAAGCTGATGCTGAAGAAGGTATATGCTTACCACGTACATCTAGCAAAGTTCACTGAATCGCACTTTAATTCTGTCTCTTTATGATCTATTACCAAACACTAAGTTTGACCTCTTTCCTTGCTCTTCTATACCTGCTAAATATTCTATAGAATGCAGTCTTAAACTCCTAATCAGTAGTGTACTCGTGTGTGTTTGCAAAGTATTAGTTGAGTGTTAGAACTAATGTCTTCAATCACTATCAGCATTCCATAGGATTCCATTTCATTGAAGTGCTATTTTTTTTGAACAATATTTGTGCTATTTTAGTATATGAGTAGGAGATAGCATATATAAGTTAGTTTGTATCACCATATGTTGATCATATTTCAAACTGGACCTGATTTAATCTATGTTCTTCTATACTTGTATATTGAGTGCTAAGTACGGAGTGTTACAACTCATGTTTTGCATTGCAATGAGCATTCAGTTGGTTCATCAAAGTGGTTTTGTTTGTCTTAACAATTTTTGTGTTGTCTTTAGTAGGTGAGTTAGGTGATAACTGATTAACTATAAAATCCTTTGAATGCTCATGCATTTTAAATGGGTTGGATTTTAGATATTTCATTCTAGATTTGTATATTAAGTATCTTCTGTACATGAAGAGATGTTAGTTTAATCAGATATGTATCTTTGGTGCACTTGTGTCATTTGATTCTCATGAAACTAGCTGTGTAATCATTTTGCTTGCATGGGCCAACTTTTACTAAGATTCCTGTTTGCTGTTATTGTGTTATAGTAACTTATGACTGACAAGGCATATCTAATTGGTTTCTGTTTCTAATATATTTGTTTCTTTTAACTAGCAGTCCACTGCTAACAATACTCAGGCTGAATTAGTATTGAGTAAATTGATGGTTATGTTCCATCTGATTTTCTTGCTTACTGTGATAAATATTGATATAGTTCATTATTAGGTCAAAACTCAAATGGCAAAGATCAGGAGAAGGGGAATGGTGAAGTTGAGAAGGATGATGATGACGATGACGACGTTGATGAGAAGATGGGAGATGAAGAGGATAATGATCTGGATCTTTCCTGGAAAATGTTGGACATTGCTAGGGCAATAGTTGAGAAGAGCCCAGAGAACACTATGGAGAAAGTAAAAATATATTCTGCTCTTGCTGAAGTCGCAACGGAAAGAGGTAGTCACAGTTTGTGTCACACTCCTGCATTTTGAATTTTTGATTGGTGAGTGGTCTTAATACTCATGACTAACTTTTAATTTCAGAGGACATAGATCATCAAATTGACTCCTACATGACATTAGGATCATCAAATTGACTTCAATGTAATTGTTGCGTCATATATATAATAATGACTGGAGCCTGGAGGTAGTATTATTACATAAATAAGCATCTGCAACCTGGTTGTTGGGGCTCTTGCATCGCTCTATTGGTCATCTCTTTACTTTAATGGTTTTTGTAGCCTGTTAAACTTGAGAATTTGGGTTGGTAAAGAATGCCTGTTTAATAGTCAATAAATTAGTTAAGTTCTTTTGGTCGAATGCACATGTGTAACATTATTTACTTGAATGCACATGTTACTTTATATAATATGATCGCATCCCAGCATCAGTTTGTTGCTCTTCCTTTGTTAACTGCCTTAATCCAGTCTTAGAAACTTCCGCATATGTTTGGTTTATGAGCTAGTTTCCAAGATTGGAGATGCGATTCCATACTGTGCAAAAGCGATCTCACTATGCAAGTCACGCATACAGAGCCTGAAAAGTTCGAAAGATGCTTTGTTGGCTGGTAAAGATGGTGATGCATCTGCTGCTGAAGCCGAAGGAGGCTCAGAAAAATCTGATGCTGAAAAAGAGCTAGAACAGCTTACTAGCATATTGCCTGATCTTGAGAAGAAGGTAAACAGTTACAGATGCAATTTATTTTGCTTCATGGGCCTGGTACTGTATCAGTGATGAAAATGATTTATCTTGCTTCTAAGGACTAATGACATCTCTAATTTGTTGTGCATTTAGCT
The DNA here is from genome assembly GCA_038087645.1 of Saccharum hybrid cultivar R570. NCBI lineage: Eukaryota > Viridiplantae > Streptophyta > Magnoliopsida > Poales > Poaceae > Saccharum > Saccharum hybrid cultivar. The sequence continues at coordinate 13,621,076 of JAQSUU010000598.1, forward strand.
TGAGGACCTGGAACAAGCAAACCCAAGCCCCGCCATGGAAGAGATGGTGAAGACAATTGCATCCAGGGAACTGAAATTAAATGGTAATATTAACATCTTTTAAAATATTTTTATTGTGAATTCTGCTGGTTAAATAGGTTTTAGTCTAGATCAGATCATTTTAGGTGATTTACTTACTCTTCTATAGATTGCCAAAAGATTAAATTTTGACAATAAATACTGAATTTTATTGCAATAGTTTTGTTTCAGTGAATGGAATTGAGATGTGAATACTGAAAATATTCTGTGGACTGCTTGTGTGTGATAAACTGCTACTCACTACTAGCTGTTTATGTGCCAACAGTGATTGCCTTTGAGTAGTGATGGTATGCTCTTTGAGTAGTGCTGCTAGCAGGTTAGCACTTGTTGGCAAAGAACATTTCAAAAAAAAAATTTCTTTCTTTGCCGACTGCAACTACGAAAGCAGTCGGCAAAGAACATTTCAAAAAAAAGATTCTTTCTTTGCCGACTGCAAAAGCAGTCGGCAAATAACATTTCAAAAAAAAATTTCTTTCTTTGCTGACTGCAACTCCAAAAGCAGTCGGCAAAGAATATTTCAAAAAAAAATTCTTTCTTTGCCGACTGCAACTCCGAAAACAGTCGGCAAAGAACATTTCAAAAAAAAATTCTCTTTCTTTGCCGACTGCCGAGCTGGCGGCCAGTCGGCAAACAATTTTTAGAAAAAATTCTTTGCCGACTGCCGAGAAACCAGCAGTCGGCAAAGCCTGCCGTTAGGGCTGACGGCGCCACGTGGCTTTGCCGACTGCTGGTGTGGCAGTTGGCAAAGCCTTTGCCGACTGTGTGCCACGTGGCAGTCGGCAAAGCCACCTTTGCCGACCCAGGCTTTGCCGACTGCTCTTTGCCGACTGCCACGTGGCTTTGCGGTCGGCAAAGTCTTTGCCGACTGGGTTTATGCCTTTGCCGACCGGGGCAAGCAGTCGGCAAAGAGGCGTTTTCCTGTAGTGTAAAGAACGAAAAACAACAACGATTACAACTGGTTCCGACCACTCTATTTTGACCACAACTATGAAAACTACTAAAGCTACTAACGCTACTAACACTACCATGGCACGCAGGCCAGCATACTGAACCAAGAAAAGGAGAAGACTCCACACTCCTAGGAAAAAAATTACAGTCTCAACTGAACCGGAACAACTGCTGATCGCTTCTTGTCGGAGATGTGGCCATATGGTATTGTAGGATATCATCCTTGAAAAGTTGCGCTACTTGGTTTGGAGAGAGTGACTTCTGTTGGAAAGTCCTCCGATTGCGTTCCTTCCAGATATTCCACCAAAAATATAACATGATTCCATCTACTCTCCTCCTTTCTGTCTTGTCGAATTTGGCCCGGCATCTACACCAGTAACCATGGATCGAACCCGACATGCTCACAGAGTCTATCACCGCAAGGTTTAACCATCGTTTTAGGCAGGACCATACCTGCTGTGAGAATGGGCAATCTTTGCATAAATGGTTTGGAGTTTCCGGCTCAATGGTACAGAGTTTGCAGATCGGATCGCTGGGCCAGTTACACTTGGCCAAATTGTTGGCGGTAAGGATCTTCTTGTGGAGTAACGTCCAAGCAAAGAAGCGACATTTAGGTTCAGCCCTCGCTCTCCAAATTGGCGTCAACTTTAACCTAGTAAAACTCCCCTCAAACTGAATAAGATAAGCACTCTTGGTTGTGTATTCTCCACTTGATGTCCATCACCATTGGATTGTATCTTCTCTATTTTCCTCTAAATGCACCCCTCTTACAGCTTCCCAAAGTGCAACATATTCATGTACCTCCTGTGTTGTTTGCAACGGCGAAATGTTTGTAATCCATCTATTCCTTTTAATTGCGTCGTGCACTGTTAGTTTCTTCCTCCTTGATTTCTTAAATAAACTTGGGGCCATGGATTTAGGTGTTTTCCCATCGATCTAGGAGGATGACCAGAAGCTAGCCGTCTTCCCATCGCCTATTGTTACTATCGTTGATGCCGCAAAAAGCTCGCGGTTGCATCCATCACATGGAAGATCCAGTTCGCACCATGCCCTTTCCTTGTGTTTCCACTGGAACCATAACCATCTTAGTCTCAACACCCTCACAAAACGCTCCAAGTCTAACACTCCTCACTACTGGATCCAGCCTCTTTGCCGAGTGTCGGGGACACTCGGCAAAGGCCCCTTTGAACTCGGCAAAGCGGCCGGCACTCGACATCTTTGCTCTGTCTGGTAGTGCCTAGACCTCCTTTTATTTTTGGGCGACAGGCCGTTGGCTAGTTTACAAGTGAATGGCCACCGTAGACCTTGTCTGGTGTTTTCCCTCTCCATAGGAAGCTCCTTCTTAAACGGTCAATTTTATGTATCAGCCATTTATGTTCTGGAAAGGCTGTCATGTGGTAAATGGGCTGTGATGAAAGGACAGTCTTTACGAACGTTTCTCTTCCTACCATAGAGAGAAATTTGCCTTTCCATCTTGGCAAACGAGCTCCTATTTTGTCAATTAATGGTTGCACCTCAATTCTTCTCCAGTGACGCAGTCCACACGTACGTCGTCTTTTATTTCCATGAAGCAGAAGCATGCACACGCACGCGGCATCGACGCATGAACAACGGCTGAACCTGCTTAGAGTAGTACCCCCTCCATTCCAAATTACAAGGCATTCCAAAAATTTTAAAGAGTCAAAGCATCTTAACTTTGACCAAAATTATAGAGAAAATTACAAAAATTTATAACATCAAATAGGTATATTATGAAAATATATTTAATGAAGAATCTAATGATACTTAATTGGTGTCATAAATATTATTATCTTATTATATAAATTTGGTTAAACTTGAGATCCTTTAACTCTCTAAGATTTTTGAAATGCCTTATAATTTGGGATGGAGGGAGTAGTAGTAGAGGAGACTGGGGAGGACGACTCATCCAGCAAGTTGCCTTCTGGAGAACTAGTGACTACCTTGCCTATCACGATCATCGACTGTGATGCTGGCCATGCTTGCTGCCCGCGTTCCTTAATTACAGAGAGGCAGGATCCATGGAATTGGAATCTATCCACGCGTCCATTCCTCTGACAAGTCACACAAGAACGACCGAGCCCTACCATGCCAGTGCACAGCAGATCCCATCAATATATACATACCCAACGCTAGCTCTAGCAACCAAGGCCACGCACAGCTTGCTAGGAGAACAACGTAGAGAGATCGATCATGGGGGCTTCCCAGTCCGTCTCCCACTTCGCGCACCCTGAGCCCGGCCACCGCTTCAAGCGCGTGGACAGCAAGGACCTCAACACCAAGGTGACCTGCAGGATGTGCTGGGAAGAAATCAAGACGACGGGCGTAGCATACCACTGCCAGCGGTGCGTGTGCGCCGGCGGCTTCTTCATCCACGACGTCTGCTTCCACCGCCAGCAAACGATCGAGAGCCACTGGGCGCACGCCGCGCATCCGAGCCACCCGCTCACCCTCTCCACCACTGGGAACCTGCAGATCCAACAAGGCCTCTCCTCCGACGATCCTGTCGTCTGCACCCTATGCGCCGAGGCCCTGATGGACCCCCGAGCCTTCGCGTACGTCTGCAGCCGCCGGACCGGCGATGGCCATGACTGCCACGGATTCTCCGCGCACCCGAGCTGCTGCATCGACTTTTCGCGCAAGCTCATGGTCTCCGAGTTGCACATGCATGAGCTCAAGCTGCTGTCGCCGCCCCACCACCATGACGGGCGCGTGCATGGGAAATCCGGGGGCGTAGCGTAATCATATACATCTTCTGCGTCATATCGCGTGTAAATTTGTAATCATCGATTCGATTTGTTCTAACTAGCGTTGTACTAAATGTTTATATATAATATCTATCATCGGTTCAAAAAAAACAATAACTATTCCTTTTAGATTATTTTGCCTGCGCTGAGCGTTGCAACAGGTCTCATGTATATGTGGCCGGTAAGCTATTCACTGTCTATCTATCTATATCTATATCTATCTATGTATCTATAAAGAGCCTCTCACCTTGATGTCTCTTACTCACCTTAATTCTTGTCCCTTTGATCTACGTTAAAATCGAATCCCACGCATCTAAATCACTCATCGTGATCTGACAAGCGGTCCCAGCTGGAAAACTCTTTATTATTTATGTGTATTCCTCTTGCGCGTCGCGCTCTCTCATGTTTTTTCACAAGTGATCTCCAACCCACACCCACTAGTACCCACCCGCTCATCACCACAGCCCGTTTTTCACAAAATCTATGCTCGTTTCCTATTCCATCACTTGAGGAAACTTCAATCTGATCTATGATTTGATAGCTTCCGAGCTTGGTCAGTGCCGCCACTGATGGACATCGTCTCAATCCGGCAAGCTCGGAGGATCAACCCCTCTGCGCCTTGTGTCATTGGGGCTCTCACCATTTGCAGATCTTGGACACTTATGGGCCTCGAGACGACGTACTCTTGTGTGGCGGCCCTGGCAGGCCAACCATGGAAAGGTTGTCGCCAATAAGCAGGCAGCCTCCGCACGCCATCATGCGTCACGTTCACCGGCGTCGTCGAGAGGCTCGTCGACAACGTAGCCATGAATCAGGCTGCCCTGAACCGCGGAAATCTTTCGATCCAAACGCTCGAACCGGAGTTGCGTGCCGAACAATGCCTGCCAATACTGCTACGCGGGCCACAAAGTGATAGGGTGGTCCCCAATGGGCCCATTAGCCTCCTCAATGGCCGCACCACCACCCGCGTCCATGTCGTCGACCGCATCTCCGGCGACCATGCCCGGCTCTTGCCTCCCTTGTCTCCATCTCCGACACTCGCGCCCCACCGTCTCCATCTATGGCGCCTATGCCTCACCATCTCCCTCGTCTCCATCTCCGGCTAGGGTTCCGACGATGGCGGCAGCCCTTTTCTTCTCCAACTCCGACAGCTATAGAAGGGCTTTTGGGGGGAGGCAGACCGGCCAGATGGTGGGGACGGTGGTTGAGTGGCTTAGGGGCCCTGGTGGCGGCCGGCAGTGCGCTAGCAAGCATGGCCATAGATGCGGCGGGAGTGCGGGGAGGGGAAGGAGGAGGCTACCGCAGCCGCGGCGGCGGGGGTCTGGCGAGACCCACGGGTCGCAGGAGGAAGAAGGGAATGCGCGGGGGAGGATAAGGCATGCGGACAAAGGATGTGCGGGGGGAGAAGAAGGGGATGTGCGTGGGGAAAAGAACAGTGCTGCTGACGCGGGGCTTCTGTCCGAATGTGCGGACCCTAGCAGCACCCCCTGAACCGCGCCAACACCATCTTTGGTTAGTGATACCCACCAGTATTTGCTCCTCTCTGTAGCCTCCGGGTAAGGTTGTTCATCGCTTTTTTTTCTCGATCATCCTTGGGTTTACCCGGTTGTGAGAAGGAAAAACATGGGGTTTTTCATGGATGCTGCAGATCGATGTCCATCCAGTGGTAGGAAGTCTCGTAAGAAAGAGACAACGATGGCAGTGGCGGAGTGTTGCGGCAACAGAAACTGCCGGACCATTCGCCACCAAGAGTTCGACGTTCTAACATTGTGCATGCTTACATCGTTCTGGTAACCAGACAGCCTAGGCCGGCTTCCTATTACATAGGCCAGTGGACTGTGAGATCAAGGTGGCCAAAGTTTGATGGTCGTGCTGTTTTTCAGGGCTGATTCACAAGGGAAGAACAGAGCCCCCAAGTTTAGTGCTGAAGTTGCACTGCTCTCGCTCTCTATTCTCTCGAATTAATTTATAGTGGGATCAAATGGCCTTGACAAAAAGTGTTCTTGGTATATAGCTCTACCTATTTTGTTGAAAAACGCAGATCAAATTCTCAACAGTTTGAGAGATACAAACTCCTAAAGTTTGGTAAATTTGAACCAAAATTCAGAGTTGCAAGCAGTTTTGGCTACGTCATCCCTCTGTCCCACAATAGTTGACATTTTGGCCCAGCATTCAAGTGTCCAAGTTCACGACGGAGGCCAGGCACTCGGACATAGTGACGTCCAGATTTAGGCAACGCTGGATGCACCTCATTCAAGTGTATAACGTCAAAAGATCTAGGACAGAGGGAGTAACTGATTAATGATTTTTTTTCAGCAAGAGTTACCTCATTGAAAAGAGTAAGCTTTATAATTTCAACTTAATTTTGAGCTAATTGTTCATATAAATATTTATATATGGCAACACGAGCTATCCTATTGGAAAGAGCAAACATTATACTTCTACTTTAGGGTGAATTAAGTAATTAACATATAAGAGCATATGCAAAATTTCTTTAAAAAGAACTCCAAACTTTGAACACTATAACTGTATTTCAGACCTAGCAAGGCCAAGGGAAACAGTTTGGTTTGGCCATTCAAAGGTCAAAGTTTGGGATAATAAAGAAATTAAGATACCCTCTTTCAAATTGAATATCTAATATAGGCTTTTCAAAAAAACAAAAAGATATTTAACTACATCTTTAAGGTTGCTACCAATAACCAACCTAGGCTGGGCTTCGTAACTCATGCTTATATTCAGGTTAAAGTTTATCTACTCGAGAAGTCATATATTTAACCTCACCTTGTTTGTGTGATGTACATTACTAGCTTAGTTTGATAGGTTAGTGATAGGATTGAAACATAGGTTGCATAACTCTTTTATGGTAGAGATAGCAACACACCTAGCAAAACTTTAGTTGCACATCTAGATAGTTTATTTCTTACATAGGTTTTGATTAGGAGAAAATTAGAGGCTACAGTTAGAAGTAATTTTTAAGTTGTCTAATTCAACCCCCTCTTAGACGTCACGGTCCCTATGGAGTGATATGAAAGAGAATCCAGGACTACAAATAGTTAGGGAGATGGCTCAACTCAGATCAACACACATCACAGTGGGAAGATCATGAAGAGAAGAAGGATGAGAAGCCTATCCAATGGGGACCAAAAGCTGTTGAATCTTCCAGAGCAAGAGGGGGACACAAAGTGGTGAGAACATCCAAGCCCATTCAAAAACTGAGGTATCAAACCCTATTTGTTATCCAAGAGGAACATGTGAAATCTGTTGTTTGAAGAATCATGCAACTAGAGACAGCAGTGGTATCATTCATAAGTGCAGTTGTTACTACAAAGCAAATCGTGCAGAAGATAAATTATTGATGAGGTTTCCTAATGCAAAAATGGTAGAGGAATGGAGTTATTTCAAAACTTTGACCGTGAGAAGTGAAGCTAAAATTAAGATTGAAGCATGGACACTTGCTGTGGGATCCAAAGGGAAATTGCAGGAAGGCTGGTTTAGAGTCAAACGAATTCCTGCAGATCAATGATCAGTGAGGACACTAGCGAATTAGAGGACTGGTTGGTAAAGTCATGCAAATTGATGAAGAATCAAGATACAAATATTATTATGTGAGAATGAAGATTGCTTGCAGCGACACTATACCAGGGTTCCAAAACCTGCTAAATGGACCGTGGACCGTTGGCATGTTTGTGGATTAAATGCATATCTGTCGCGTAAGCTGCACGTGCTTCAGCTCCTGGATGGTAGCTGTACGGTCGGCTCCGCAATCGTCTTCCAGTTCATCCAGAACAGCCGTGCTGCCTCCGGCCAGGAGCGCGGCTAACGACACGCACGCGAGGAGGCGATGGTGACCGCGCGCCCGACGCAGTGGCTCCTGCCGCGAAGCGTGGGATTATCCACCATCCCCGCTGCGTTCTTGACGAACAGCGTGTACGCGCCGTCCGAGTGGCCTTACAGGAGAGAGAGCTGCTGCTTGTTGCACGTGCTGTCGTTGCTGCTCAGCAGCACGGCGGCGCGGACGCTGTCAGCCATGCACGCGGCCGGCCTGACAGTTGGACTCGATCGTGACGTTGCCAATCACAGCGTATGCCATGTCTGCCCACAACATGTTCTGCATCTTCGCAATGGACAGACCAGCTGCGCCAACCGCGCAGTCCCCGGCGCCTGACCTCCCGGTGCAGCCGAGCTCCGCGTTGCTGCCGTCGATCGAAAGTTGAAGCTCGACGGGCACGGGGAGGTGGGCCGCGCTTCTCGATCGATGACGCAGTAGCTGCTGACCCTGCATCAACACCCAACGTATCCAGGTATATTAGAGTCTAACTCCAAGACCAATCCGAATAATGACACACAATCTCTCGTAGGCATAGAAGTTAAAGTAGTATATGTGCTTATTACGAATTTATGCAAGCTAGGAAAACACGTATCTTGCTCGTCTAATTCTAAGATAAAATTAGAGTGACATAATTATTTAATAAATCTCTAAATCATAATTGTCTAGATAACCTGCGAACACAAGGTTGACAAGTACCCTTGTGTGTTCGTTTTGTGATTAGTGATTATCAACGTGATCCACGAAGTAGGTTGAGTGGTGACTAACCCTACCTTGGCGAAAGCCTTGTGTGCGATATGTCTCTTGGCTTGTGTTGTGCATGTGTGGAGCACGGAGGCGGTAGCCGATGGCAAGGTGAAGGTCAAGGAGGACGTGCCGTGCCGATGGACCGGAGGGGTGAAGGACGGACGTGAGGCTTGGAGCGAGGGACCTGGAGGCCGGGTGGCTAGCCGCGGTGGCTGACACTTGGGACATCGACAAGCGCGAGAAGACATGGGAGTGACCGTGTTGACCGTGGAGGTGACACGCGTCGGATGGCGGGAGACGCGTATGGAGTACGCTACTCGCGGAGCGGTTTGATGGTTTGGGCCTCAAAACCATCGGAGACGGGTTTACGGGTTTGGGCCTCAAAACCCGGACGGAGGTTCCGAGGAGGAACGGACGGCACGTGGCGGCATCGGGGAGTTCGCGTCGAGGCGAAGCTACCGGTGAGGAGGCGCGGTGGCCGTCGAATCAACATGAAGACCGGGTTGGACCTCTACGCCCTTGGACTTATTGGTTTAGCTCTTATGTATCTAGAGGCATTTAGAGGAACGTAAAATAGCCCAGTTAAATAGAGGATGGCAGCCCCTTCCTCACCTCTCTCCCATTCCTCATTTCCTCCCTTTCTCTCATAGGGTTAGTTCTTCTAGTTTATATGAGAGAGGTCCCAAGAATCTGAATTTTTGTGCTTTTATGCTGTGATTTAGAGTGGGAATGGAGGCCCAAATCCTCCTCTTGCCCTCTGGGTTCCTATTTGATTCAGATTTCACTGTTTCTCGTGGCCGCTCCTTTTTCTGTTCGTTCTGTTCTTAGCAGCAGCTCTGGACGTTGATTGATGGGACTTGGAAGCAGTACTACAAACGCTGAGCACTCTGTGCTATGCTAGCTCCCATGAGCAGTATTGGTTCCTAGTCCTGAGATCCCCTTGCCGCTGCTGTGTTTTCTTTCTGCTCCCAGTGTTCTTCGCTGTCTGTTCTTGCGAGGAAGCCAAGAGCTGCAGAGCACGCAGCAGCTCCTACTGGTGTTTGGACCGGTGGCCATCGGTGTTGTACCGAGCAGCTCCAGCCCCGTTCCCTTGCTGTTTTCCCTGCAGATCGTCGACCGCGCGGTGAGCAGCCCCACCGACGCGGCTTCTTCTTTCTTCGGTCTCTGCGGTGGTGAGCAGATCTGCCTCTGCTCATTCCGTTGTCCGGAGCCGGTCGGATTCCTCTAGCTCCGTGCTCTCTCAGCGCCTAGCGGTGCTCGTCAGAAGGCTCTCAGGTACTCGTCAACTCGCCGTGGTGTGCAGCCCCACCACCGGCGGTGTCCTGTGCCGAATCGAGCACAGCCCCTGTGCAGCACCTTAGCTTTTGAGCGATAAGTGCAGCAGCCCGTGTTTCTTTCTCAGATTGTGATTGGTCAGGAACTTCCGATTCTTGCATCCGTGAGTTACTACTAGCCTTAATATTTGGTATATTTAATTTTGCTTGAGTAGTATTCAGTCTTTACTGCAGAAGGGCGCTCCATGAACATTGTTTGCTCGCTAGGTGCTTGCTCTCCTTTGCTGCAGGTTTCAGGCAGTGCTGTGTGTTATTGATCTCCAGTGCAGGTTTGGCCCTTTTCGCCCAGCGCCGTGCTCGTGGTTCACCAGATAGTTGGCAAGGTTATGGCACAGTTGCTTCTTGTTGATTCTTGCTTGTGAGCAGACCCACGTCAAGGATCTCAATTGTTGTTTGTTGCAGCCTGTGCTAGTTTCAGTGCGTGAGTAATTTCTGCCTACTGTTTCTCTCGGTCACTGTTTAGCTCCAGCAGTTCGGTGCTCTGTTTACTTCTTCAGGCAGTTGTTTTCTTTGCTCGGCAAAATTGTTTGCGGCAACATGAATTAATTTGCTACAGGAAGTAATCATTACGTGCTTATTTAAATTCAGTCATAATCACGTAATAGATTTGATTTCCAACAGTATCAATTTGTTTAGTCCGTGGTTTTCACATTTGTGATCCGATTTGAGTTCCGTTTTTACGTTGGCCTCGTGGTGTCCCAATGTGTTTTTAGGGAACATCCACCCTATCATTTTGACCATGGACATCACGTTGGTTACTTCATGTGTTTGGCGGTGAATTTGGGACAGCGGCCGAATATTTCGGAAGAAATTTTACGGCTTCCATTCACCCCCCCCTCTGGTCGCCGATTTTGGTCCTTCAATTGGTATCGGAGCCGGTTAAGGATCATTCAACCTTAATCGGTCCGTGATCCACGAAGGCGACATGGAGCGTGGTTCCGGCAAACCACCGTTCTTCGATGGAACAAATTATCCCTATTGAAAGATCCGCATGTCCGCGCATCTCCAGGGGATTGATTGGCTTGTTTGGGAGATTTGCGAGGATGCTACTTACGTTGTGCTTGAACCTTGTGCTCGTGTCACGCAAGATCAAAAAGATCGACACAATGCTAATAGCAGAGCTCGCGCAGTTCTTTTCTCGAGTCTTTCTCTTTAGGAGTTCGAAAGAGTCTCCGATTGTACTACTGCTCGGGAGATCTGGGTGAGGCTTCAGAGCTATCACGAGGGGACCGCACAGGTCAAAACCAGACTCTACGAGACGTACAAGAGGGAGTACGAGAACTTCACCCAGCTTGATGGCGAGTCCATCGATGCCATGTTTTCTCGCTTTCAGACCATCGTCAATAAGATACGAGCAAACAAGGCACAGCTACCTTATGACGATCACGAGAGGGCACTCAAGCTTCTATATGCCCTAGATCGGAAGGTATGGGATGTGAAGGTGACTGCCATCATTGAGTCTTCGGGGTATGAGACCCTCACCGTGGATGAGCTTTTCAGCAAGCTCAAGTCCACCGAGATCGACTACCAGAGTCAAGCCAAGCTCAAGAATCCCTCTGCACCGACTATGACTTTGGTCTCAGGTAACGGCTCAAGTTCTTTGGCTAACTCTTCACAGGTGTCTTTTGCCTTGTCTTCTTTGGTGTCTGTCACAGAGGAGCAGATGGAGAGTCTTGGGGACGACGAGCTGGCGTTGATCATCAGCCGATTCTCGCGGTTTCACAACAACCGCTTGAATCGCCGGCGTGATGGTGGTCCGAAGGAAGGATGCTACGGCTGTGGAGATCCTGACCACTTCGTCGCCCACTGCCCCAAGAAGAACAAGCACTCCTTCGACAAGTACGACTCCAGCAAGCGAAAGGACAAGCGCGAGTACACCTCCAAGCACAAGTCGAAGGGAGGATTCGACAAGGAGGCGCTGAAGAAGAAGTACTTCAAGAAGGCCAAGGCCCAAGAGCGCGCCTTCCTCGCCTCCCTCAGCGACCTCGACAACGACACCGACGACGACCGGTCTTCTTCTCCCTCGAGCGATGATGAGTCCGAGAAGAGGCGTGAGGACAAGTTGACCGGGCTTTGCTTCGTCGCCAAGTCCATCCACGGAGGCTACTGCACCATGGCCGTGGATGAAGGGGTGAAGCCCAACAAGGACGTGCTTCCCGGCGACGACGACTCTACCGAGGTAAAACCCTCCGTCGATGCTCTTATTGCTGAGCTAGATATCATGACCGATACTTTGATGAGTCAAGATAAGCTGCTGAAACATGCTGCTCGTGAGAGGAAAGAGTTTAAGGACAAGCTAGAAGTTGTGGAGAAAGAGCTTGAGGAAGCTAAGAAGCTTGTTGTTCATGTGTCTGACGAGGTTGAGTGCGATGAATGTGCTGTTCATATGACTAACCTTTCTGAGTTGCAATCTAAGTATGCTGCCTTGTTAGATGAGAACGATGAGCTGAAGGCTAGGTCTAACTTGTTGGGTGCGTGCAAGTCTTGTTCAGGCTTGCAATCTGAGCTGGCAGAGAAGAATGCCAAGATCCTTACTCTTGAGAAGGCCAGTTCAGATAGCACTGTTGTTGAGTGTGCACGTTGTGAGAGCTTGGTGTTGGAGCTTGAGTCTTGCAGGCATGACAAGATGAGATCCGAGGAAGACAACATATACCTTCGGTCCATCTTGAATTGGGTGTCTTGTAGTGAGCCGCAGTTGGGCATGATGATGAGCCAGTTCAGGCGGGGAACTGGGACATCGGGAGTAGGTTTTGCTCTAGGTGGGAAGGGTGAAAATGTCTATGGCAAGGTTGGTGAGTTCAGTGGTTTGAGCCCAAGTGAGAAACCTTCCACTACTCCCAAATTGATCAAAATCAATCCACCTAAGCCTACCGAACCCACTGTGAAAGATGGAGTGTTTGAAGAGCCTCCAAGAGCTCCACCCCAAAAACAAGTTTGGGTTCCAAAACCGAACCATCTCAGGAACCCACTTGACACTCTACCGAACATCTCTGAGGATCCCCTTCCTAAAGCCAGAAAGCTACCAAGAGTGACACATACCCACAAGAAAGTGAGCCAACAACCACCTAAGAGAGAGGTGAGGTATCACTGTGACTATTGCCATAGGAATGGTCACCTTGTTGAGTTTTGCTTTAGGAGGAAGAGAGATGAGCGGCGGGAGTATGAGTTGAACAACCGGAACATGTACCGTCCGCCTCATGGCGTACATGTGCCGCCTGTTCAGAGGCGCAATGCTAGGCCTCGAGGTGTAATGCCTCAAGGTGCTAGGCCTCAGGTTGCTAGACCACGCTGTGGTCGTGGTGGTCGTGCCCGGCGTGGTTCAGGTCGTGATCAATATGACTTTGGACCTCGCAGCAATGGCTTTCAGTCCTACAGCTCTAGCGGACCACGTTTTCCCCCACGTGGTGCTCGCTTCCCTCAAATGGGACATGGCATGTTTGGTGTTTTTCCTAACACTTTTCCAGGGCAAATGAGCCAACACTGGTATCCTTCACAGTTTACTAACCCCAGTGTTGCGCCATTTGCTCATCTTATGTCTTTCTATTGATGCAGGATGGAGGCCTGGAGAACACATGGCTCATTGATTCTGGATGTTCGCGCCACATGACCGGAAGTTTCAAATGGTTCTCCAGCCTCGACCCCGTGCAATGTAAGGAGTACATCACATTTGGGGACAATAGCAAAGGTAAAGTCCTTTCTAGTGGGACCATTCGGGTCAATGAGAGTTTTGTCTTGAAGGATGTTGCTTTGGTTTCAAACTTGCATTTCAACTTGCTTTCTGTTTCGCAACTCCTACAAGATGGCTTTGAAGTGCGCTTTAAGACCGGCTTGTCTCGAGTTCTTGATTCTCAAGGAAATCTTGTTTGCCAGATTGTTCCTTTTGGCCGTGTCTTTCGAGCTGATTTTTCTCACTCTTTCGGCTCTTCTCGATGTTTGGTGGCCGGATCCTCCTCTGAGCTTTGGAAGTGGCATAGGAGACTTGGTCACTTGAGCTTTGACTTACTAGCTAGGTTGAGCTCACTTGATCTAATCCGAGGATTGCCCAAGTTAAAATTTGAGAAGGATTTAGTGTGTCACCCTTGTCGTCACGGGAAGATGGTTGCCGCTTCTCACCCTCCAGTGACTCAGGTCATGACCAAGGGACCCGGTGAGCTACTCCATATGGACACTGTTGGTCCGGCTCGGGTTCGGTCTGAGGGAGGAAAGTGGTACGTTCTAGTGATCGTAGACGATTTTTCTCGCTACTCTTGGGTGTTTTTCATGGAGGGTAAGGATGAGGCTTTTTCTCATGCTCGAGATTTGATTGTTCGGTTACAGACTGAGTTGCCAAAGAATGCCATGAGAGATATACGCAGTGACAATGGCACAGAATTCAAGAACTCTCAGTTTGATAACTTTTGCTCCTCTTTGGGTCTTGAGCACCAGTTCTCGTCGCCTTATGTCCCTCAGCAGAACGGTGTTGTTGAGCGCAAGAATCGGACCCTTGTTGAGATGGCCAGGACGATGCTCGATGAGCATAGGACTCCTAGGAGATATTGGGCCGAAGCGATCAACACTGCATGTCATGTTTCAAATCGCATCTTTCTTCGAGCCTTCATGAAGAAAACTTCTTATGAGTTGCGATTCGGTCGACTACCCAAGGTGAGCCACTTTCGAGTGTTTGGATGCAGATGCTTCATTCTAAAACAAGGTAATTTAGACAAATTTGAGTCTCGATCCTCGGATGGTGTCTTTCTTGGTTATGCTTCACATTCTCATGCATATCGAGTACTTAACCTTGAAACTAACCGAGTTGTAGAGACTTTTGAAGTCACTTTCGATGAGACCATGCCTTGTTCTGTTCCTGTCTTTGAAAGTGCAGGTGATCAGTAGATTGGTGAGAGCATCTTTGTTGAGGATAATGAGGAAGATACTGATTGGGGAGATGCAGAGCCGACCTCTTCGGCTGTTCCAGTTGAGTCTGCGACAACTACATCGGCTCACGGACCAGATCCATCTTCTTCCACTACATGGGGTCCGCACGAGCCGCCTCCTCAGCCTACGCCGGCTGCACCTGAGGAGGCCCCAGCAGCTGTTGAGGGGGAGGCGACATCTTCGAGGGAAGCCCCTCGGCACATCCAGCGTTGCCACCCGCCTCAAACCATGATCGGCGACATCAGTCAGCGTGTTACACGCTCAAGGTCATATGAAATCTCACATTTCGCTCATTCCGCTTTTGTTGCTAATTTTGAACCATAAAATGTTGGACACGCACTTTCTGATCCCGATTGGGTCAATGCTATGCACGAGGAGTTACAAAACTTTGAGAGAAATGAAGTTTGGGTCTTAGTTCCACCTCCACCTGAGTGTCACCCTATAGGTACAAAATGAGTTTTCAAGAACAAGCAAAGTGAGGATGGAGTGGTGGTGAGAAACAAGGCTAGGCTAGTGGCTCAGGGGTTTTGTCAAAAAGAGGGAGTAGACTTTGAAGAAACCTTTGCTCCTGTGGCCCGTATCGAGGCTATAAGGATGCTCTTAGCTTATGCAGCTTCGAAAGGGTTCAAGCTGTATCAAATGGATGTGAAGAGTGCCTTTTTGAATGGGTACATACAGGAAGAGGTGTATGTGAGACAACCCCCTGGCTTTGAAAATCCCAAGTATCCCAGCCATGTTTACAAACTCCACAAAGCCTTGTATGGATTGAAACAAGCCCCGAGAGCCTGGTATGAGCGTTTGAAAGCCTTCTTGCTTGCTAAGGGCTTTAAGATGGGTTCCGTAGATAAAACTTTGTTTCTCCTCAAGCAAGGCACTGACACACTTTTGGTTCAGATTTACGTGGATGATATCATTTTTGGTGGTTCCTCTCACGCTCTTGTTGCAAAGTTTTCTGAGACTATGAACAGGGAATTCGAGATGAGCATGATGGGCGAATTGACTTTCTTTCTTGGGCTACAAATCAAGCAAACTCGAGAAGGAACATTTGTGCACCAAGGCAAGTACACCAAGGATCTTCTGAGGAAGTTTGATATGGGCGAGGCCAAGCCTCTTTCGACGCCCATGTCGACTACGACGGCCCTGGACGAGGACAAGGAAGGAGAAGCTGTGGACCAGAAGGAGTACCGAAGCATGATCGGATCGTTGTTGTACCTGACGGCAACGAGACCGGACATCCAGTTCGCGGTTTGCTTGTGCGCGCGCTTTCAGTCTTCACCGCGCACATCGCATCGTCAAGCCGTCAAGCGGATCATGAGGTACCTTCGTTTCACACCCGAATTTGGTCTTTGGTTTTCGGCTTCCTCCTCTCTTTCTCTTTGCGGTTACTCTGATGCGGATTATGTTGGCTGTCGTACTGAGAGGAAGTCTACTTCTGGGACTTGTCAGTTTCTTGGGTCTTCACTTGTGTCTTGGTCCTCTCGTAAGCAGTCCTCTGTAGCCCAATCCACCACAGAAGCTGAGTATGTTACTGCTGCTGCTTGTTGTTCCCAGTTGCTTTGGATGGTTGCTACTTTGCGAGACTATGGCTTAGAGTTTAGGCGAGTGCCTTTGTTCTGTGATAGCACCAGTGCTATATGTGTAGCCAAAAACCCCGTTCTCCACTCCAAAACCAAGCACATAGAGGTCCGTTTTCACTTCTTGCGAGACCACTATGAGAAAGGGGACATTGACCTTATTCACGTTGACACCCACAACCAGCTCGCAGACATCTTCACTAAACCCCTTGATCAAGCTCAGTTTGCTCGCTTGCGAGGGGAGCTTGGAGTTTGCTTCCCTTTTTAGCTTGAGAAGTTTTGGTTCTTGTACATTAGTTTGTGGTTTTCTTTTGTCTTTAACTTTTATTTTTTGCTTTTGTATCATACTAGCATATCATATCATCATGTATCATATTGCATTTTGAGCTTCATCCTTATAGTAGCTAGATTGACACTATGCTCTTGTTGGGGATGTTATGGGTATATATGATGTGCTTTGCTTAGGCTCACTTTGATCTCTTGATATGAGCTAAAAATGTCTTTTTCAATTGTGAACTTGAATAACACTTGATGAAACTTGAAACGTGCTCACCACTACTTGTGGCAACTAGCATGTATAGGTGTGTCGAGAACCCTTTTACTTCATATATATGCTTAGTTGCTACGGCTCATACCTTGAGTTACACACTTGCTTGAGAAACTTGAATTTGTGTTAAAACTTGAAAAACAAGGTATGAAAAGATCGGGATGGGTCTTTGCTGTCCCATGTCAGAGTATCGAGACAACTCCTTATTGCACTTAAGGGTGAACTTGAGCTCTGTAATGGATACCGAGATCACTGTCTTAAGCTTCTGATTGCTTTTGGCATAGGCTTGACATGATCGATAAGTCAGGTTTTGATGGCATCGATAACCTCCCGCACACATTTGTTTGACAAACTTTGGTGATAAGCTGCATAACTCCGATAAAATTCAATTGATTGAAAATTTGATCAAATCACAAGTTTGTCTCATGACATGATGTGTGAACTTTGTTTGGGTAGTTCACTTTGCATACATGTGTAGCACAAGGTTGATCTCCTGTCTATATTTGCTATGTGCTCATTTGGTGGTGAACCCTCTTTTAAATTGCTCAAACTTGATCAAACTTGCTAAAATGCCATATTTCATCTCATTTGGTCATTTTGAGCATTTGCTAGCACTTGTATTTGTTGCTATATATACATGACAGCATCAGCTAGAGCATCTTTTCAATCTACTTACTATAATCTTGAAGCTTCTGCATTTGTGCATTTCTACATTCATAGCATTTTTGAGGGGGAGTTGTAATCCTTGGGCTCTAGCTTGATAAGTGCATGTGTCAACAAGGGGGAGAGATATGTCACACTCACCATGTCAACAAGGGGATAAGTTGTCAACAAGGGGGAGAAGTCTTCCATTTCGTGCATTTATTTGAGAGATGTTGCATTTGTTCAGGGGGAGTTGCATTTGAGTTGCTTTTGCTAGATGTGTTGAGCCTTTGCCTCTTCTGGAGGGTCTAGCAGTTTTTCGACTTTTCGAGCTTTGCTAGTGGTGTTGAGCCCGTTGCCTCTTCTTGAGGGCTAGCTTTGTTTTACTTGGTTGCGTCGAGCCGTTGCCCATGTCTTTGGGGACCAAGTTTTGCTCATTTCAAATGACCCGTTTCAGCTTTTCTTTGGCTTTCGGTCATTTGGTTGAGCTCTTTATTTTCTCTTCTTCTTCTTTTTCTTTTGCTCAAGCTGTTCGTGTATTGGTGTTGACAATGCACTCATCAAGGGGGAGATTGCGAACACAAGGTTGACAAGTACCCTTGTGTGTTCGTTTTGTGATGAGTGATTGTCAACGTGATCCACGAAGTAGGTTGAGTGGTGACTAACCCTACCTTGGTGAAAGCCTTGTGTGCGACATATCTCTTGGCTTGTGTTGTGCATGTGTGGAGCACGGAGGCGATAGCCGACGGCAAAGTGAAGGTCAAGGAGGACGTGCCATGCCGATGGACCGGAGGGGTGAAGGACGGACGTGAGGCTTGGACCGAGGGACCTGGAGGCCGGGTGGCTAGCCGCGGTGGCTGACACTTGGGACATCGACAAGCGCGAGAAGACATGGGAGTGACCGTGTTGACCGTGGAGGTGACACGCGTCGGATGGCGGGAGACGCGTATGGAGTACGCTACTCGCGGAGCGGTTTGATGGTTTGGGCCTCAAAACCATCGGAGGCGGGTTTACGGGTTTGGGCCTCAAAACCCGGGCGGAGGTTCCGAGGAGGAACGGACGGCACGTTGCGGCATCGGGGAGTTCGCGTCGAGGCGAAGCTACCGGTGAGGAGGCGCGGTGGCCGTCGGATCAACATGAAGATCGGGTTGGACCTCTACGCCCTTGGGCTTATTGGTTTAGCTCTTATGTATCTAGGGGCATTTAGGGGAATGTAAAATAGCCCAGTTAAATAGAGGATGGCAGCCCCTTGCCTCCTCACCTCTCTCCCATTCCTCATTTCCTCCCTTTCTCTCCTAGGGTTAGTTCTTCTAGTTTATATGAGAGAGGTCCTAAGAATCTGAATTTTTGTGCTTTTATGCTGTGATTTAGAGTGGGAACGGAGGCCCAAATCCTCCTTTTGTCCTCTGGGGTTCCTATTTGATTCAGATTTCACTGTTTCTCGTGGCCGCTCCTTTTTCTGTTCGTTCTGTTCTTAGCAGCAGCTCTGGACGTTGATTGATGGGACTTGGAAGCAGTACTACAAACGCTGAGCACTCTGTGCTATGCTAGCTCCCATGAGCAGTATTGGTTCCTAGTCCTGAGATCCCCTTGCCGCTGCTGTGTTTTCTTTCTGCTCCCAGTGTTCTTCGCTGTCTGTTCTTGCGAGGAAGCCAAGAGCTGCAGAGCACGCAGCAGCTCCTACTGGTGTTTGGACCGGTGGCCATCGGTGTTGTACCGAGCAGCTCCAGCCCCGTTCCCTTGCTGTTTTCCCTGCAGATCGTCGACCGCGCGGTGAGCAGCCCCACCGACGCGGCTTCTTCTTTCTTCGGTCTCTGCGGTGGTGAGCAGATCTGCCTCTGCTCATTCCGTTGTCCGGAGCCGGTCGGATTCCTCTAGCTCCGTGCTCTCTCAGCGCCTAGCGGTGCTCGTCAGAAGGCTCTCAGGTACTCGTCAACTCGCCGTGGTGTGCAGCCCCACCACCGGCGGTGTCCTGTGCCGAATCGAGCACAGCCCCTGTGCAGCACCTTAGCTTTTGAGCGATAAGTGCAGCAGCCCGTGTTTCTTTCTCAGATTGTGATTGGTCAGGAACTTCCGATTCTTGCATCCGTGAGTTACTACTAGCCTTAATATTTGGTATATTTAATTTTGCTTGAGTAGTATTCAGTCTTTACTGCAGAAGGGCGCTCCATGAACATTGTTTGCTCGCTAGGTGCTTGCTCTCCTTTGCTGCAGGTTTCAGGCAGTGCTGTGTGTTATTGATCTCCAGTGCAGGTTTGGTCCTTTTCGCCCAGCGCCGTGCTCGTGGTTCACCAGATAGTTGGCAAGGTTATGGCACAGTTGCTTCTTGTTGATTCTTGCTTGTGAGCAGACCCACGTCAAGGATCTCAATTGTTGTTTGTTGCAGCCTGTGCTAGTTTCAGTGCGTGAGTAATTTCTGCCTACTGTTTCTCTCGGTCACTGTTTAGCTCCAGCAGTTCGGTGCTCTGTTTACTTCTTCAGGCAGTTGTTTTCTTTGCTCGGCAAAATTGTTTGCGGCAACATGAATTAATTTGCCACAGGAAGTAATCATTACGTGCTTATTTAAATTCAGTCATAATCACGTAATAGATTTGATTTCCAACAGTATCAATTTGTTTGGTCTGTGGTTTTCACATTTGTGATCCGATTTGAGTTCCGTTTTTACGTTGGCCTCGTGGTGTCCCAATGTGTTTTTAGCATGGTTTTAAATAGCGAGCTAAGGCTAAAGTGTTTAGCGTTTTATAAACCGTAATTAGCGGACTTTAGCGGCAAAATAGCGATAAAATTGTGCATGAACGTAAATAGCGGCACAATTTTTTTCAAGCTATTTCGGGCTATAGCGGCAAAAATAGCGAGCTATTTAAAACCATGGTTTTTAGGGAACATCCACCCTATCATTTTGACCATGGACATCACGTTGGTTACTTCGTGTGTTTGGCGGTGAATTTGGGACAGCGGCCGAATATTTCGGAAGAAATTTTACGGCTCCCATTCACCCCCCTCTGGTCGCCGATTTCGGTCCTTCATAACCGCATAATAAGTTATGTATCCCATTGCAACGCACGCGCATATTTGCTAGTCTAACCCTATAAAACTAATTAATCTAACCTAATGTACAACTACAAACTAAATATACTAATTAATCTAACCCTAAAAATATAATTAATCTAACCCTAATGTACGACTACAAACTAAATATACTAATTAATCTAACCCTAACCATATCTAACTAAACTAACAAATCTAAATAAACTAACTAAAAAACTGAAATCTAAATTTACAAAAAAAAAAACCTTACTTGCACAGTGCCAGGCAAGCAAGCGCTGGCGAGCAGGCGCCGGCGAGCAGGGGGGAGGAGGGGCGGCGGCAAGCCCTCCACCAGATTCAGCGCCGGCCGGCACAGGGAGGCCGCCCGCGCGGTGGGGCGGGCGAGCGGCGGCGGCGACCGACGGCGCCACAGTGAGAGTGAGTGAGTGAGAGAGAGAGAGAGAGAGAGAGCGAGAGCGAGCGTGAGCGAGAGGGAAGGAAGAAGACGTGCCGGCTTTTCGGACTATCGGCCAGCGGATAGCCGACAAGGCCTGATCGGCCCCCACGCGGCCGATAGGCCTTGCTGTACGAGCCAGCCCGCTCCGGAGCCTTGTCGGCTGTTGGATGGCCGATAGGGTCCTGTCGGCACTCCAGAAGCCGATAGGTCACCGATTGGCTACCTAGTGGCCGATAAGCTACTAGATCTGCAATTCTTTTTAATCAAATGCTACATTTACAATTAATTATTAAAAAATATTATTTAAAAAAATCGCATGTTTGTAATAGACTTTGGCTTTGAAAGAGAAATAATAGAAGAAGGAATTGAGAGAGCGCTAAAAAATGGAATCAAAGTGGGAGAATCTCGTAATCAACCCCCTGCAAAAAAACCAAACCTGGAAAGGAATTTGAGAAGCCATCTCAAGCTAAAGGGGTGGGGGCTGGAAACAATATCTTTGCTTTTGTTTATGTGGTTGTTGTCATCCTAGTTGTAGAAATTTGATCCTATGGTTTTGTGAGCATTTTAAACTTATGTTGCTTTAGCCTACTGGTGAATTTGGTATTGTACTAATTAGTATTTCAAGCACTCTGGTTTGTAATATTATTTCTGATGCAAAAACCTATGTGTTGTACTCTATAAAAGAAATGTGATCCTAAGTTTTAAAAGTTGTGTCATCGAGATCCTTCTTAGGCACTCGATAGACAATCGGATTTAATATATATGCGTTCAAGTGCATGGTTGTTGTTAGTCCTTGTGATATATGGTCGGCATACTTGAGCTCTTGTAAAATGAATGGTTTTTCTACGTCATTTCCATGCACACTACTATACTAGTAACATAGATGAATACGGTAACTACAGGTTACACCAGCTTGTGGGTACTAATGAAATTGAAAGCCAGTTAGATCAAATAATGCCTCCAATGGCAGAATTAAGCATATAACATTTCTCATCCAAGGTGTGCTTGCCATCTCGCATCCTAGTAAATTACTAGTAGTAGAGATGACTATGCACCTTCTCTCATTCAAGGTGTGAAATCATGCTTGCTAACGACTCGCACTTACTCTCTTAAGGAATTGCATGCATTATGCTATTGCAAAATATGACTCATGTAGCATTATCAAAGGTTGAAAGAGCTAAACAAGGAAACAATCTGCCTTAGTATAGCAGATTCAATGAATGGTTCTCAAACTAGAGGACATATCTCATCTTGTTGGGGTCAACTTATCGTCACCTCTGGCCAAGCAACACAAATTCACAACGGATGATGTACTAACAGTAACAAGGATGAATATGCAGCTTCATTCATGGTGTGGAGTGTGATTGCCATCGACTTCTTGCCTTCCTGGACTAAGGTGATGGACAAGACAAACATGCTTACTTGTTCTCATGCACCTCACCAGGATCATCACCCTAGCGCGCGATGTCAGAGCGCACTTGGGCAATCTCCTCCTACAACCTCTCCCGGTCATGGAGGAGGAGCAACACTTTGTCCTGAATATTGTGCATGGCGACGTGGGCAGGGCTGACGCCGGTGTCATGGGCCAAGGCCTCGATGTCTTCGATGTCCCAAATGACCTCCACGATCATCCCAAACTTGCTCCACATAGCGGCGTATAGGCAGAGGAGCGTTTCTTGCTCAAGCCTCATCGGCAGAGCGAGGGTGCGCGTGGTGCTAGGATGGGAGGCACCATGTAGGTGCGTTCAAGATTCCTGAGGTGCCGCTTAGCTTGGAGGCCGATTCCTTGCAGAAAGGGAAGGCAACTCGATCGATGAATGTAATTCGCGTCAATACTAAATGGCATGCAAATTTGGTCAGGAGCGAGAGAAACATGTTCCACCACTCCAACAGCGCCGCCATAGCAACAGGATAGCCGTCCGCCCTCACCACTGCCACCTGGTGCGAAGAACAATGGCACCATCTTCTTCTGAAATAGATATTCTGATTTCTCTATTTCTCACTAGGAGAGAAGTCATTACATTGCCTCAATTGCTAGTTTAAATATAGGTTTTGTTTTATCCATTGATCTCACTAGGCGAGAAGTTATTACACTGCCTCAATTGCTAATGACTACTGATAGTTCTGTGAATGTTGTCTTCTCTTGATTTTTGCTCATGGGTGATGCCCCATTTAGATGACACTTCCAATGATTCTTGCTCCTAGGTGATACCTGAATTGGATGATGTTTTCGGTGGTAATTTAACTGGTCGTTTGAAATTAACTAGATACTTCTCCTTTTGCTAGTGTTGTATCATGTGGCACAATTATTGTTTAATCGCTATGTCTGTTGATAAATATATGTGGTGTCTAGATGTTATGTTGTATGCTTGTTATCATATGATATACACAGACACTCCGCTTTATGCAGACTTTGTTCGCTATGCTAGAGTTTGGAGCTAAGTCTAGGATTCTAACACTGTGATGAGGTGTATCATATATAAGGAAACCCCATTACTTAGAAAGGCCCAATTTGTTAATCCTACGGACTTGTTTGTGAATGCTTAGAGTCCATTTGTATGTTTCATGGATTCACTTGTAACTATAATCCCACTAGGGGAAGGAATGAAAGCCTCCATCTCCCAACTCCCCTATAGAAGGGGGTGAGGGGGAAGTGGAGAGGACCTTTGGCCCATAATTCATTTGCTCTCTCCCTCTCATTGTCCACTCCTCTCGTGTTCGAAGTTGAACACCAACACACGGTATATATATATATATATATATATATATATATATATATATATATATATATATATATATATATATATATATATATATATATATATATATATCTTACAATATATTGCAGCATCATATTTATTTATGTTCCTTTTTTAAACAAATATTAACTAACTAAGAGTGATGGCTATCAGCATCATATTGACACAGTATAGATGTGATGTTCTATGAGTTATTTTTGTTTATTCATACTATATCCATAAGATGTTTTAAGATGAATCATGGGATGTTCACGTAGTATGAATGAGATATTCCATAATGTACCTTCGATTATTTTTATGGTACCTAAGCGACAATCTATACGTGTTATATTTTACATCAATTATCGCGTTCGAACGCTTGGACCATAGCGGAATGCCACCAGCTTGTTCGTATGTATCAAATGCATTTACGGTTTTGGTTTTGGGTCGTTAATTTCTTATGCCCTATTTGTTTTATTCTTAAACCAAAGGGGTTGTGGGATTGAAGGGGATTAAATCCTCTACAAGTTAAAATCTCTCTCAATCTCTCCTAATCACCCCCAACACCCCATGGTTTATGGATGAAATGAACAAGGCTGGTCAGACAACTACATGTATGTGCGTGATGGAGGTGGATGCTTGCCATAGTTTTCTGTTGATGCATTTTTGTTCTTATTCTTTTTGTTTCTTTTTTTATCATTTTTCTTTTATTTTTGTATTCCAGTTTTCTTTTGTATTTATTCGTTTTTTCATTTCATTTTATTTTACTTTACTTTTATTTTTCCTTCTTGATTTTATTTTTGTTTTGCATTTGTGTTGGTTACAACAGGTACCAAAACATTTAACTTTGCTTAGCTATAGAAATAATTTGTGCATTTAACAGGTTCCAAAGCGATAGGAATGCAAACACAAAGTCTCATAGATTTATTGAGATGTCATTCCATGGTGTATTTTGTTTTTACATATATTCATGTTCCATAAATATTGTATTTTGCAATGTTGGTATAGTACCCATGACATGTTCAAGGAGTATCAATGTGATGTTCCACGATCACGATGTACTTTGAACTGTTCACATAGTACTCATAATATATTTATAGTGTATTAGGTTATTCGCGTAGTTTCTATATGATGTTCTGTGGTATATTTTAATTGTTTATTTACAAAGTATACGTGAGATGTTCTATTTTTAATAATAATAGAGACAGATAGTATAGACTATCATTCACATATAAACATATAATTGTATTGTACATCCGAAACATTATTGTCCTGAATCTCGAACATGTTTCTTCTTAATGCGGAACATTGTTCCTAGTCATAAAACATTGACAAAAAATGGTTTATATTCATGATTAAATATTATTAAATAACTTTTTATCTGAATATACCAAGTAGGGTCTTGTTTTGAAGGATTATAATTCTATTAAATGCAATGATAAGTTGGAATTTTTTTGGATGCTAGGTTTGTCAACCATGACCTTTTTAGGGCCTGATTGGTTTGCGACCAAAATTTGCCATGCCAAGGATTTGGCAAGCCAAAGTTAAGTAAAAATAATTGTCATGGATTTGACAAGCCAAATGTGAGAGGTTGACAAGTTTTGGTAGTAATAAACTAAACAATAGCTAAAATCATGACTTGCCAAATCTTTGGCTAGACATATTTTGGAAGTGAAATCATGCTCTTAATTCCAAATATTTAGTATAAATGATGATGTCAGCAAGGGCAAAGTTGTTTTTCTCCTGAAATTACGTACACGGGGCCCAACATCTCAGCCCACAAGCGGAGCGGTACGGTACAATGAGCACAGCACCCTCGTTCCCGTGCAACCTCGTGGCCCTTGTGCGTGGCGTGGACGTGGAGTCCTGGATGCTGGTAAGCTGTCCGCAGCAATGCAGGCCCAAGGCAAAGGTGGCCGAAAGCACGCAGCCCGTATACAGTAGCAGCCCAAAAGCACGTATATACAGTAGCAGCTCAGGAGCAGGTCCACGTAGCGGTTGGCTGCTTTGTCTTCCTCTGGCCGCTGGCTGATAACTTTTTTTTATTTCATCGAAACTTCATCTTCTTTGATAGAGTGATTTAGTGGTGAGAATAGCTGAAAATTTAAGATATATATGGTGAGCTGTCATACCTTATTACTCCCTCTAATTCCAAATTATAAGTCATTCGAACTTTCTTAAGAAGTCAAAACATCTCAAGTTTGACCAAACTTTTAAAGAAAGAATTACAAAGGTTTATAACATCAAATATATACTATAAAAATATAATTGATAAAGAATCTAATGATGCTTATTTGACATCATAAATGTTATTATTTTATTATATAAATTTGGTCAAACTTAAGATGCTTTGCCTCTCTAAGAAAATTGAAATGATTTATAATTTGAGATGGAGAGAGTACTGTACTGTGAGCTTGGCCCTAAAAAATATAATGTGCTTCACGCTGATATACACCGCCTATTATTTGAGCTGTCCTCGCTCGCTCGCTCTCTCTCTCACACACTCTATCTGCCTGCATACATGTAGGAGTGGTAAATAAGTGTACTCCTAGCTACATGAGCAATGACAAGGCAAAGCCCCATTGACACAATGCTACAGTAATATGCTACACATTTAGATTGCTTGGCCTTGTATTTGGTTGCATCGATCGGGCCGCGCTGGCCGCTACTTTTTCTCTGCATGCATGCATCGTCGTCAGCGCTGCGGCTCCTGCCTCGATCGAGATCTATCGCCGACGTCGACGGCTTGCAATAGTGATCGATCTGATCGGCCAGTGTACTTGTCCTTGTACGTACAATCTTTGTCTCTGCGACGCCATAAACACAAATAATGGTGCCTGCCAGCGCCAGATCATGGAGAAAGCAACAACAAGGCGACGAGCCGACGACCCAGCAGATCTGTCGACTACTGAACCTTTCTACGTACACTAGCTATAGTGGTAGCTGCAACGCATGCAGAGCTGCTGCTGTACACGTATCTCTCTCTCTCTCTATGCCCGATCACAGGGACATGCATGCTGCACAAAAGCCTGTCATATTTGATTGTACGTATACATGCATATAGATCAAAATGAGTCTAGCTGTGTAGGTAGCACATCGCCAATACTCTGTCACTGCAAGGAAATGACTACTGCAATTTATCTATATCTATATCTATATATATCTTATATTTTTAAACCTCAGTAGAAGTTCTATATCTTAATATGTAAGTTATCCACATCATTTCTTATTAACTATCTACATCGTCTCCCACTAATGCCAAGTTAGCCCACTAACTTTCAACCTATTAATGCAAGCCATCCACATCGCCTCCACTAAATGTAATTATTATCAATACATAAGAAGTATATATCTATTGCTATTTGTTTTGTTGTTCCATCATCTTATAGTTTGATCTAATTCTTTTAATTTGTTATTGCCATGCCCAATTTTGATAAGATTCGACACAAGAACATGTAGATCTATCTCACGTATGCAATTATTTTATTTTTAAGAAATTCCAGCAGCAACGTGCGAGGCATGCTTCTAGTTACTATATAGGTGTACCGCCGTTTTTATGGCGCATTCCTGGATAGCTAGTCCAGCAATGAGCATATATTTTCTTGGTTAATTAATTTAGGACAATCTGATTGCATTGTATCCTCAACCAACAGAGAGAAAAAAACACTAGTTCCTAAGTATAAGTCCATTCCACGAATAAATCTCTAGTAACGTTAATTTATGTTGTGATGAATGGATTCAAAATGTCTGACGTTCGTAGTCGAGCCAAATAGGTTTTATTAGCTAGGACAAACCAACACGATTTATATTCCAGGCCGAAGAAAATGATGCATGATAGACCGTCAGACCTATACATCTATACATATAAATATATTATTATTATTAAAGCATGGTAATTTATTTCGATTATCGCCCCTCACTCCCGCACTTCCGGTGAACATATAGACCCATGACAAGAATCTGAGACCCAGCATGGATCCATCGTCCTTCATTCCCACCCCTTTTAATTTCCTTCTTTTGTCCCTCGATCCGTCTTCTCTCAGTCCACCCTTCTCACTCTAGTAGTATTGTGCACCATCCTTCTCGCTCTAGTACATTTTTTTCCTGAGAATGCAATAGACTAATAGAGTGAGTATGTATATTAACCATGTTTCTTAATATTTCAGCATCAAGCAGGGTCATAATAAAGGTTATGAGTAATATAATTAAGCTCCCAGCTAGGATTATCTATCGTCCATGATAATATATATGTATATATGCATACATTATTTATCCAGACAGTTTTAGAGAACCGTCCATGATGATGTGTCTAGTATATGCATAGCCTTATCTGTCACATAATAATATAGTGGTTTCGCCCATTATATTGTAGCAGGTCACATGCAAACTTGCATTACTGGTCGTCCTTCTAAATAAAATAAAAAGGTCGTGCATGCGCTCATATATGGTGCAGGGTTAGATGATTCCCACACCTACCTGTCAACTAGCTTGCGTAGTAGGGAGCGTAGTTCGTCCTTTGCTTTGCAAAAACCCTAGGCCATTTTTTTAGTTGCCCGAATTGGGTAGTGCCAAATTCACTGGTTGGTACTATAGCGTACTGTAGTATTTCATTTGTATTTAGTAATAATTGTCCAACTATTGACTAATTAGGTTTAAAACGTTCGTCTCGCAAAGTAAAACCAAACTGTGCAATTAGTTTTTGATTTCGTCTACATTTAGTACTTTATGCATGTACCGCAAGTTTGATATAACAGGAAATCTTCTTTTTTATAGTGCCAAATTCAAGAGTTTAGGAGTAACTAAACAAGGCGCTAGCTTTTCACCCAGCTGCACTGCACACATCGACATCGACCGATCCATACATCCTTCTAGCTCAGCCCTCGGCCGGCCACCATGCAGATGCCATGCTGCATGCATAGGGGTTATAGGTACGTACTCCCTCCGTCCTAGGAAAAGTGTCGTTTTAGGTTTTTTAGACATCGTGTTTGACCATTCGTCTTATTCAAAAAATTTTAATAAATATTATTTATTTTGTTATGACTTATTTTATCATTAGAGATACTTCAATAATGATTTATTTATTTTATAATTTACACAAAATTTTTGAATAAGATAAACGGTCAAAAACGATGTCAAAAAAACCTAAAACGACACTTTTTCAGGGACCGAGGAGTACATCGATCGATCTGCCAACTCGGCGCCATACTTTACAGTTTAATTACACACGCTGCATGCATGCATGCTACGAGAGCTACTCTAGCTAGCATGCAGCAGCCATGCATATATAGTGTACGTACGTAGTGTTTATTTTTAATATTTGCAGCTTGCTGCTTGACAACCTTTACTTGGAGTAGTATATATACACGGTGGTGTCTGTTGACTGGCCTGGATACTGTATAGGTAGCTAGAATGAGTAGCAGCTGATGATGAACAGCTACCTCTGTGTCACTGTGTGTGAGTGTGTGAGCGTGCATGGTGCGTGTAGCTCTTGGCGGGAAGCAGAAGCTGGCCTTGTTTAGATGCTCAGCTTTGGACATCTAAAGTTGGTATTTTGCTATTGTAGTGTACTATAGCATTTTGTTTGTATTTGATAAAAATTATCCAAACATTAACTAATTAGGCTTAAAATGTTCGTCTTGCAAAGTACAACAAAACTATGTAATTAGTTTTTTATTTCATCTACATGTAGTACTTCATGCATGTGCCGATGTTTTGATGTGATGAAAATCTTCTTTTTTACAGTAAAATTTAGTGGCAAACTTTGAGATCTAGACATGGCCCTACAAAGACGCCGGAAAAAAGGCCTGGCATTGCTGCGTCGTCGTACGTCGATATATAGCAGCCAAACACACGTACGACGACAAGACCTCACACTGATGGCGTCCACGCAAGCATGCATGCATGCATTTTCATGTGACAGAGAGGGATCGAGCTGAAGGATCACTTAATCAGCGTACGTCGCCGGCCAAGACCTGCCACGCACCACTGGGCTTGTGGCGTCGCCGAAGCTTAGGTCCTGTTTGGTTGATGAATGTTAAATTTAACTCATATTATATTAATATTGTGATAAATGTATGAAGTATTAAATGTAGACTAATTATATGTATGTCAGCACAGATTAGGAGTAATTTACGAGACAAAACTATTAAGCCTAATTAGTCCAAAATTGGAAACTTTTTGTCAAATAAAACGAAAGTGCTACAATGTTTATTAAACTTTAACACCTCTAACCAAACAGACCCTTACACGAAGAAAACGGCTACTACAGCGGTGGCGAAAATTATAACAAACCCCTTGTTTAGATCACCTCAAGATTCCAAGTTTTTTCACTCTCTCTCCGTCACATCAATTTTTAGCTGCTTGCATGGAGTACTAAATGTAGGTAAAAAAAATATCTAATTACACAGTTTAGTTCAAAATCACAAGATGAATCTTTTAAGCCTAGTTGGTCCACGATTAGACAATATTTATCAAATAAGACGAAAATGGTACTATTCATCAGGTTGAAAAAATCTTCAACCTAAACAAGGGCAAAGAAATGAACTGAAGAATCTTAGGGCCGGCAGCCATGGATGGTACGCAAAATAAACACCAGCCAGGTTTCGTAATTAGCAGCCGTGTGTAGCGTGGCGAGCATCGGCGAGGAACCAAACAGTCGTTTAACCTACGAAAAAGAACTCAGTTCTGTGACTTCGATCTACAGCTAGTTTACTAGTACTTCCTCCGATCATCCCAAAGTCTCTGTTCGGTAGGCTGTTTTTTTTTCCTTATAAGCCGGCTGTGGCTGATTTGCTGTAAGAGAAAAATACTATTCTACGGCTGATAAGCCGTGCTGATAAGCTCAGCCGAACAGGGGGAAAAGTTTACAATTCCAGGCTTCTAGCTTTGAGGCTTTGTCATAAGTCAAATCACTTGGAGTTTGATCAAATTTGCTGAACACTGATATTTATAGTACTTCATTAGATTAGCCATAAATTATTTTTATGTTAATACCCACTACGCCAGAAAAGACCTTTACTGTCGGGAGTGTCAGCCTATCACTACCGGTTATATTGGAACCGACAGTGATAGAGTATCACTGTCAATTTGTGGCTTTAACCGATAGTAATAGGATAACCGATCACTACGGTTCATGGCTTCAGGCCCTGTTCATCCGGCTTATAATTAGTCTTTTTCAGCTTGTTTTTTCAGCTAGAACAGTATTTTTCTCTCACAACAAATCAGCCAATAGTGTTTTTCAGCCAGCTTATCAGCACAGCCGAACGGAGCTTTCAACCAGTCATGGCTTGTACCGACAGTGGTAGACTTTTTTTCATGAAAAACTCATAGCCTTTTCATATAAGATCGGATCAAGGAAAGCTTTATATTAAAAATTGTAGAGTTTTAAGAGATCTAAAACTTCATAATTGATAGCTTTTTAATTTAATATGGTTTACAAGTCTAACTATTCAATCCAGTATAAGTTCTCAGATCAGATTTGAGATGATGAACAATGATGAATGGAAACAAACTCAACATCAAAGTTGTAGTATTTGACGAGACCTACAACTTTGCAGTTAACAATATTTTTTCATTTGAGATCGTTTGGAGTGTTAAATATACAATATAAGATTTAAAATTGTGTAGTTGAAAGAATAGCGTCAGCGATATAGTCACATATGTCGCATAGTGTCAAATATATGGGCCAGGGGTACCCGCACCGCTCGTATATGTGACAATGGCCAAGCTATCGGCCTAGCGGCCATCAAGGAAGAGGCCCACGAAGGGCTAGGGCGATTGACCAACGTGGAGACCAAGGCAAGCCGAAGATATCCAAGATAGTCATATCTAGACGATAGCTAGGATCGATCAATCTATTACACATTCCATATAACAAACAAGGAATCCAATCTGTTGGCCCGACCGCCCTCATTGTAACCCTACCCCCTCTGCCTATATAAAGGGGGTAGGGACCTCAGGCTTGGGATCCAATCTCTCTAATTCCAACCTACTACGTAGCTAAGAGCAACAACCTCTGTAATTAAGCATACAAATACAAGAGCAGTCGCAGCACCATTGGAGTAGGGTTTAGCGTGCCACTGCGCCCCGAACCAGTATAAACCCTCGTGTCTCATGTGTTACCATCTGATTCCGTCTACGCAATCACGTTGCTAGGCCGGAGCTAAATCATCCGACACATAGCTTAGTTGGTTGTATGCTCAAGGGAATAAGAACACCAAGGTTTGAGTTCAAATCCTAGCAGTGCTGAGGGTTAGAGATTTGCCTATTCTAGGGAAGTGACCAATCTAGAGTCATAAAATATTGATACTATTTTCTATAAGCTTAGTCAAATTTAAATTAGTTTAGGCCCCATTTGGTATAGCTCTACAAATGGCTCCAGATGCTGTTTGGAGCCGTTTTGTGCCAAACAGAGTAAACCAAAATAATCCACTCAAGGAGCCTCTCAAGTCATGCTCTCACAGAGGTTTGGGGGTGGGATGAAGCCAAAAATAATAGCTTCACCTGGCTCCAACCCACTTCCATGGGCCCCACCATGCGAGGATGTCAGATTTGCACCCAGTCGGGAGGGTGCACAGCTAGTCAAAAGGCTGGGAGGCGCATGGCCAGAGAGGCGCAAGGAGGGTGAGGATGAGAGGTGTTGGCAGAAAGAAGAAAGAGAGAAGGAGTAAGGGTATTATTATAAACATTTTAACATTTTCATCTACTATGAGGAGCTGTTTTGCCAAATAGTTCACTAAAAATAGCTCTAGCTCCATTAGAAGAGATATTTGTGGAGCTGAAGTTGAAAAAACAGTTTCATCAGTGAAGTGGAGGCCAAACAGAACCTTAGTTTAGACCAACCTATAGAATTGCTTAGAGCTCCAGAAGAATGGGCATGATGAGTTATCCTATTATATACAACTCCGTTCCCTAGAAGAATGCCAATCTATAATTTTATCCTAAGTCAAATCTTCTTAAGTTTGATGAAGTTTACTAAATATGTAAATATTGCACCGAATAAGTATTGTCGTTAGACTCATCATAAAATATGTTTTTATATATATTTGGTGTTATAAATGTTGATATTTTTTTTTGTAAACTTGGTTAAACAAACTTATTAAGGTAGTCTGACAGTATTTTTGGACGGAAAGTTTAGTTGTCACCTCATTGTGGTGCTGTGTATATACTCCCCCGTCCTAAAAAGCTCAGTTTTCGTTTTTCGATAAGCCAAACAATTTTGAGTGGGAAAATTGGTTGTGTAGCATCCAAAGATCGTGAGAATCGGAAAATACCATTGAAAAAAGCTCCGTCACGTGAAATACTATTTAAACATGCAAACGTGAACTGAAATTAGCATTCTGTCGTATTCAGTCACTTTTGAGGCTAACGCCGTCATCGCCACCCGCACGAGCATGCGCTGCGACACTCCTTCCTCCTCCTCCGTCCATCCCACGCTCGCCAGCTACAAGCAGCGACGCCTCACCATGCCGGCATGCGGCGCCGCCATCCACGAGAAGCTGGAGGTCTCCGGAGTCGAGGACGCGAAAACGGACTCGCGCTTGACGCTAGAGTTCATGGGCGGCGCCCGCGGCACGTTGTTGCCTGGCCGCCGTGATGCTGAGCGCAGACCTCGTACTCGTTGGCCTTGCTGAAGGCCGCCGCCTGCGCCGCGGCCGCGCCGTCGGACCCTCCCGCCACCGCCGTCACGAACGCGTCGCGGACCTGCTCCGTCGTGTAGGGGAACCCGGCGCGAGTCATGGAGTTGAGCAGCGCAGCGGCGCCCTCGAGCAGCAGCGCGCCCGTGCGTCCACCCGCGTGTTGGTCAACGCATCCGCTCATCACGTCTGACCCGCCCACGCTGCCGGCCGCTGCGCCGAAGTGCCGGGGATGGACCTGCCTCCGTAGGCCGAGTGTGGACGGAGAGTCGGAGACCCACCGTACGCGCGGAGAGGAGCCAGCGGAGGGCGACGTCGGAGAGGAGCCGGAGCCTCCGTGCGACGGCACCACGGGCGTGATGCCGTGGCCGCCGGTCCCCAGGAACGAGCGCGGGTCCATCATCGCCCATCCCCGGCAGCCGGCACGCGGTCCGGCTTCTTCACGTCCTCACCTGCGGCGCTGCCACTTGCCAGTTGCCACCCACATCAGCGGACTTTAGTTGTTACACACAACAGCAGAGCAGCTGAAAACAACTGCAAGACGAAGATGTGCATACCTGGGCTCGCCTTCTCCACACGGGGAAGGTCCTGGTCTCGACCACATCCACGAAGGCCTGCGCGGCCAACGCGGCGAGCACGAAGCTCGCGAGGAGAGATCTCCCCATCCTCCGCTCCTCCATGGCAGCTCCTCCTCCTCCTGCTGCTGCTCATTCCTCTACCCATCCGGCGTCTTCGCGTTCGGCTTCCGCGCGGTCGACTCCGACTCCGACTCCGGCCCGACGCAGTACATCCTCGCTACGTGGTTCCGCTTCACCGGCACCGACGCAGTATCACGGCGGGCAGGCAGCTCGCGCTTGTGGACGGCGTGCGACGACCTCCAGCGACCTCCAGGCTCCAGCTCCTCGTGGACGGTGGCGCGGCGAGCCGACGCTGCTCGCGGCTGGCGAGCGTGGGATGGACGGAGGAGGAAGGAGCGTCGCAGTGCTCATGGCTCATGTTCGTGTGTGTGGCGATGACGGCCGTTAGCCTCGAAAGTGACCGACCGTGACGGAATGCTAATTCCAGTTCACGTTTGCAATTTTGGATGGTATTTCACGTGACGGAGCTTGTTCGGTGGTATTTTTCGATTTTCATGATCTTTGAATGTTACACAACTAATTTTCTCATTTTGAGTTGGACTAAATCAATGCAATATTAGCATATGCCAGCGAATAACTATTATTGGCCCTGTTCACCTAGCTTATAATCCGTTTTTTCAGCTTATTTTTTCAGTCGAAACAGTGTTTTTCTCTCACAACAAATCAGTCAACAGTGTTTTTCAGCCGGCTTATCAACACAGCCGAACGGGGCCATTATCCTAAAAAGAGTGTAATTCTTATTTTTCAAAGAGTCTAACAATTTTAAGTTTGACTAAATCTATACAAAAAATCATTTGCATTTATGATAATGAATATGGATCATTAGATTAATATCATAGGATATATTTTTTGATATAACTACTTTCGAGTCATAGATGTTAATAATATTTTCTATAAAGTTAAAATTAAGGAAGTTTGAGGACTCCATCCAAACCTAAAATAGCATCTTTTTCGGAGAGGTAGTATTTTCATAATATAAACCTACTACCTAGAGACAAAATGTTTAATACTATTTTCTATAAATTTATTTGACAAAAGTTTTTTAAAAAAGCTGATTTGATTCAAAGCTAGAATTATACGATAATGATACATGATACATACCAGACGTCCGGACAGACGGACGCCGTCCACCGCTCATTTCCCGCATCTCCTCATTCCTCCCGCCCTTCCCCCACCGTGGCATCTCCACACTCGCCACACCTACGCCGCAATGCTCCTCTGCCAAGCCGTGCCCTCGTACCCCGCCCCCATCGCACCGCACGAGCCACGCGCCCCGCTGCCTCCCTCTCCGTCCTCCTGCTCCGGCGCGGTGGCGTCCCCGGCGTGAGCACGAGCTCTTATCCACGCGGCCACCCCCCACGACCCCCTTCCTCTTCTCCCACTAGCCATCCCCGGCATCAACTTTGGCGGGGACGGACGTGACCCCAGCGGCAGCCCCAGTGCGGGCACGCGGCCCTGCTCCAACACGGGACACACAGCTCCGGCACGGGCGACCGGCGCAGCCTCCCCCTACCCTATGTTCCTTGTCCCCTGGTAGCTGCTTCGCCCACCCCGGGGTCCTCCTCCCCCACCCCGACGGCGCCCCTCCTCCCACACTGGCGTCCTCCCCCACCGGGAGCCCACAATGCCTGCAGATCCAGCGGCCATGGCACTCCCTGCACCAGGCTCTCTCCCCCCTGTGTTGCAATTGTCTGATTCAATTATTTCAGGCATTTCAGAGGTATGTTGCATTTGTTTCATATGGATGTTGCAAAAGTATATCAGGGGATGTTGCACATATTGCATATGTTGTAATTGTTTCAGAGGTATGTTGCAAGAGTATGTTTCGAGTGTTTCAAATGTTTCAGCGGTATGTTTCGTCTGTGTTTTCCGGACGTACTCCCTCCGTCCCAAAAAGAGTGTCGTTTTAGAATTTCAGACATCTTGTTTGACCATCCGTCTTATTCAAATTTTTTTTATAAATATCATTTATTTTGTTATGACTTATTTTATCATTAGATATACTTTAATAATGATTTATTTATTTTATAATTTGTATAAAATTTTTGAATAAAACGAACGGTCAAACACAATGTCTAAAAGTCAAAAACGTCACTCTTTCTGGGACGGAGTAGTATGTTGCAATTGTGTTTATTTAAATGTTGCATATGTTCCACACATATGTTTTGCACGTGTTTTATTCAGATGTTGCGTATGGTTGCAATGGTTTTCAAGTGTGTTTCAGGTGTGTTTTTCAAATGTTTCATAAGCATGTTTCAAGTGTTTTAACTGCCATCAGACGTATGTTCTAATCGTTGTATTTGGATGTTTTAAAATTAGATCAGGTGTTGTATCTCTCATCCTCCCACCTTTTGCTGCATCGTCTCTCCTGGAGCCGGTAGGACATCCTGTACGGACGAGGGATGGGACGATGGGCGCGGGATGAAGGAACTGCGTGCGTCGTGATTTTTTTATTCAAGCGTACATCGCGGTTGGAAGCTGGATGCAGGCGTGGACGAACGGGAGCCGCGTTCAGATGCAGGCCTAGGACCAGACTTCCGGGCGCTAGGCTTGCCGAGAATTATATTCTGCTTTGGATTGGACGGACGGGAATACAAAAGTCCTCTTTGGTAGCGCTCCGAGCAGCTCCGGCTCCGGCCTGCTATATCACTGTAGCGCACTGTTCATGGGAGTCAAATTTCTCTCTCCTTCCTCTCCCTCTCGCAGAGCTACGTCTGCACAAAGAGAGCTCCTATAAACAGTGCGCTACAGTGATATGACAGGAGGAGCCGGAGCTGCTCGGAGCGCTACCAAAGAGGGCAAAGCGTAGCAGCAGACACATGGTACAAACGTGTATTTTTCTTCGCTCACCCAGCATGCTTGATACGCTAGTACGTAGTTACACGTACCGCTAGCGCACGCCTGCACGCGCATGCCTTCAATTCGTGGGGTTTTTTTTTTTTGCAGCACAATTCGTGGGTTTAAAGGCCTTTCGCGTAAACTAGCCAAGCCATGCCAGCCATGCATGCAGAGGTACATTAGATCTGATCTGCAATATGCAGTGGTAGTACTGGTAGTAGACCTAATCCAACGTTGAGTCAGGTTAGATAAACAATTGTTAGGGGTGTGTTTAGTTGGTGAAAAGTAGGTAAAAAGTTCATGTAGCACTTTTCGTTGTTATTTGACAAATATTATCTAACCATGAAGTAACTAGGCTCAAAAGATTCATCTCGACATTTACAGATAAACTGTGCAATTAGTTACTATTTTTAACTACATTTAATACTCTATGTATATGTCCAAATATTTGATGTGATAGGTGGAAGAGGAAATATTTTGGGTTTGTATGGGAACTAAACAGGCCCTAGATTAAAATTTTTGGTC
Source organism: Saccharum hybrid cultivar R570 (assembly GCA_038087645.1). Taxonomy (NCBI): domain Eukaryota; kingdom Viridiplantae; phylum Streptophyta; class Magnoliopsida; order Poales; family Poaceae; genus Saccharum; species Saccharum hybrid cultivar. The sequence continues at coordinate 13,658,309 of JAQSUU010000598.1, forward strand.
GAAGTTCAATATTACGCGCTGGCGAGTCGAGCTATTTCTTAGGTTGACATTTTTGTACTTTGGGTTAGGTTTTTTTATATTGGATCAAATCATGGATCGAAAACTCTGACCCGAGTTTGACCCAAGCACTGGCGGGTTGGGTTGGACAATCAGATCTAACTAGTAGTATATGACGACTTCTATGTACACGGTGTATATATATATACACATGCGCTATTCTATAATACTGTTCTACACCGAGTTATTATACTAAACAAAATTCAGTAATGTTCAGTAGTCATCTTTCAGTATTATTCAGTATTTCGTGGTACTGTGCATAGTACTGACTGATACTGAACACTGTTCGGTATTTTTTGTGCTCAGTTTTGGCTTGCGGTGTAGAATAATATTCTACACCTAGGGTGTAGAATAGCGCTGTCGTGTGTGTATATATATATATATATATATATATATATATATAATTTCAAACTTTGTATCAAAACTCGATGCATTACTCTTAAAAATATAATAAAAACACTTTTTATCAGAAAACAAATTTAATATAGAACGATCTACGTCTGCACATACATGAATCAAAGATCCGCGACGTATGTCGTTTATTGAATCACACAAGGACCTAACCTACGCATAGCTTGCTTCAATATATAGCACATATATAGTTTCAAAAAAAAATATATAGCACATATATAGGTGATTGCCTAATTGGCAATTGCCCGTGTTTAGTTGCCGATTCAGGCAACCAAAGTTGGAACAGTAACTATTTAATGCGCACTGTAGCATTTCGTTTGTATTTGGTAAAAATTGTCCAAACTTTGACTAATTAGGCTCAAAATGTTCGTCTCGTAAAATACAACAAAACTGTGTAATTAGTTTTTAATTCCATCTACATTTAATACTCCATACATGTATTGACATTTTGATGTGATGGGAATCTTCTTTTTGCATAGTAAAATTTGGGAGTAGAATTTGGAAACTAAACAAGGGCAATGTATTGCATCGGACTTTGCTCGATCGATCGATCAGAGTCGCCAGACACAGATTGATCCTAGCTCCTGCACAGCTACATTTCTCCATACGTATATATATAGCCTGCTGGCTGCTGCATGCTTTCAGTCCGATCCATTGTTGGAACTTGGGGCCTGTTTAGGTCTTGAAAAATTTTAGAAAATGCTACTGTAGCAATTTTGTTATTATTTGATAAATATTATCCAATCATGGATTAACTAGGTTTAAAAGATTCGTCTCGTGAATTTCGTCTAAACTGTGTAATTTAGTTTTATTTTTTATCTATATTTAATGCTTTATACATGTGTCTAAAGATTCGATGGGACGGGGAATCTGAAAAATTTTGTAAATTTTTTTTGCAAACTAAACAAGCCCTTGGATGCATCCATCTCCCATCTCATCTCGAGGTGGCCAGTGGGAAAGGTTCATTGATTGCTCACTGACCTGTGTGTATATGCGTGAGGGCCGCAGCTCCATTTCAGCTATAGCTAGCTCTCTGTACTGCTGAAACTGAAATGAGATTTGCTGACCCTTGACTGTGCTACTCTGGCATACATGTATGCTTTCTTCTGTGTTAATTTAGCAGCATACACACCAGCGATGAATTTACAGCTTTTTGGTTGAAGTAACAATTAGTTTATGCACTTGATGCTAGAATTCTGAGTTTTCTCAATAATTTCTTATACAATCATCTGCTCCAGTTTTGATCTGATTATTAATTTCTGCAAGAATTAATGATATAGGAGGAGTATACAGTTTCAGTTTGGTCGCAGCTAATAGGCTAGCTAGCTCCAGCAGGCCGGCCCGGCCTGGTTGGTGGCTTGGGCACCGTTTAGTTGACAAAAATTTTGACAAAATGCAACTGTAGCGTTTTCGTTGTTATTTGACAAATATTGTCCAATCATGGTCTAATTAGGCTTAAAAGATTCGTCTCGTCCATTTCGTCTAAACTGTGTAATTAGTTTTATTTTTTATATATATTTAATGCTTCATGCATACGTCTAAAGATTCGATGTGACGGGGAATCTACTGTTCTTTTGTAAAATTTTTTGGAACCAAACTGGGCCTCGGTGGTGGAGGCCGGAGTGTATAGTTGGCCATCGGGCCGTGCCGGCCCGGCCCGGCGGCCCGACGGGCCGTGCCGGCCCGACAAGGTACCGTGCCACAGCGGGCCGTCGTGCCTCACGGGCCGTGCCGGTGGCGTGCTCGTGCCTGGCCTCCGGCCCAAGGCACGGCCCGTGGGCTGTTTAGCCGTGCCGTGCCGCCCGATGGCACGGGCCTTTTTCACCGGGCCGTGCCGGCCCATAGCCCGGCAGCATGAATCACATATTAACACTTCTCAGTTTTCCATTTTCATAACACAAACAGTACCAGTTTCAAAAGGCAGAACACAAGACACAGATAAGAGATAATCACAGTTTCACACTTCATCAGATTTTCATACTTCACAGAATCACAGTTTCATTTTCAAACATCACATGAATCACACATTCACACTTCACATGGATCACAAAAGGCAGAACACAAGACACAGATAAGAGATAATAAGATAATAATCAAAATGAGCTGTTTTGTGCAATGCTGCCTCATTAAAAACATTTCTAGGTAAAACTCACCCTTGTGAGAAACCCTAGAAAGAAAAAAAGAGTGCAGCCAGCTCTAGAAAGGTTCAAGTTTAAGTTCTATCCTATTACAATAGCCATCATCAGTGGCATGGCAAACTGGCAAGTCCTAGTGACTTAGACACTTAGTGAGCAAGAGTTTGTGAGTTTACTTTCACTCCACACACCTCACAGAATGACAGAATCTCACTGTACTCTCACTGTCAGTCACATTCTCCAGCTATAGGACTCCAGACTTGCACCAAAACACCAAAATTTCCTGCATTAGATTAAGTATGTTAGTTCTTTTGCCGCTGCACCAAAACAAGATGAAGGTACCACACCAGCACCAGCTATTCACCTTGCTATGCAAGCTTTGTCACTAACCAGCACCAGCGGTACCGCCACCGCCGCTGCCTTCGCCTTCTTCATCCAAGAAGAGGTTCTTGAATGACTCCTCTAGGTCCACGTCCTCCGGCGCATGCTGTTCTCTTCTTACTCCTTGCTCCCAGTCCTTCATGCAGGTGAGCATCTCCACATGCTCAGGCAACAAGCGCCGACGCCGGTCTTCGAGTATCCTGGATGTACAACTGAAACAAGACTCCGAAGAAACAGTAGAGGCAGGAACAGCCATGATATCTCGAGCCATAATAGATAGGATGGGATAGGTTAGCTTGTGGTCACGCCACCAGAGCAATAAGTCAAAGCCCTCATCCCAATCTGTTACAGGGTCACTGTCCCAGTAAGCTGAGAGCTCACTAATACCAGATGGAGATGGATTAGATGAGCCAGGGGATGCACCAGGACCTCCAAAGATCCTTCCCCACGCCTGCTTTCTCTTACCAGAACCAGATGAAGGCATTGAAACTCTTGCACCCCTACCTGCACCCCCAAATTTTTCCTCATACTTGCTAAACATTCTGCTCATTTCAGCTTTAACATCATTATAGTATAAACTATAAGAGCATCCAGTTTGTTCAGCAAGTAAGTCAAGATAGCTCAAGAACCCTTTCAGCTTACCTCTAGGATCAAGAATGAAAGCATATGAATAAAGGAGAGGAATGTTCTCCCAATACTTAAGGAATTTAAGCTTCATAGGAACTGCAATATTTCTAAAATTCACATCAGATTCAGCATTTTTCAAATGCTCAGCAAAGTAAAGCACATGATGCAACACAAGTGGAGCTGTGGGATAATAAACACCAGACAGAACAACAGTAGCCTCATAAAACAGTTCCAGGAAAACCATTATCTGCTCAGCAACATACCAATGCTGTGGACTTAACAATGTTCTACCATAATTAGAGTTAAGCCACACAGAAAATACATCCTTGTATGGCAGCAAATGTTTAAGCATCAAATAAGTGGAATTCCATCTAACATCCATATCCAAGCCAAACTTCCTAGGTCTAAGACCTTGAGCAATGCAATAATTTTTAAACAAAGCAATTCTTTGATTAGAGGAATTCAAAAAATTAATTGCAGTTCTGAAATCTTCAAGATAAGGTTTCAACCTCTTCAAGCCAGACTTAACAATCAGATTAATGATATGACAGGCACAACGCTGATGCACAAGAAAATACTTAACCTTGTTAGGATCCTCACGGGTAGGTGCAGGATAAGAACCCATGTAACCAAATAGCATAGGTTGCAAGATCTCATAAGCCCTAGAATTAGAAGAAGCATTGTCTAGAGTGATAGCAAAGATCTTATCAATCAAACCAAACTCCTCCACCACACCAGCAATCTTTTCAGTTATGTTTTCACCAGAATGTGAAACCTCAATAAGCCTAAAACCAATTACCTTTTTCTGCATCTCCCAGTCAACACTAACATAATGAGCCACAACAGAAATGTAATCTTCCTTAGCATTACCAGACCAGATGTCAGAAGTTAAAGAAACAGATGAACATGCAGGAAATAAAGAATTCAGAAGCATAGCACGCTGCTCATCAAACAATTTACCCAAGTCTCTAGTGGTGGTTTGCCTAGAGACCTTCACAAAAGCAGGGTTATGAGCACGCTTAATGTAATCCTCCCAGGCCTGTGTCTCACCAATGCCTAAGGAAAGGTCAAGCCTAGCAATCAACCGGCATAACTCAGTACGAGCAACAGCAGGGTCATACTGCCAATTTTTGAAACCATCAGGATTAAGAGAGAGCCTAGACTGGACCATACTAGCATGATTTTGTTTTTTCATACAGGATTTCATGTGGCGTTTCAAATGGCCAGTACCAGCAGAAGATCTAGCAGTGTACCTTGAATGGCAATGATTACAGATAGCAGCAATTCGAATATCGTTCTCCTTAATCTCAGTGAAGTACGTCCAGACAATAGACTTTTTCTTACCAGAGGTGGAGGTGGTTGACGTACAATGAGTGTCAGTGGATGGTTCCACTCCATCGTCGTCGCCATCGAGATCGATGGGCTGGGGCTGGTTGCCGTCACCGAGGTCGATGCCGAACAACCCGGCGGCGTCATCACGCACGTCGTCGTCGTCCTCGATCTCCAGCTCCTCGTCTGGGTGCGGCGCTAGGTCCTCGCCATCGTCGAGGGGGGGATGGTCATCCTCATCAACCCCCCGCGTTGCGGGCCTAGCACCAGCACAGGACGGGGACGGCCGGCCCCGGCCACGACCTCCAGCTCCAGCTGCAGCGGCAGCTCCAGCACCGCCCCTCAACGGACGCTTTGGCGGCCTGGCCATGTCTACTCCAGAGGAGCAAGACTCGGCGTCAGGCACCAACCTACAAAGAAAAGACAGAGGCAAGGCAGAGAGTGAGGTGAGACAGTAAGTAAAAAATAGATCTAGGGTTAGGGTTAGGGTTAGGGTTAGGGTTAGGGACGAGGACGATGAACACGAACCTGCGCTCCGGAGCCCGGTACCGGAGATGAAGAGGCCAGCCAGAGGAGGAGACGGACAACGATTAGAATCGACGGCGAGGTGGGGGTGGGGGAGGAAGGACTGCCATGAACAAGAACTCACATGCTTCACCGAGAACGAGAGGAGAGAGGAGAACAGAGGAGTAGAAAGGAGGGAGGAGACGGGGTTAGCGAGGTGGAGTGGAGAAGCACCGGCGAGGTCACCGGAATACCGGATCCGAGGACGATGGTCGATGGCGGCGGTGGATCGAGATCGAGAGCGAGAGCGAGAACAGGGGAGCCGCAGCCGCGTCGCCGCGGCGGATCGGAACGGGATCGGGGGGAATGAGATTAGGGTTAGGGCAGGGGAGCACCGGCGAGGTCACCGGACCGGATCCGAGGACGATGGTCGATGCCGGCGGCGGTGGATTGAGAGCGAGAGCGAGAGCGAGAGCAGGGGAGCGGCGGATCGGATCGGGATCGGAGGGAGGGTGAATGGGGATTAGGGTTAGGGCACCGGCGGCTCGACGTATATATGGGGGGCGGGGTGGCGGGCCACCGCCGGGCCGGCCTTTTCACCGTGCCGTGCCCGGGCCGTGCCACGGGCCAAGGTGGCGGCCCAAGCACGGCCTGGTGGATCGGGCCGGGCCGGCACGGGCACGGTGCCACCGGGCCGGGCCGTGTCTCGGGCCGGGCCAAAATGGCGGGCCGCGGGCCGGGCCGGCGGGCCGCGGGCTGCATGGCCAACTATACCGGAGTGGGGAGAAGTTATTGATCGATTAGGTGACGAGCAAGCACACACTGGCGACCACTAGCCAGCCTACTGCATCGGTGGTACATGTACAGTTGCCAGTGTCTCAAAGTCTTGCACTCCCGTAGCAGTAGCAGGCCCGGCCGTCGACAGCTGACATGTACAGGGTCCCTCCCTCTCTTAACACTGCACACTGCCAACTTATCCATCAATGGAGATTAATGATTTGCTCTTATCATGCATCCCCCTCTCCCATCCCATCCCATCCCATCTTTCTCACTGTCTTCTCATCTTTTATATAAACAACCACGAGCAGCGGCACCAATGAGTAGTAGCCAACCTTGCTCACCACTTCCTGCCGTCCCTATCTCTTCTTCTCCTCCTCCAAAGAGACCAAACCACAAGATCGAGAGAATAGTTGCAGGCAGGCACAGGTATCTTCTTCTTCAATGGCGGACTTCTCTCCGAACAACTCGCTCCTCCTCAAGATGCCTAGCCACTCGCCAAACTTCTCAAGCCTCCTGTTCTACGGCCAGAACCATGGCGAAGCAGCGCCTGCAAATGCAAATGCAAATGCAAATGCAGCAGCAATGGTGGAGGACGCCTCACTTGAGAGCTCTTCTGCAGTGGTTGACACCTCCCCACAGGACAGTGCATCTCCAATGGAGAGGAAGAGGAAGGCTACAGAAGACAGTGCTACACTGAGCTCTGCTCAATCCAAGGTAGTAGCAACTAGCAACTTGCATACACAGCCACCATTGCCATTTTTTATGCAACATTGTTCAAAAGAAAAATGCATTTTGGTTTATAGGATTGCAAGCAGGAGAGCAAGAGCAAGAGGGGGAAGAGGCCCCACAAGGAGACTGAGGAGAAGAGCACCACTGAAGATGAGGCCACCAAGGGGTACATCCATGTGAGGGCAAGGAGGGGTCAGGCAACAGACAGCCACAGCCTTGCAGAGAGGGTACACTTCCAACTCTAAGGCCTTGTTTAGTTCCTAACTTCTCCTCAAATTCCACCATGTAAAAAGAAGATTATCCGTCACATCGAAATATCGGCACATGGAGTACTAAATGTAGATGAAATTAAAAACTAATTACACAGTTTTGTTGTACTTTGCGAGATGAACATTTTGAGCCTAATTAGTCAAAGTTTGGATAATTTTTACCAAATACAAACGAAAATACTATAGTGCACTGTAGTGCTGCAGCAGTATTTTTTTCCCAACTTAGGCAACCCAAGTTGGGAACTAAACACGGCCTAATCCTTGTAGCATTAATTTGACAGTTAGTCGTGTGTACAGTAGTTCGGTTTCAGTCTCTGCCCCCCTTTCATCTCTTACATGAACACCTCCTGATGGCATCCCATTTTTTGTTGGCCTCCCTTAGGTGAGGAGAGAGAGAGGATCAGTGAGAGGATGAGGATGCTCCAAGCACTGGTCCCTGGTTGTGACAAGGTCAGATTAATTACTTGGATGAACTATGTGATATATCTGCTAAATCATGGGTCTAAGTACTAATCTTGAGAAGGAACAAATGTCCTTTTTGGACAGGTTACTGGAAAGGCCCTGATTTTGGATGAGATTATCAATTATGTGCAGTCCTTGCAGAACCAAGTTGAGGTAAAACACCAATCATGAAGCATTATATATATTAGTGCTAAAAACATGGCACTTCAGACAGTTCCAGACAACAATTTGCAAATCATATTCCCACCTGTGTTTTTTCAGTTCCTCTCCATGAGGATTGCCTCCATGAGCCCAGTGCTATATGGGTTCGGAATGGACAGTGATGGCCTCCATGATCATGCGCAAGTATGATGAAACAAACAAAATCATTTTTTAGTCTAAAATATGGTAAAATTGATGCTAAAATATTTTTATATGCAAAAAATTGTGCTGTTTCAGAAGATGGGAGGCATGTTCCAAGAATCTCTTGCAATGCCAGGTCCAGTGATGAGCCAAGCTAGCCCAGCTCCATCTCAAGCCATCATGGACACCACCTCCACCACACCCTACTCACTGCAGGGCCAGGGTTCCATCTCTTTCTCTCAGGTTGGCATGTGTTCCACTTCCTCTCATATACTACATGCAAATATCCAAACATATCAGCATCCATCCATCATGTTTTAACCAATATGACGTCACTCTTTTTCAGGAAAATGGCAGCACTTACGTGATGCAGCAAGCAGTGGGGGAGCCAACAAGGCAGGAGCTGTTCAACCAGCTGGTGTTCAACAACATGTGCTCTTTCCAGTAGGGGAAGAGTATTTGTGTGAGAGGAAGCGAGAAAGGGACCCCACATTGACAATAGGTACTATTGCAAGCTAAGTTCATTGATTGGGAGGCCTACTAAAAGTTGCCTCTGGCACCTCTGGTCTCATGTCTGAAAATTACACTTCACCTACTCCTAATTGAATTATTAGGCCATCATGCTAATATCCGTTTAATAACATTTTCTTTGCTGTTCTCTGGACAGGAGGAAATAATGCTGCAAGATTTGGTAGGAGCACCAGATGAGTTTGAGATGTTGGATCTAGTCCATCCCCTTGTCTGGATTTGGAGAGAGCAGCAAGTAGAGCCTGCTGTTTATTTACACATTTTCAGAGACTTTGTAATATTTGTAACTCCTGTATTTGGCATTGTCCATGAGGATTTTCTCAGCGGCTGCACCTGTCATCGTCACCAGCTCACCGTTGTAGTCTTTGAGCAATCGGTTGTTAATACATAAGAGAGCTATTTTGTACTTTGCCAAACAGTGATTAACTGTTTCATTCAGTCCAACTCCGAGCATCTACAAATCGTTGCATTGTTTTCTTTAAACAAAGAATCTAACAAAGTGAGAATGCGTGGGAGTTCTTACATCTGTAGTTCAATCATGTCAAATGCAAAGAGGCCTTGTTTAGATCCCCAAATTCCACCCCAAATTCTACTATGCAAAAAGAAGATTCCCCATCACATCAAAATGTCGGCACATATATGGAGTACTAAATGTAGATGAAATTAAAAACTAATTGCACAGTTTTGTTGTACTTTGCGAGACGAATATTTTAAGCCTAATTAATCAATATTTAGACAATTATTACCAAATAAAAACAAAATTGCTACAGTGTGACAAGACATTTACTATGCAAATTTTGTATCCCAAATTTAGGATCTAAACAAGGCCAGAGTGATGGACGATCAGTTTGTTCCCATGCTCTCTCTTGCATCAGGTATGGGCAGAGCTGTCGACTGACTTCGTGTCCTTGGCTCTTTGACTAGTTGAGACGGTCTTTGTACTGTTTGCTCCTGTGAGAAATAAACTCACGTTTGGTTGCTCGCTAGTTGAGACGGTCTTTGTACTGTTTGCTCCTGTGAGAAATAAACTCACGTTTGGTTGCTCGCCAAAGGTTGCCATGCCACACAGCTGTGGCTCGCCATAACAATGACATCTGTTTGGTTACTGACACAACCAAGGCTGCCACAAAAAATCGTAGGGCCTGCTTGGATGCAAGCCACACAAAGCCAAGCCACGTACGCGCCACCGCCAAAGTTGTGGCATAAAAGAGCATCGCCACGGTTAGGTGTGGCTGGGTGTGGCGTTAAACCAAACACGCCTGTAATACAAAAGCCGCCACAAAGTGTGGCGTAGAAATTTGCCGCCGGCACGCCAACCCTGGCCACGCCTACACCTTCGGCATGGCCAATGGTGGCCTATAACCAAACATTCTTAAATAACATTTCATCGCCATCTAAGATATGATAAGGTGTGTTTCCATCAAGTATAGACAGAGCTGTCAGAGGTCTCTTTCTGTCTTTGCACTTTACCGTCATGCATACATGTAATTAAGTGTATCCTAGCTACATGAGCATTGAGCAATAACAAGCCAAGCCCCATCGATCGACACAATGCTACTTTCTACCTTTAGTATGTTTTTGGTTTGAGGGCATAATCCATAGTGGGATGGAACGGTCTTATTCTACTTTTGAGCCATATGATCGTCTCTATTCTTTGTTTTGTTAGATAGACCTTTAGATCGGAAGATTCCCATAGGGCCGCAATAGTCAACGTTCCTGCTCGAGCAGTAGGCATGGCGTCAAACTCCCCATGCAATGACTATCGGTGGCGAGGACACCAACACAAGGTTGGTGGACAGCTGGCTCCTGGTCTTTAGGCGATCACCGAGCTTACCTTGACCGTAGGTTGTTAGAGTGGGTAATCACGGTCTTAGCGTTCACTTAATTAGGTACCCATGACATCTTTCTTATAGCTCGAGAACCCTAGGACCAGGCTAGTGAACGTTAGATTTGTGGAGTCCATCGGTCATGGACTTGTTAGTGGGCCCTTATTAAGCCCCTAATGACTCGGCCAGTCATTTGAATAAGCCGAGATCATTCCAACATGTTCAGTTAAAAAGATGGAATCATGTTTGCTCTTTGTTTGGTTGGGGCACTAAAAAATGGGATGAGACACCTGGCATGTGGGATTCACGTACTCATCAGTCTCGCTTCCCTTTTATTTCTTTATTCTGACCCCGCCTGCTGTTCCCCGCGCTGGTGGTTTCCTGAGTCACGCCCGTGCTTGAGGTCTCCTCGCCCCCTAGCCCGAGCTCGCTCGCCTCGCCCCCACCTACCGCCTGAGCTCGCCTCGACCTTGCTGACCACCAGAGCAGCTCACGCTTGCCTGCCATCAGATCTTTCCTCATTGCAAGCTGGAGATCCAGTCATGCCTCGTCGAGCGTCGCCAATGTCAGTGTCGTCAAGATTGACCCCTCCCCCCTCACCCCCACCCCACACACACACACCACTACCACCATCACCACTTGGGCTAATCCTTTTTTGTCCCTCACCGTCCCTTCATTTTTTTGGTAACCGAGCCAACTCTCACCTAAGCCGAATACTCCTCTATGTTGACACGGTTCCATTAGAAAACACATACCCCACCTTTCCCCCCTACTAGCATTAATTCTTCTTCGTCCCTTCACTGTCTCACTATCCCTTTCATTTTCAGAAAACAACGCTAACTCTCATCTATGACGAATACTCCCCTATGTTGACACGGTTCCATCCCCCTAGACCGTCCCGACTCCCCTACTCGCACTAATCCTTCTTCGTCTCTCACCGTCCCTTCGTTTTCTGAGAACAGAGAGCCAACTCTCATATAAGCCGAATATTCCCCTATACTGACGATTAATTTCACCCCTTGACCTAGAACCAAATAGTCTCAAAATTGCAACCCCCCCCCCCCCCCAATATTCCCCTATACTGACGATTAATTTCACCCCCCTTGACCTAGAACCAAATAGTCTCAAAATTGCCCCCCCCCCCCCCCCCCCCCCCCCCCCAAACCAATCAACCTAGCACACAACTAGATTGCTTGTTCTTGCATTGGAGGTTGTTTCAGGAATGGTAACTACAAAGAGTAGGCATGAAATTATTTGCAAATGAAGCGTGGAACTGGAAGTTCACAGGTTTTATTTACATACGCATGCATTGTTTTCAGAATCTTCCGGATCACTGGTAAACGGTCACAGTTATTATAGATATGATATGATATTTTCTGAATTCCTCTTCAAAAAAGAAGAAGAAATGCAGTTGGCTAATCAAATCACACAGCACCGCCATCATCAGCCTTTGCCCTACCACTGCAACAGAAACCGTCCCACAGACTGGCATGTCTGCGGCTCTGCCTGCAGCTGCAACTGCGATACGTCACAGAAGCCCCACTCATTCCCCAGTGACCACTGACAGTGATTTTGTTACCACTTGGATTTAATACTCTACCGGTAAATAGTAATTATCATCCACTGCCGGGTGCCGGGGCCTTGATTATCTGCTTCAGAAATCAGAACATGTCTGTCTACAGTCCTGGGCTAGCTATCTAGAGAAGGCTGCTCATGATCAGATTTTCCCTTTCACTGAAAAATGTTCTGTACGTTCATTTCCAGAGGAGGTACGTATTTCATCAAGTTCAGTACACATATCAAGCAACAAAAGCTACCTAGCTCCAAAAAGTCTCTGTATGATATACACGCTTCCTTACAGAATTTTGTACGTACGTAAAAGATGATCGAATTTCCACACGGTGTTTGAATGAGCCCCCCTCCTAGCTACACCCATTTGTAACGTACTAATGCATGGTACTAGCAATGTTGTAATCACACCAAATGATTTTTGCACATAGAACAGTGTTAATTCAAGCAGTCAATAATTTCAGTTTCATTTCCCCAGCAGCTTCTCTGAGAAAATTAAAGCCACAGTCATGATTGTGTTTGTATTCAAACCTCTGGAGCCATTCAGATTCAGAATTCGCATTCAAACATGCAGCTATCGCTGAGAAACTTCCAAACCACGCTGTGCAGTGCAGGGATAGATTCAGTACCAGTTTTAACTGCTCCACATGGCAGACTTGCTACTCGCTGTTTTCGTGAGGGAATGACTGTAGCAAACGCCATTTTTTCCCCAGTGTAATTTGCCTCCCTCCTGCCCTTCAATTCTCTACAGACCTCGCAGTAGTACTTCAGTTTTCATGCGCTGGCTGTAGTTTTTTTCTTGCACTGTTTCAGTGCGGTAAGGCCGTAAGGGGCAAAGTAGTTACTTTACTGACGTTTGTACTACATGGCAAGAGTTAGCCTTGCTTGCATGCAACAATAAGTTGGCAAAGACTTTTTGTCGCTCCCGTGGTACACAGTGAACAACATTACGCCCTTGTTGACTAAGGATATGTTGGCGTTTACTGGTTCCGTGGTACATCGTATGCTCTAAGGGCCGGGCCCGGGCTTCGTCCAGCTCCGGTTCACACTGTAGCGCTATTGTAGCGGAGTAAGAAAAAAGTGTAGCTTCAGCAGCTCTTTCGTTTTTATATTTCATTTGTATCAGAGCTGGAGCTGTTTCCCGTTACCTATGCGTAGAGAACGGTACCAAACAAGCCCTAAAGTACACAGTTAGTGGATTTTATCTCCTTTCTCAAAATTAACTAGGAAACAATGACTTTAGCGACTCCAATTCTACGTATAATAGCCGGAGCTAATGTTAAGAGTCATACTAAATGGAGCCTAAGACAGCACTTGTATGCATTGACTATTTGAGAGAGGCATTCAAGCTAAATATCATATAAAATAAGCACTCTCAAAGGACTCGATTTTATAAAAGAGATATACAAATTTTATTGAAGGACAGATACAAACACAGAGCCCAATAGACTCGCTACGTGTTCTCCATGTCCTACTCAAAACACTTTGCAGAACCTAACAACCTAGGATGGGGGTGATTGCAACCCCAGCGAACCTTTTTAACAGCATAAAACATTACATAGAAAACCCAAGCAGTGGGCCAACAAATAGAGCCATCTTTGTGCTACCTAGGGGTGAGCTGGGCCCTTTTTACTTTCTCATTAACTAGGCAAGAAGAAATGTACTCCCTCCGTCTTAAAATAACTATCGTTCTTGCTTCCCGATGAATCAAGCGCTTTTAACATTAACTAAATATATATAAAAAATATTAATATTTATATTACAGAACTCGCTTGTAACCGATTCTCTCCGCTCCTAGCCCTTTTCTTCGCCCGACGCCGCCAACAACCAATAGCACTGTAGACTTCAACAACCTTCGGCTAGCCTTTGAAAGAAAGCAGAGGAACATGGATGCATCATATACCTCCAATTAGCCTAGGCAGCTGATTCACTGCTAATGTACTGTGAATGAAAGATTAGATCGAGCATGAACAGGGACAAGCATGAATTGAATTTCGTGGGGGCGAGCTCTCTGAGGTCCTGAGCTATAACTGTTTTGCTGTTGCCGCATACTGCGACTACACTACTGCATGCATCGATGCGTGGTCCTTGGGGACGATGATTATTGAGGAGACGATCGCATCGTCCGTGTTGCTTTGGGCTCCCTCTAGATTCAAGACCTTTTAGGGCCCTTTAAATGGTAGGGTAGAGATAGGATAGGAATAGGAAAAGTACAGGTTTAAGGTGCCAGGTTCGTGTGATTTCATAGGAAGTAATCCCGCAGGAAAACACGTCTTTCCTACGGGTCCTACGGGATTACTTTCTAGTCCTACGGGATTACTTCCTATGAAATCACACGAACCTGGCACCTTTCGGCACCTTTCCTACGGGATTATTTCCTATGAAATCACACGAACCTGGCACCTTAAACCTGTACTTTTCCTATTCCTATCCTATCTCTACCCTACCATCCAAAGGGCCCTCTACTATGTACTTTCTCCGTCTCAAAGTAGATGGTTTTATAGAATTCAAATTTTATCTCAAAATAATTGGTCTTCTCACTTCCTATCTCTGCCTCTTTCTATCTCTCTCCTTGTTTTTTTTTGTGCACAAGACTTTTTCACTTCTTAATTCTTAGAGCAAAGAAAGCTTATGTACCCTCTATTATTAGCCAATGGCTATAAGCTTATGTGTAATTGTTTTTATTTTCATTGTAACGTTTATGTATCTTAATGTTTGAAACTCTTGTAATGTTTTAAAAAAAGCACAGTAGGTGCCTGCACCCTCCTGTTTCCCTTAAAAAAAGTAATCTACTTTGGGATAGAGAGAGTAGTGCATAATAATCGCAACTTACATATTCCCTTCGTCCACAAAGAATATTATTCTCACTTTCCAATAAGTCATACATAACTTTGACCAATTATATATAAAAGAGTATTAATATTTATAATGTATAATTTGTATCATTAGACAAATTGTGGAATATACTTTCCTAATTTGGATCATTAGATAAATTTTGATCAAACTTCAAATTATTTGACTCTTCGAAGTGCGAGATGTGCATTTGTTTTTGGGACGGGGGAGTATGTACTCACTAGTACAGCAGAGCTCACTAATGGCAGTTCCAAAACTATTTTTATAGGTGTCTGTCAGTACCGCAAGTGGCAAAGGCCAGTAAAAATCGTGAACTTCACAGGCGTCTTCTAGAGAACCGCTACAACAAATGATTTACACTTGGCTGTTTACTCGCCTGCTCTGTCGAATTCACAAGTCACAGCATTTTTTGCGCACCCGCGACCTCCCCCTCGCGAATACTTCTTTAACCACTACACCTCACACTCACTTGTGTCTATTATGGATTTTCTTTCTCCTCATATTATCCTCAACCGAGTTTAAATTAATTATTTGAGACCCTAAACAAATTCAAATCAAAAAGTTGTCTACTACAAAGTTGCATAACTTTTCGAGATCTAAACTTATATTTTGGTTGTTTCTCCATCCGAGGTCGTTTGAAAAATTCAAATTTCAAATTTGAGAAATTTAAACGGTGTTTTCCTTGACAAGATGACTTTAAATGAAAAAGTTGCCAACTATAAAGTTGCATGACTTTTTGAGCTCTACAACTTCTGTTTTAGTTATTTCTCCATCCGAGGTCATTTCAAAAAATTCAAATTTCAAATTTGAGAAATTCAAACATAGTTTTCCGTGATAAAATAATTTCAAATAAAAATATTGTCAATTACAAAATTCTAGAAATCATCAAGATCTACAACTTTCATTTTGGTCATCTTTTCATGTGACTTGGTTTGTCAAATTTTGAATTTCAAAAAATGAGAACTTCAAACAAGATTTTGAAACAGCAAATGATTTCGGCTGCAAAAGTCATCAACAACGAAGTTGTAGAACTCATCAAGGTCTATGACTTTTATTTTAGTCATTTCTTCATCTGACAAAGTGATAGTATATATTGTTTTTTATGAAATTATATAAGAGATATGTCATTTGTAAACAATGTTTACTACCACTTTGTCGGATGAAAAAATGACCAAAATAAAAGTAGTAGATCTTGATGAGTTCTACAACTTTTATGTTCATGACTTGTTCAACTGAAATCATTTGATGTTTCAAAATGTTGTTTGAAGTTGTCATTTTTGAAACTTAAATTTTGAAATGTTCACGAGCAAAGATGACCAAAATATTAGATGTAAGAGCACAATAAATTGATAGAGTATGATTTTATAAAATTTTAGAAAAAAATCAAGTAATTTGAAGAAGTATGAGGTAGAAAGACTAGTTATAAGTTTTAGCCATAGATTAAAAAGAGATAAGAGTTCTTCAAACATTTAAAAATGAATTTCAAATAGCATTTTGAAACATCAAATGATTTCAAATGGAAATGTTGTAAACAACAAAGTTCTATAACTTTTCGAGATCTACAACTTTTATTTGAGTCATTTCTCCATCTGAGGTCGTTTGAAAAATTCAAATTTTAGTACTTAATTTTTAATCTTCGGCGTCTATTTGTAGTGACGCTAGGTTATGAAAACCGCCACTATAAATATATTTTTATTGGTTATTTTCTTAAGGTTACTTCCAGTTGAAATCATGTATTTTTACTGGTGGTAAACCTAAGAAAACAGCCAACAAAAATAAATTTACACCGGCGGTTCATGATATGGACCCATAGTTTTATTTCTAGTGGCGTCTGCTCTTTCCAAACAACCAGTGAAAAAAAAAGATGGCGCTAAGAGAAAGCATACTGGTCACTGACAGTAGTCACCCTGTTCGGCAGGCTGTTTCTGCGGCTTATAAGCTGGCTGTGGCTTTTTTGTTGTGAGAGAAAAATACTGTATCACGGCTGATAAGCCGTGCTGATAAGAGCAGCCGAACAGGGTGAGTATTATAAACTGGAATACTAGTATTAGTACTAGATTATTATTTTAGCCCAAAAAGCAAATATGCTAGAGTCCAAAAGTCAAACACGTTGAGCCTGAAAAGCAAACACGCTATGCACGTCTTCCATCAGCAATGGCAGCGAGCCAGCGACCTTGGATTGACTCAAGTAAAGTTAGAAGAATTTTTTGAGGGATATTAATAGGTATAATTATTCATACGAATATTGTTTTTGGACATATTAAGTGTGACATAATTTTATATATACATATATTGAGTATTATTTTTATCATGTTTATAAAGGCCCTGAGTGTTAGTTTGGTTCCAGCCTCAGAAATCCTTAGGATCGGCACTGCACCTATATAGGCCAGTTATTACAGCTAAAAATACATTTGTACACTTTACACACTATACGTCTGTTTGCTTGTTTTCTAAGCAGAGTTGCCTAGAGATGTGAGCACTCTCAGGCGTTGGATTTCAATTGTTTGAGAATCGGAAATGCTTTGCTTAGATCGTCCGAGCGTCCGGATGCTCCTGTTGTCGTGGGCAAGCCGCGATGGCCTGAACGGCCCACTATGTCTTGCCCTCAACAACTCCACTCTAAAAGTTTGTAAAGAAAGATCCACTTCAAAAACGTTCGGCTTCTGGCTTCACTCGACTCCAAAGACGCAACCTCCACTCGCCGTCGAGTCTGGGCAGCCGCGGATTCTGGCTTGGTCCACGGCGATCACTGTGGCGCGTCCGGCCGCCTGCCTGGCGCCATCCTTCCTCTCCAGCACGCCCGTGCGCCGCCGCCTGCCTTCCTATCTCTCCACCACTACTCACCACTCGCCGCTGAGTTTTCCGCGTCGACGCGATGTGGTCCACGACGACTACTCTGGCGCGGCATTCTCCACCGTGCCCAACCGCCCGCCTGCTGCCGTCCTCCCTCTCCACTGCACCCGCGCGCCGATTGCTGGCTACCGCATTTCCCCACGAGGTTAGCTGTGGGCGGTGGCGATGCTGTGTTTCAAGTATTTCATGTGTTTTCAGACGTATGTTTCAAGTATTTCATCTGCATGTTGCATATGTTGCAATGGCTATATATGAATGTTGCAAGGGTATGTTCCAAGTGTTTCAGGTATTTCAAACGTATGTTTCAAGTGTTTCATCTAAATGTTGTAAAAATATATCTGGATGTTATATATACATGTATGTTGCAAGCGTATGTTTCAAGTGTTTCAGGTGTTTCATACGTATGATGTAAGTGTTTCATCTCAATGTTGCAAAATAAATAGATCGGGATGTTTTATGTGTTTCAAGTGTTTTTCAGGTGTTTTACTAGTGTTTCAGGCGTATGTTGCAAATGTTTCAACTGTTTTGGACGTATGTTGCAAGTGTTTCATCTGAATGTTACAAAACTAGATTAGTGTTGCATATGTTGCAGTGGGACCCAGCTGCTGTAACCGTCTGCTACAACTGTTGGGGCACAGGCGGTCCCGCATGCATGCTCGTGGGAAGCATAAGGGGCACGAGCGGTCCTACGGGCAGGAGGGTGGGCGGCGCAGCCCCTGCATAGGCGCGCGAAATGGAGCAGACGCGGGAAATGGGGTGTAGGCACGGACGTCCATCCGGACATCCGAGTGCTAGCAATCCCCTTTAAGAATAGACCTGGCTGACAGGGTTATAAGCAAACTTGCGAGAACAAAACAATAATATTATTTGCTCATGCCATCAACCTTTATGTATACATCATTGCAATGCAAGGTAATAAGCACACATCGGGATATAACAATGCTTTTCTTTCCACGATAGAAAACATGACCGTCGATAGCGAGACGTCGTCTATTCGCCAATTTTAGGATCTGTCATCGGTCTAATCTTCCGAAGCTGATCCTAAAAGTAAGGTGTGTGTGCGCACATTATACGCATGTGAGGGTATGTGTTTGTGTACTTGTTACGATCGAACAGAAAAAAGTCAATATATATACACGCATGCTAATAGTAGTATACAATAATACTATATATATAGCTCAGTCACTTTCTTATTGTGTGCGTGATAGATATATGGTAGTTTCTGTCTTGCAATTATCCGACATCGATGGATCGACTGATTGCGATGTGTTAGTAACCCACATTGGCAGCCTTAAAGAAATTATTAACGCAGGATCCGCCGATGGATCAACGAATGATCGACGACGATGGGCAAATGGGCAATCATAAGTCACCGTCACCGTGAGGCAGCCATGCAACACGAACCATAGAGGCGCCAGGAACCAGCTCCCGGCCGCCAGACACGGCGCCTTTGCCGGACGAACCACCGCACGCCTCGGCCTCGCGCGTTCGCAACCAAATATACTCGTCGCCGCCACGCGGGCCCACCAGACAGGCGCGGTTGCCCTGGCCCACATGCCAGCGACAGTTTCGATCGGCTATCTCCACGAGGATCACTGGTACGGTACGCGTGCATACCGGTTGCTGTCATGAGCATATACGTACGTGTACGCGTACCAGTGGCTCGTGATCGAGCTTGCTTTGCTTGCCTGCCTCTCTGTCTGCCATTGGATAAGGAGGAGGACCTGCATGTGTGTGGTAGTGGTGTTGTCCGTGAAGGCGCGAGAGTGACATGGACGATGGCGGCATTCATCCGGGCGGGGCGGTGTCGCCGTGTAGGGCCGGCCGGCGCGGCCGGTGGGGCAGCCGACCGAGCGCCGGAGACGGAGCCGGGGCCGGGTCCCGGCCCGGCCGCGGGGCAGGGCTGTATGGGGCCGACGAGCGGCCATGCATGCATCCGATTCCGATGGATCTCCACAACTCCACAAGGAGAGGATGATGAGGGATTTTATTATTAGGGGCAAATGAAGCCTTAAGGACAGTGGGGTTTGCAGGGTCGTTCTCGGCGAGCAAGCAAGCAAATGCTGTTTGCTGTCTGTTATGATCTACGTTTAACGCTAGCTGTGTCTAGCTACTAATGTCTAGGCCATATTTAGATCCTAAAAAGATCCAAAATATTTTGCACAATAACCATCACATCGAATCTTTGACGCATGCATAGAACATTAAATGTAAGGTAAAAAAAACTAATTGCACAGTTTGTCTGTAAATGTCGAGACAAATCTTCTGAGCCTAGTCAATTCATGATTGGACAAATTTTGCCAAATAACAACAAAAGTATTATAGGAATTTTTCCCAAAAAAATTTAGGATCTGAACATGCCCCTAGTAATAATGAACAGTGTCTCGACCTCTAAGATGGATAGATAATGAGACTGAGCCTGATCATGCCATGTGCTGATCACATGTTGACTGCATACTATAGCTGCAGCATGGCCTCTGTCTGCTTAATAGCTGAATGATGAATGGATATAGGTGAACTGATGGATGGATGGAGACTGGAGAGAATACACGGGTTTGTTATCTCACGATGAAATAAATAAACTGCAAATTAAATAAATATGGTGATCATTGATCATCAACCAGCATGGACCCGGCCCTCTCTCCAATCCCTCATGAATGTAGTATCGCCTCAACTCTGAATTCTACTCCTATATGAAGACGGGAGTTGTGAGCTGTGGCAGCTTTCCAACTAATTAATCTGAAGCCTACTGTATAGCACCAATCTGCAGGTCGCTAGGAGGTCATGTCTGAATCCAGCTGATATACACGCTGATACCTCATCTTTTCGCGTGCAATGCCCACTGCACTGCACTAGCTGCACACTGTGTATGATCTTTTAAATAAGGCCAGATTTCATCTTTCTGGCAGGAAGAGCAAATAAACGCACGCCATCTCCATCTCCTCTCCTTGAGGCTTCAATCGTTTCCACGTACACAGACGGCACCAGCTCTAGCTTGCCTGCAGATCAGAGCCCCCCATCGGCCCATCCTCACTCTTTTGGCCACACACAAACCCAGCTGCGTTCTTCCCAAGGTCGCCAGCAGAAAATGCTGTTCAGCTCGAAAATCTACTCCACCCATGCATGAGCATGACAATGACAGTACCTCAGTACTCAGCGAGTAGAGTAACAGCGTCAAGAAAGGAAAAAAACAAACCAAACGCTTGGCATGGCAGTGGCCAGTGGCGGGCGCGGCCTGTGCCTTTTCAGCGCTACTCAAGTTGCATTGCATGCATGGCCCTTTGGCCTTGGCCTGCAGCGGCACAGTAAACTGAATGGATCCAGCAGCATTTATGCAAAAGCTGTGAAACGGCACTCATCAGCCACATCAACAGGCCTCACCGTCACCTTGAGACCAGAGACTAGAGTCACTCTACAGATTACAGAGAGATAGAGAGAGGTCGACTCGATCAGACGATGCAGCAATTCAATGTGTGTGTGAGAGATGCTACTCCTACCCCTTATTTAGTCCCCCAATTCTCCCCCAAATTCTACTATACAAAAAGAAGATTCTCCGTCACATCAAAATGTCGGCAAATGCATGGAGTACTAAATGTTGATGAAATCAAAAACTAATTGCACAGTTTTATTGTACTTTGCGAGACGAACATTTTAAGCCTAGTTAGTTAAAATTTGGATAATTTTTACCAAATACAAACGAAATGCTACAGGAATTCTGATACAGTGTTTTTCTCCCGAATTCTCTGAACTAAACGAGGCCCTAGACTCCTATAGCGCTACCTAGCAGCACCATCACACATTTCACACTACCTCACCACTGGCAGGGTAGCTAGAGTGATTAGATCCTACTCCTACTACATACCTAAGCCATGTTTAGATTACACCAAAATGCAAAAAGTTTTCAAGATTCCCCGTCACATCGCATATGCCGGTACATGTATGGAGCACTAAATGTAGGTAAAAAAATAACTAATTACACAGTTTGTCTGTAAATGTCGAAACGAATCTTTTGAGCCTAGTTAATTCATAATTGGACAAAGCTTGTCAAATACAAACGAAAAGTGCTACAGTACTTTTTCAAAAAAATTTTGCAAACTAAACATGGCCCTACTTCGTATGCCTGTGCCTCTGCATGCAGCTGACTATAGGGCCATGCAGCCCGAGCCCATTGGCCCGGCCCGAGCACGGCCCGAGCACGGCCCGGCATGGTGGCTAACGGGCCCGAGTTGGCATGACATGGGTCACCAGGCCGTGCCTGGGCCGACCCCCTAGCCCGTGGGCCGGCACGGCCCGGCACGGCACCAACGGTAGGCCCGGTGGCCAACGGCCAGAGGCAGCCAGCCTAGCCCACCGTGGCCGCGCCCCCCCGCCCCCTGATATATATATATACCGCCACCCCCGCGGCACCCCCAGCCCCCAAACCCTAAACCTAATCCCCTCCGGCCCTCCCCCGCCACACAGCAGTCACTCTTGTTCACTCAATCGCTCTCGCGCTCGCGCCCTTGCCCTCGCTCGTCGACCGTCGTCTCCGACTCTGGTGATCTCGATCCACCTCCCGCCGCTCCCCATCTCGCCCTGTCTCCTCCCTCCCCTTCTTCCCTCTCCTGTCTCCTCTCGGTCTCTCGGAGTCTCGGTGAAGTGAAATATGTGAGTTGTGTCACTGTCCAATCACTCCTCAGTCGCTCGCCGTCGTTGGTTGCTCTAATCGGTGTCTGTCTGTCCTCTTGGTGACCCTCGTCATCTCCGACACCGGGCTCCGGTAGGTAAGTCTACAAACCCTAACCCTAACCCTAGATCTGTCCATGTTTCTTTGTAATCTCATCTGATCTGTTTTGTTTGATTGTTTCTGACCTTTTATTTTGTTTGGTTGAGCATTTGATTGAGCAGGTCTGTGCCTGATGCTGAGTCGTCCTCCTCTGGCATAGACATGGCCAGGTGACCGCGCTTATCGTTGAGGAACTATGCTGGAGGACGGGGTCCGAGTCAGCCGTTGTAAGGTCCTAGATGGCTAGAGGGGGGGTGAATAGCCTATTAAAAATTCTATAAGAACCACTAAGCAAACTTGTTAGAATAACAAACGGCGTAAAGCGAGTTTTGCTTAGCCAAAGGTTGTGATGCAAGCCTCCTATCCACAAGTCTAGTAGATTAAGATCTCTAGTTCACACAAGAGCTATGTCACTAAGGTTACACTAGAGAACAAGCTAACACTACTAGCAAAGCTACTACTAGAGCTACACAAGATAAACTAGTGAATGTAAATGCAAGAGAGAGGATTGAGATTTGTATACCGACGGTGAAGAGAAGATGTTGCCAATCACCAAGATGATATACAATCAATCAATATTGACAACAACACAAAATGAAGACCAATCACCGGGAGACAAGAGACACAATATTTGTTCACCCGGTGTTCACTTGTGCACCGACAAGCTACGTCACCGGTTGTGTTGACCAACACCTAGATGGTTCCCCGGTGTGACCCTCAAGTCACTTGCCCCTCAAGGCACGCCCCGCAAGGCACCGCAAGGCGCCACTCTCAAGTGAGGTAACTCAATGACACGCGGATTCCACTAGAGTTGCTTTTGGCGTCCCGCCGAGGAAAGCACAATAACCTCTTACAAACAACCGGAGGTGGCCAAGAACAATCACCTTCTCTTGCCAACGCCTCCAACAATCTCCAAGCCGGCTAGGAGCGGTACTCTCCAAGAGTAACAAGAAATCCACCGGCTAAACCACCCACAAGTGCCACTAGATGCCCTCAAGCTATGCAATGCACTTTGGGATCACTCAATCTCACTTTTGATTTGCAATCAAGCAAGAGAGATGAGTGGGAGGAGTTGCTTTAGCTCAAAGGATGCACAAGTATGTTAGAAATGCCAAGAGACCTCCCCAAGGGCCGGCCAAAAAGTATTTATAAGCATCCCATCCAAATAGAGCCGTTACAACTCCACTCACGTTTTTCGCGGGACCACCGGACGCGCCGGTCGTAACTGACCGGACGCGCTCAACCGCGTCCGGTCGCCCTGCGACGTCCACGTGTCCTCTAATTTCAAATTCGTCCGTTAGATCCTCCAACGGTCACTGCGCGTCAACGGTCAAACGAGCGACCGGACGCGCTGCTGCAAACGACCGGACGCACCGGTGCGCACAGCACCCACGCCCGCGAAGCAACGACCGGACGCGCTCCTCGCAACGACCGGACGCCACAGTACCCGCGTCCGGTGGGAGTCCAGTAAGCTCCCTGGACGACCGGACGCGTCCGATGGTGTGTGACCGGACGCGGACCGCGTCCGACGTCCTCGGTTCCCTCAGGGCGTATGACCGGACGCGCCGGTCCCGTGGGTCACCGGACGCGCCGGTGGCAAACCCTAACTCGCGCGCCTGACCCCGACGCTGTACTGACCGGACGCGCCGGTCGTCCGGTGCAGCGTCCGGTGCAGCGTCCGGTCACCTCTGTGACCACGTTCGCCTCCGTTTCATTTCCGACTTCCGGCGTAATGGAAAATAGGCATTTCACTTCCCCGAAATCGCCTGAATCCCGCGCTCGCACGCTCGGCGGGAGAGAGAAAGGAACCAAACCCTTCTCTACCCGCAAACCACAGCGCGACCAACGCCACCTTTGCAAATGTGCCAACACCATCAAGTGTACATCTCCATGTGCTTGTGTGTTAGCTTTTTCTCAATCATTTTCAAAGGTTTTCCAGTTAGCTCACTAGGCCCTACATGCAATGCACTTCATGAATTCACCTAGTGGCACCCATGCGTCGAATAACCGATAAGATTTCCCCTCTTAATAGTTCGGCTATCGATCCTAAACCACTCACACCCTCTATGGTGTCTTGAGTGTAAAACAAAATGGCCCTATGGTTATACCTTTGCCTTGAGCCCATTTTGTTTCTCCAAAAGATATGATCCACTTCATATCATCACATGACCGTCTTGATCCATCGACCTTGACTTCGCTTGCTCTTCACCGTTGCATCGGTCCATTGGCGCCAAGTCTTGCTCAAGCTTCACCATCGCATGGTCCTTCGCTTCGAAGCCTCGACTTGCCCTTCACCTTCACAACCGGTCTATCGAGCCAAGCATCATCTTTGGTCTTCACCATCTTGGTCATATGAGTCAATGTCACGTCTCATATTCAATGACCACCTTTATCTAAATCATCCACTTAGATACAAAGGTTAGTCCTAGGTTTCATCAATTAGCCAAAACCAAACTAGGGACTTTCAATCTCCCCCTTTTTGGTAATTGATGACAACCCTCACAAAGATGATTTTGATAATAAAAGTTTTGAACTTGTCATACTTGTCCAATCATTTTGCTCATAAGTAAAGTTTGGACAATTATCACAAGCTCGGTTTTGGTAGCATTAGCTCCCCCTACATATGTGCATAGAGTTTGGATTGAAAGCTTTGCACATATGCATGGATAGAAGTGTTGGGAGAGTAATTCTACCAAAATGATGCTAAGGTGTAAGAAATGGACCTTTGAAGCGTGATACCAATCGGAGTTGCCTTTTACACCATCCTTAGCATCACGAAGTAACTAGATATCCAACAAAACTCAAGAACCCCGTGAGATCAACATTATATGTAAAGGTTCTTGGACTACTTGTAAAGCTTTAGGTAAGACTAGATACCACATGTAAAACTATTCCTATGCATGCTAGTAGACCATTTCATCATCCAAGTTCTATACTAGCATTGCACCACACAAACATGTATATTGAATCTAAATACATGTGCAATGAGCAAGTCATATGAAAATGCACAAATAAATGCAACAACTTTGTTTATGAGCTTGCTCCCCCTACTTGTGTGCATCAAAAATTTTATTTACCCCTTTATCATGTTGAATCATCTTTTTCTCTCCCCCTTTGTCAACAACTTACCCAAAAATGGGATCAAATTGTGGAGAGAAGAAAAATGTTCGATGGAGTAGGTTAAAATTCATCAATTTTGGTTCAACCTAGAACACTTGCCAAAGATATTTAATTCGATTTGAACCAAAGACAAGCTTCTTCACACCTCATAATAAGGGTTATCTTGCCTATGTTGAATTAAACACTTATAGCAAATCTTCTAGATTCAACACTAGGCTTGCAAGCTCACAAACATGTCATATGCCACCACTAGATCAAAACAATCAAAGAAGCAATAGTGGTAACATATATCCATCAAATTCATTTGATTTATCATGAATGCTCATGCATACCACTTATTATGTCTACATGCTCTAGCAAGTCCTTAGCATAGGATGAATGACATGTCAATCAACTTTACCTTGCAATGTCGAAGGAGAGGCATGTCAATAAGTGAGTGGGGTGCATTCAACTCATGTTTGAGAAATCAAGAATGTTCAATTCATTCCTTAGCTTGCAAAACCTCTTTTCATCAAGTGGCTTAGTGAGAATATCGGCAAGTTGATCATCGGTGCCAACACTCTCAACGGCAATATCTCCCTTTTGTTGATGATCTCTAATGAAATGATGCCTTATGTCAATATGCTTTGTTCTTCCATGTTGAACCGGGTTTTGTATCATCTTGATTGCACTCTCATTATCACATAGCAATGGCACATTCTTGAAGTTGAGGCCATAATCCTTCAAAGTTGATTTCATCCATAGTAATTGTGCACAACAACTCCCCGCACTCACATATTCGGCTTCGACGGTAGAGATTGCCACACTATTTTGTTTCTTTGAGGACCATGACACAAGTGATCTTCCAAGTAATTGACATGTGCCACTTGTGCTCTTTCTATTGATCTTGCAACCCCCATAGTCAGAGTCCGAATATCCAATCAATTTAAACTTTGACCCCTTGGGATACCATAGTCCAACATCTCTTGTTTGCTTCAAGTACCTCAATATTCTCTTTGCGGCCGTGAGATGACTCTCTCTAGGTGAGGCTTGATATCTAGCACACATGCAAACACTAAACATGACATCCGGCCTTGATGCGGTGACATAGAGTAGACTTCCAATCAAAGACCGATATTCCTTTTGATTCACCATATTGCCATCAAGATCATTATCCAAATTGCCATTTGTACCCATTGGAGTTGAAATTGGCTTTGCATCTTGCATTCCAAACTTCTTCAACATGTCCCTTATGTATTTCCCTTGACTCACAAATGTCCCATTCTTCATTTGCTTTACTTGAAGACCAAGGAAGTAGCTAAGTTCACCAATCATAGACATTTCAAACTCTTTGGCCACCATAGCACCAAATTCTTCACAATAAGCTTGATTGGTTGATCCAAAGATAATGTCATCAACATATATTTGCACTATGAATAGATCATTTCCAATCTTCTTGGTGAATAGAGTTGTATCAACCTTGCCCATCTTGAATCCCTTAGAGAGAAGGAAATCCCTTAGCCTCTCATACCATGCTCTAGGTGCTTGCTTTAAGCCATATAAAGCCTTCTTCAGCTTGTACACATGGTTGGGTTTCTTGTCATCTTCAAATCCGGGCGGTTGCTCAACGAAGACTAACTCATTGATAATCCCATTGAGAATTGCACTTTTGACATCCATTTGATATAGTTTGATGTTGTGTGCACAAGCATAAGCCAATAGAATCCTTATTGCCTCCAATCTTGCCACGGGAGCATATGTTTCATCATAGTCAAGACCTTCAACTTGAGTGTAACCTTGTGCCACTAGTCTTGCTTTGTTTCTCACTACAATGCCATCTTGATCTTGCTTGTTTTTGAATACCCACTTGGTTCCAATCACATTGTAGTCATTTGGCCTTTCTACCAACTCCCAAACATCATTTCTTGTGAAATTGTTAAGCTCTTCTTACATAGCCATGATCCAATCGGCATCCCTTAAAGCTTCTTCTATCTTCTTTGGTTCTATGGTTGACACAAATGATGCATGCTCACAAAACATAGCCAATCTTGATCTTGTTTGCACACCACTTCTAATATCACCAATAACACTATCAATGGGGTGATCTCTTGCAACATGTTGTGGTTGGAGTACTTGCACTTGATTGCTTGAGCTTGGTTGATCACTTGATGTATCTTGATGAGAAGAACTAGCACCATGATCTTGCACTTGAGAGTCACTAACTTGTTTGAATGGTGAATTGAGCACTTGATCTTTATCATCATCTTGAATATCAATTACTTGCTTTGCTCTAATGTCTCCAATGTCCATGTTTTTCATTGCTTCCACTAATAGAGTTCCACTAATATCATCTAGATTTTCTTCTTCATCTTGTGACCCATTGGTTTCATCAAATTCCACATCATGGACTTCTTCTAGAATGCCACTTGAGTTGTTCCAAACTCTATAAGCTTTGCTTGTAGTTGAATAACCAAGTAGGAACCCCTCATCACATCTCTTGTCAAACTTCCCCAATCTAGTGCCTTTCTTCAAGATATAGCATTTGCAACCAAACACCCTAAAGTAAGAAATATTGGGCTTTCTTCCATGAAGTAGCTCATATGGGGTCTTCTCTAGCAATGGATGACAATATAGTCTATTGATGTAGTAGCAAGCGGTATTGATTGCTTTATCCCAAAAAGATTGACTCACATTGTACTCATGAAGCATTGATCTAGCCATATCAAGCAATGTTATATTCTTCCTCTCAACTAGACCATTTGATTGTGGAGTGTACTTGGCCGAGAATTGATGTCCAATACCATAATGATCACAAAGTTCTTCAATTCTTGTATTCTTGAACTCACTTCCATTGTCACTTCTCACTTTCTTGATTCTAATCTCAAACTCATTATGAACTCTAGTGAGAAATGTCTTGAAGGTGTCAAACACTTCACTTTTGTCACTAAGAAAGAATACCCATGTAAATCTTGTGAAGTCATCCACTATGACAAATCCATACTTATTGCCGCCTATGCTTGTATATGTTGTTGGTCCAAATAGATCCATGTGCATCAACTCAAATGCTTTGCATGTGCTCATTGTACTCTTCTTTGGATGTGAGCTTCCAACTTGCTTCCCGGCTTGACATGCACTACAAAGCTTATTCTTCTCAAATTCAACATCTTTCAAACCATTGACAAGATTGTGAGTTGTAAGCTTCTTCAATTGTTTCATGCCAACATGACCAAGCCTTCTATGCCAAAGCCAACCCATGCTTGATTTGGAGACTAAGCAAGTTGACAAAGAAGTTTCTCTAGCATTGAAGTCAACTAGGTAGAGATTCTCATATCTAAAACCCTTGAATGCCACATTTGAACCATCCACACTAATAACTTCCACTTCATCAACCCCAAAGATGCATTTGTAGCCTAGATCACATATTTGTGCCACGGATAGAAGATTGAAATCCAAGCTTTCAACTAGCAACACATTGGAGATACTCATGTCATTTGATATTGCAATCTTGCCCAAGCCAATAACCTTGCCTTTCTTGTTATTGCCAAATGTGATAGAATCAACACCACTATCATTGTCATTGATTGAGTCAAACATTCTTGATGTACCGGTCATGTGTTGAGTGCACCCACTATCAATAATCCAATGCCTTCCTCCGGCTTTGTAATTGACCTACAAGCAAATCAATGAAGTTTAGGTACCCATTTTTGCTTGGGTCCTTGTAGGTTAGTAACTAAGCTCTTTGGTACCCAAATAGCCTTCTTCTTTGGGCCCACAATTGGTGTACCAACAAACTTAGCTTGCACACCCTTCACACCCTTGGTAAGCACATAGCAAGAATCAAAAGGTATAGCATTAACAAGGTTCTTGCTTTGGTTCTTTTTATTGCAATTATGCTCTAGGTGCCCAACTTGCTTGCATCTAATGCAAAACCGACCATTGCTCTTCACAAAGCTAGGCTTTGGAGTTGCAAAGGCCGACTTGCCTTTCTTGGGGTTGTAGCCCAAACCCTCTTTGTTAAGAGAGAACCTTTGGCTACCCAAGCACTTAAGCAAGCGGGCCTCACCACCATAGGCTTTGCCTAGGGCGTGAGTGAGCTCATCCACCTCTCTCTTGAGAGTCTCATTCTCAACCATTAGTGAGGCATCACAAGTGAAACCATCACTAGCAGTGGAGGTAGAGTTAGTGGTGGTGGATGAAGAGCTACAAGAAGGGTTAGCATTTGACATGATGATAGGTTCATTAGAGGATTCATTAATTATATCACATGTAACACCTATATCACATGATACAACAACCTCCTTCTTTGCTTGTTGCTCAAGTAGCAATGAGTGAGCCTTTTCAAGCTTGGAATGAGCCTTATCAAGATCCTCATGGTCTTTCACTAGACTCTCATGAGTGGTCTTAAGCTCACTAAGGACTTTCTCAAGTATTGCTACTTTCATTGAAAGCTTCTTACACTCTTTGTCCTTGGCAATAGCTATGTCTCTAGTTTGTTGCATCAAGTCATATAGTTGTTCTTTAGTTGGTTCATCATCATCATTTTCATTATCATTATCATTATCACTATCATGAGCATATTCCATTTCACTTTCATCATCACTCTCATCGTATAATACCTTAGCCTCTTTAGCCATGAAGCATGAAGAGGATGAATCAAATAGTGATGGCTTCTTGTTGATAGCAATGGAAGCAAAAGCCTTGTTGGATGATTCTTCTTCTTCTTCATTATCTTCACTTTCCCAAGTGATCACATAGGCACCATTTTTGCCTTTCTTGAATGTCATCTTGGCCTCTTTCTTCTTCTTCTCAAACTTGCCCCTTTTGTTGTTCTTCTTCTTGTCATAGGGACATTCGGCTTGAAGATGTTCGGTGCTATCACAATTGAAGCACCTCCTTTGTTGCTCATTGCTCTTGAAATTGTCATTTCTCTTTTTGAAGCCTCTTCTTTTGATAAACATGTGACCCATCTTCTTGACTACAAGAGCAAGTGCCTCATCATCAATTTCAAATTCCCCATCTTCATTGTTGTCTTCTTCTTCTTCAATGATGGTAGCTTTGCCCTTGGAGGAGGTGGCATTGAATGCTACGGTCTTCTTTTTCTTCTCATCTTCCACCTTCTCCTTGTCATCAACATCTTGATCATATTTGTCATAAGTCAATACTTCACCAAGCAAATCATTAGGCTTCATTGCTTCAAGCCCATCTCTTTGCAACATCATGATCAACATCTTGAATCTTCTAGGTAAGCTCAATAGGAACTTGTGACAAAAATCTTGATCTTGAGTCTTGTGCCCTAAGCTCTTGAGATCATTGACTATCACTTGCAATCTATGAAACATTTCAATGATTGTTTCATCATCCTTTTTCTTGAAGTTCTCAAACTCACTCTTGAGCCCATATAGCTTGGCACTCTTCACAACCTTAGTGCCCTCATATGTTTCACTCAACCTTGTCCATACTTTATTTGCCAAATCTAAATCCTTGATGTCCTCAAATACTTTTGTGTCAATACCATTGTAAAGAGTATTGAGAGCCATTCTATTGCATGTTCTATTTGCTCTATCTTCATCGGTGAGATGATCGGGATCAATGATAGCAAAATCATTCTCGGTGACTTGCAATACTCTCTCATGAATAGAACCAAGGTACATTGTCATCTTTCTCTTCCAATGAGCAAAAGAACTAACACCATCAAAGAACGGTGGCTTGCCCCCAACATGATTGAACACAATTTGAGCCATTTTTCACACCGAAGGATGTTAAGCCTTGATTAAAACGGTGACCACGGCTCCGATACCACTTGTAAGGTCCTAGATGGCTAGAGGGGGGGTGAATAGCCTATTAAAAATTCTACAAGAACCACTAAGCAAACTTGTTAGAATAACAAACGGCGTAAAGCGAGTTTTGCTTAGCCAAAGGTTGTGATGCAAGCCTCCTATCCACAAGTCTAGTAGATTAAGATCTCTAGTTCACACAAGAGCTATGTCACTAAGGTTACACTAGAGAACAAGCTAACACTACTAGCAAAGCTACTACTAGAGCTACACAAGATAAACTAGTGAATGTAAATGCAAGAGAGAGGATTGAGATTTGTATACCGACGGTGAAGAGAAGATGTTGCCAATCACCAAGATGATATACAATCAATCAATATTGACAACAACACAAAATGAAGACCAATCACCGGGAGACAAGAGACACAATATTTGTTCACCCGGTGTTCACTTGTGCACCGACAAGCTACGTCACCGGTTGTGTCGACCAACACCTAGATGGTTCCCCGGTGTGACCCTCAAGTCACTTGCCCCTCAAGGCACGCCCCGCAAGGCACCGCAAGACGCCACTCTCAAGTGAGGTAACTCAATGACACGCGGATTCCACTAGAGTTGCTTTTGGCGTCCCGCCGAGGAAAGCACAATAACCTCTTACAAACAACCGGAGGTGGCCAAGAACAATCACCTTCTCTTGCCAACGCCTCCAACAATCTCCAAGCCGGCTAGGAGCGGTACTCTCCAAGAGTAACAAGAAATCCACCGGCTAAACCACCCACAAGTGCCACTAGATGCCCTCAAGCTATGCAATGCACTTTGGGATCACTCAATCTCACTTTTGATTTGCAATCAAGCAAGAGAGATGAGTGGGAGGAGTTGCTTTAGCTCAAAGGATGCACAAGTATGTTAGAAATGCCAAGAGACCTCCCCAAGGGCCGGCCAAAAAGTATTTATAAGCATCCCATCCAAATAGAGCCGTTACAACTCCACTCACGTTTTTCGCGGGACCACCGGACGCGCCGGTCGTAACTGACCGGACGCGCTCAACCGCGTCCGGTCGCCCTGCGACGTCCACGTGTCCTCTAATTTCAAATTCGTCCGTTAGATCCTCCAACGGTCACTGCGCGTCAACGGTCAAACGAGCGACCGGACGCGCTGCTGCAAACGACCGGACGCACCGGTGCGCACAGCACCCACGCCCGCGAAGCAACGACCGGACGCGCTCCTCACAACGACCGGACGCCACAGTACCCGCGTCCGGTGGGAGTCCAGTAAGCTCCCTGGACGACCGGACGCGTCCGATGGTGTGTGACCGGACGCGGACCGCGTCCGACGTCCTCGGTTCCCTCAGGGCGTATGACCGGACGCGCCGGTGGCAAACCCTAACTCGCGCGCCTGACCCCGACGCTGTACTGACCGGACGCGCCGGTCGTCCGGTGCAGCGTCCGGTGCAGCGTCCGGTCACCTCTGTGACCACGTTCGCCTCCGTTTCATTTCCGACTTCCGGCGTAATGGAAAATAGGCATTTCACTTCCCCGAAATCGCCTGAATCCCGCGCTCGCACGCTCGGCGGGAGAGAGAAAGGAACCAAACCCTTCTCTACCCGCAAACCACAGCGCGACCAACGCCACCTTTGCAAATGTGCCAACACCATCAAGTGTACATCTCCATGTGCTTGTGTGTTAGCTTTTTCTCAATCATTTTCAAAGGTTTTCCAGTTAGCTCACTAGGCCCTACATGCAATGCACTTCATGAATTCACCTAGTGGCACCCATGCGTCGAATAACCGATAAGATTTCCCCTCTTAATAGTTCGGCTATCGATCCTAAACCACTCACACCCTCTATGGTGTCTTGAGTGTAAAACAAAATGGCCCTATGGTTATACCTTTGCCTTGAGCCCATTTTGTTTCTCCAAAAGATATGATCCACTTCATATCATCACATGACCGTCTTGATCCATCGACCTTGACTTCGCTTGCTCTTCACTGTTGCATCGGTCCATTGGCGCCAAGTCTTGCTCAAGCTTCACCATCGCATGGTCCTTCGCTTCGAAGCCTCGACTTGCCCTTCACCTTCACAACCGGTCTATCGAGCCAAGCATCATCTTTGGTCTTCACCATCTTGGTCATATGAGTCAATGTCACGTCTCATATTCAATAACCACCTTTATCTAAATCATCCACTTAGATACAAAGGTTAGTCCTAGGTTTCATCAATTAGCCAAAACCAAACTAGGGACTTTCAGCCGTCCGCGGTTCCCATGCCAGATCCCACCACCGGCAACGATGACCCCATCGAGGACGAGCTGGAGGTGGAGGACGACAACGACCTCCGTGAGGACGCTGCTGCTTTGTTTGGTATCGATGCCGGCGACGGCCCCCTTCCCATCGATGTCGATGCCATCGACGGCGAGGGCGGTGGAGGGACCACGACAGCGACACGTACTAGCTCCACCAGCACTCATGGTACCTCAACTGCTGGTGCTGGTAAGCGCAAATCTACTGTTTGGGTGGATTTTGATGAGATCAAAGATGCTAATAATGTTTGAATTGCTGCTATCTGCAAAATGTGTAAGACTAGATTGTCTGCTAGATCTGCTACTGGCACTGGTCATTTGATTAGGCACCAGAATTCTTGTTTGAAAAAGAAATATCATGCTAATAGAGTCCAGTCTAGACTTGCTCTAAATCCTGATGGTTTGCATAATTGGACCTATGATCCTGCTGTTGCTCATATTGAGTTGTGCCGGTTGATTGCTAGGCTGGACCTTCCATTAGGCATAGGAGACACCCAGGTCTAGGAGGATTACATTAAGCGTGCTCATAACCCTTTGTTTAGCAAGGTCTCTAGACATACCACCACTAGAGACCTTGCTAAACTATTTGTTGAAAGTCGTGATGTGCTTAAGAATTCTATGTTGCCTGGTACTCATTCTGTTTCTTTGACTTCTGATATATGGTCTGGTAATGCTAAGGAAGATTATATTAGTGTTGTTGCTCATTATGTAAGTGCTGATTGGGAGTTGCAGAAAAAGGTTGTTGATTTTAGGCTGATTGAGGTTAAACATTCTGGTAAGAACATTGCAGAAAGAATTGCTAGTGTGGTTGAAGAGTTTGGTTTGATTGATAAGGTTTTTGCTGTCACTGTAGACAATGCTTCTTCTAATGCTAAGGCAATGGAGACTTTGACACCTATGTTCTTTGGTTACTTGGGTTCTTATCCTGCACCTACATCTTCTGATCCTAATAAGGTTAAGTATTTGCTTGTGCATCAACGTTGTGCATGTCATATCATTAATCTGATTGTGAAATCTGGATTGAAAAGGTTGAAACCTTATACTAAAGGTTTGAGAACTGTAATTAACTTCTTAAATTCCTTTAATCAAAGAATTGCAACGTTCAAAGAATACCGTCATACGAAGGGTGTTAGACCTAGAAAGTTTGGATTGGACATGGATATTAGATGAAATTCTACTTACCTAATGCTTAAGCACTTGATCCCATACAAGAATATCTTTTCTGTGTTCATTAATTCTCATTTTGGTTCAGAATTGTTGACTAGGCTTCATTGGCGTATTGTTGAAAAGATATATGAATTTCTGAAACTCTTTTATGACTGCACTGTTTCTCTGTCCGGTGTTTATTATCCCACAAGTCCACTTGTTTTGCACCATATCTTGGAGATTGCTGAGCATTTGCATAAATATGAAAGAGATCAAAATCTTAGACCTATTGTTTGTAACAGAACCGACCAAATTATAAGAGCACAAGTACAAAAACAAGCACCAAAGCGTTCAAATTTTCGAACTTGAGCCCATATAATCTCGGTAGTCAATCGAAACCACGAAGGATTTCAAACCAACTTGCTTACAACCAAGATCGCATCATTCAACATACACATCATACGTTACATTTCACCAGTAGTTCCGAAATACGCTTACACACACGGAGTTACAAATTATTACAAACCAAGTTCATAAAGTAGCGGAAGCATAACACACACCAGTTGTTTAACTACTGCCAGTCTTACTAATCACAACCCGTAAAAGCATTAGGGAAGTACATAAAAGATGATCACGCCCTAGTGATCTAGTCTTCGTCACTCGCAGGGTGGAGACAAGTCTTGCAGAATCCTTGATAAAGCATATCATCTGCAACAGGAGGGAATAAACCCTAAGTACTGGAATGTACTCAGCTAGACTTACCCGTCGAAAACCAGAAATAAGATGACACCAAGGATTATGCAAGGCTTACACAAAAGGCTAGCTGACATCACATTTTGCAGAAAGGCATAAGTAATTGAAACTCTTATAACCTGTACTAGGAGTTATTTTTAGCATTTACCTGTCATCTATCTTAGCACCTGTACTAAGCATACACTTGATTATCATCAAACAATTATTAACATTATATCCATAGCAGGTATAAATTGTGGCAACATTGTATCATTCACTTAACCATCTGTTCAATTAATGAGATCTACGTTGCCGCTGCTCAAGTCAAGTGCTCACTAACCGGGAGCGACGGCGATTCGAATCGAATTCCTATCCAGCTGGAGGGGTATTTCTAACACTCACCGAGTCACGCCTAGCGAGGGCTGCTCAGGTCATCTTTCGTACAGTTCAGGAATCGCGGGTCCGAATAATGTCGCGTCCCCAAGGGCGACACTCTGCCAGGTGATAGGGACTCTAACCCCCCTTAGTCTCACGCCAATGTCCCCAAGCACATCCTTTCTCTCCTCCAAGATGCAACCTACCATTCGATTCTCGCCCTGAACCATACTACTCGACTTCGCGGTCGGAATGACTTATCCGGCCAACTAAGTGTTAGACTGCGTTGAACATGACTCAAGGACGTACAACGAATCGGTCCTTAAACGACTCAGACGGGCATAGCTCCACACCTAAGACGTGAAGTGTCTTGCGGCTGTACTATCGAACTCCCGCCCGGTCTCAATTTCATTTTAAGGCATGGTTCCAACCACGATAGCCATAAAGCCACTCGTGACCCATTCCTATATCTCGCGGATGACCAGAAATCACCCGACTTCTACCGGACTAAGCAGGGCTAAGCATGGACACGTGCCTAAACCTAATTAGGATTAAGTACGATATCTGGACAAGGACAGGTGTAATGCAGCAAGTGTTTTCATATAACTCCTACAACTTAATGTAGTAAACAATTAAAAGTACTCAAGATTAATTTATAAAACAATAGGTTCAGCATGCACCGGGGCTTGCCTTTTAGAAAAGTGGACAGGCGGTGATCTGGACACTCAGGCAATTCCTCAACGGCGCCTCCTCCGCCGGCTGGTTCCTCTGGCTCCTCCGGCTGGTCCTGGATTTCCTCCGGGATCACTTGCTCGAACTCGAGGAGAGTTATCCCCTCCGGAACACCTATTGCATGAGTGCATAATAAATTTCATGGATGCATAATGAAAGATGCAACATGCTCGGAATGAAATGCATTACCACACTCTTAAAGCTCTATTCAAATCACTTCAATTATTAAATGCAAATTTCCTCTCCGGTAGAGAAGTACTCACCTAATCTACTCAACCTAAGGTATAGCTGTTCTTCTTCGGTTAAGGCCCTAACACCTAACAATCACAAGAGTAACATTACTTAGGTTACCACATCCAACACCAAAATATTACAGCAAGACATTCTGGACAACAGCTAATTGTTTCAAACATAACTGGAGATTCCCAACTCCAAAAGATATGATCTAAGACAATCTGGAAAGCTTATGAAATACCCTACAAATCATTTTCAGACCTCAACCCTTAATTCCTAAGTTTTCCATGTCGAATTTCCCAAGTTCCAGAATCTGTCCTCTCTAAACAGAGAGCAGCCAATTCTGGACTGTCACTTAAAACAGCAATAACTCCTAAACTACTAAGCCAAATGCTCTCAATTTTTGACACAAGCTAGTTTATCAAGTTTACTAAAACTTTGGTGTTTACAAGTTTTCCAGCAAACACCTTTATTAAAGGTCAAATCCCAAGATACTACCAGCTGTCCAGAAAACCTAGAATTACAAAGATTAAATATTTATTTATGTGGCAAACTTCCTCTAAGACCAAACTAATGTTACCAAAAGTTCACATTGGTCACAAAAACACCAGAAAGTAAGATGTGCCCACCTAGAATATTTATTTACACCCCTTTCTTAATTTACTTAATTAATTAAGTAAAATTTTAATCATATATGTAAACTGCTCATAACATTCTACAAAAATTACAGGAGACTCTCTGACCCAAAAAGAGGCTACTGTAAAAATTTGAACTAAAATTATT
This sequence comes from Saccharum hybrid cultivar R570, assembly GCA_038087645.1. Classification (NCBI taxonomy): domain Eukaryota; kingdom Viridiplantae; phylum Streptophyta; class Magnoliopsida; order Poales; family Poaceae; genus Saccharum; species Saccharum hybrid cultivar. The sequence continues at coordinate 13,695,899 of JAQSUU010000598.1, forward strand.
CACAGAAACTCCCTACACAAAATTCACAAGCCAAAAAGGCTGATTTTTGTATAATTAACAAATCACATTGAAAAGTATCAAACAACAGATTTCATATTTTTCTTAGACACTTTAGGGTACCAGGACATTCTCAAAAAATTTATAAGAACATTTCACATGTAGAAAAATTACTAAAATTCATTCAAGTATTCCCTAAAACAACATGATGGCATTATAACTTGAAAAGTATTCAAGCACTAGTGCCCAAATTTTTACCAGAGCTAATACAAGTATAAGTTAGCCTACCCACCAAATTTCATAATTTTTGGAACACTACAACTCAAGTTATGCATTTAACAAATTTGCCTTCATTTTAAAACACATTTCAAAGACCTATTTAAATCTCCCAGAAACTAAACATCACATATCAAATTTATATTTTTCTAAAATACTACACATCATGCAGGGCTTAACAAAATTTACTTCATAATTTTTGAGCAAGTAAAACCCTAGATATATATTTTCCAAATCTTATTTAAAATTGTGACAAAATAAAGAAAATGAATAAATCCTATTTGCTACTGGGCCGGCCCGGGGAATGACGCGGCCCGCATCTCGCGGCGTGGCCCGCTTCCGCGCGCGGCCTGCTACGGCTCCCGCCCGCGCGCGTGTGCGACTGGCCAGATGGCCCTACCGGTCAGAGAGAGGAACTGCGGTCGCCGGAGCTCGCCGTCGGTGAGCCGACCGGCGAAGCTGAGCGGACGAGCATGACCACGTCATCGAGCTAAGTCGATTGGTGGCAAGACCGGGGCAGCGGAGCCACGGGAAGGTGCTCGCCGTCGGGCATGGCAGACCACCGATATGGTGGTGGTGAAATCTCGTCGCCGGTGAGCCTGACGTCCCAACCCTAACCCTCGATGAGCATCCCCATTCTACCTCGACCCTAACGCACCTACAAGCGGGCGACAGAGACGCCCAGAGACCCCTGGCCACAGAGAGCTGTCGCGCGGAGGAACTCCGGCGAGGTACCGCGGCGGCGGAAAACGAAAATGTGACCCTACCGAGGCGCGATTGGTTGCGTGGAGTGGACGGTGAGGTAGCGGGCTTCAAGGCGGAGCTGTGGACATGTTTTTGTGGGCGGCAGTGCGGTGGAGAGCGCGCACGAGCTCGCCGGAGTGGAGGCGGGAGTGGTGCTCGGTCGTTCCGCCCGGTGGAGGAGAGAGCGGAAGAGAGAGGGAGTTGTGGCGCGAGTGAGGGTGGAGACCGTCGTCGTGGCGACCTTGAAGGCCTGGTGGCCTGACGGGTGGGACCGCGGCCGGCGTACAGCTGCCACCGCGCGGCCACGCGTCGGCGCTGGCCTACTGTCGGTTGGCCACCGACTGAAGGCCTGAACCTCTGAAACGCCGGCTGCATTAGGTGACTGACAGCGATATTTTGTCGTTGATTAACTCCCAAACCAGCTTGATTTAGTCAAAGGTGATTACATCAATTATGTAGAGCTACATGAGGGCTATAAATTTGTCAATTGGAGCTTGGACTGGTTCGGCCTAAATTTGAAACTACATAGCTCCAAAGTGGGGTACCCGAAAACTGAAACTTAGTTTCAGTCACCATGCCGACTGAAACCCAATTTTCTAGGCACCATATCTCCTAAACCATTTAGAACTAGGTGATGGTGATGTTGACAATGTTGTAGAGCTAAGTGAGTACTACAAAAGTGTCAACATGAGTTGGGGCTGGTTTGGTCTGGTTTGTAAACTACAAGCTTCCAAAGTAGGTCACTATCAAACTGGAGAGACACTTTTGAGACTTAGAAAAATTCTAAGTGCTGGGACAGCCCCTCTAGCTGACTTGTGGGCCAATTTTGAGCATGTTCTGGTCAGTTTCATGAGATGGTCGTATTGAGACTTTTGTTCCCCATAAAATTCCCTACAACTTTGATTAAGGGTGCTCCTCCATGCAAGGTCTCTAAGCTAGACTTTTTAATTGGTCAAACTAAGGCATCCTAGGGCCAAATGCTGGTCAACAACACCTTGGAGGTCATTTTGGTAATTTTGGTCAACATGAACCTTGCTCCATTAGTTACTCTAAGTGAGATTAAGGTATTGTAGGATCTAATTAGCCACTCTACCCTTTTGCTACACCAAATTCCTAGTGTCATAAGGTTGGAACAATTCAAAACCCTAAAACCCCCATATTTGTTGCAAACAAAGTAAACATAATGAGATGATGAATGTCCATGCCTATGCAAATGCAGTGCAATTATGGAGCTAAACACCTAAGGTGTTACATTGTTGCTCCTATGAAACTGAAATTCCTAAAATATTGGGAAAACATACCACTGATATATTCATATGCATTCATTCTTGATCCTAGAGCTAAGATGAGAGGATTCTTTAGAGTTCTTGAATTACTTGCTGAGTATACTGGCTGTGAGTACAGTGCATACTATGCTGATGTCAAATCTGAATTGTATAAATTGTTTAACAAGTATGTGAACAAGTTTGGTGCAGCTACCTCTCGAAGGGTTCCACAGCCATCAGCTCATACAGGTAAGAAAAAAATAGGTATGGAGAAAGATCTTTGGTGGACCTGGTGGATCAGGATCATGTGTTGTTGGTCCTCCCCCTGGCTCTAGCACTTCATCATCTTCCTCTGGTGTTTCTGAGTTGTTAGCTTATTTAGACAGTGACTATGTCACTTCTTATGGAGATGATTTTGACATACTTCTTTGGTGGAAGAATCATAAGCTAACCTATCCAATTTTATGTATAATGGCAAGAGATATTATGACTGTTCCTGTATCTATTGTCTCTTCTGAGTCCTACTTCAGTTTGTCAGGGAGGATACTTGAAGATCGGCGGCGGCGCTTTCTGCCAGAAAATGTGGAGATACTGACCTGCATCAAGGTATTATTAGTTTTTACCTGGTTGATTGCTTCTGCTTGCTGTTTATAAATTTGTGCTAACTTGTGTGTATTGATTTAAGGATTGGAACTAGGAGCAACAAAGGAACAACATGCAGCTAAGGACACAGAGCTTGAAGAGAAATTTGAGCATCTGTACCTTGATGAAGAAGAAGGAAGCGGCGGCGGCGGTAGCGGGAGTGGTGGTGCTTCTGGCACTTAGAGAATGTGAGATGAGATGACATGAGTGTTCTTTTGGCTTTTGTCTTTTGTTGTGAGATGGCATAGATGAGTGAGTGAGTGACAGTGAGTCAGTGAGTGATTTTGGGTGGCCAAAAACTATGCCACTATGGTTTGTAAGACATTAAGACCTAACTATGACTCTATGAGCTGGCTGCACTCTTTTTTTCTTTCTAGGGTTTCTCACAAGGGTGAGTTTTACCTAGAAAGGTTTTTAATGAGGCAACATTGCACAAAACAGCTCAATTACCATATTTCTCATATCTGTGTTTGTGTTGGCTTGTTTGATTTTGGAAGTTTGAAGTTATGGACTTAGGCATTTAGGCTAGGCATTAGGATGAATTTGAAAGTTCTGTTCTGGTCTTCTTGGGATATATGAATGATGAATCTGTGAATTGTGAATTTGTGATCTACTGATCTGTATGACTGTATCTAGTGTGTTGTGACTTGTGAATTTGCTAACTGTGATTTGTGAATCTAAAATCTGTGAATTGAGATGGCTTTGGTGAGGTTTTAAAGCTGACGGGATACGGGCTGGCCCGGCTCGCGAATCATCGGGCTGGCACGGCACGAAAATCGGTCCACAGGCCCGTGCCTGGGCCAAAGGCCAGGCACGAAGCACGGCCAGGCATGGCCCGTGAGGCATGGTGGCCCGTGAAGGCCCGATGAGCATCGGGCTGTGCCGGCCTGAGGTCGTGCCGTGCCGGGCCGTGCCGGCCCGTTGGACATTATACAGCTGACGATGTTCGCTATTGCCAAATCATTTGACTCTGACCAGCTGATCTGACCAGCATCTCCCAATAGCAGACACAAGCATTGCAATTTGCAGCCACCTAACGACCATGATTCATTTATTTCATCTCTCATTATGATCGATCGAGCTGATCATATTCATATGTATGTCTAATGATCTGATTAAGTTAGGACCCACAGCAAGCTTTTCCGATGTGCAACTGCAGGGTGCAAGAGTCAAGACACTGGGTACATGCAAATGGGAACAAGCAAAGCAACAAGCCCAGCTGCTTGCTGCTGTAGACCTTTCAATTCAGAACATCTCCATCCTCCATGCTCCATGCATGGTTGCAAGAAAAATCCAGTGCCCAGTAGTAGAAAGAAACGCAGCATCCATGCATCTCTGATCTCTCTCCTGCAGACGACATCTGGGACGTGTACCGAACAGTTCGCAAGTTGTGGCTGTCGACGGATCTTTTTTCATAGGGATCTTTTTGCCCATACGTGTGTGCGCGTACACTGCATTCGGCACAAAAATAGGCCTGCCATGAGTGAAGTGAAGCAAGGAGGGATGGGGACTGGGGGAGGTTGAGATCTCGCAGGGGATCGGAAGGCCGGGCGTGTGATCTGGTGGGGCTCGGCCTGCCGGCGACTCGCCGGCCGGGCAGACCCCCCATCTGCAGCTGCCATTGTGTGCGGGATGGAAAGGCATGCATGGCTTCTTTAGGCCCATGTTGGAGCATGACTTTTTTCTATTTTTCAAAGGCGAGAAGGTCATATGCAGGTCAAGATTGGGTGCCAGATGCACAAAGAAAAACTAAGACAAAATGGTTATACTTGTGTTTAGAATGTGTTCGTTAAAGCACAACCCAGGCTGTGTAGCTGTATGGTGTATATAGTATAACACTCAGCGATGATCTCCATTTCATGATTGTCCAAGCCACGTGACACATTCCAATATTCAAACTCTATGGTTTTGAGTTTTGACCAACAAGTAGCCTACCAACTTCTAGAATTATTTATCTTACATAACAAATGGTGGAATCATATTTTTTTTACTTTCCTATATATATAATACTTTTGATTTTTCATAGGGATCTTGTTCGCAAAAAAAAAGTTTTTTCATAGGGATCTAGTACAGTGGCGAATTAAATTTGGAAGGCTCGTGCTAAAGGCAAAGTAAATAAAATTCTTCGTGTGGCTACTGATGCAGGCAAAAATCTTAACGGACGATATAAACTCGCGTTGAGGCATTGGCCTTGCAACCCAACCTACTCACTTTGCGACCAAGAAGCGAAATCAGCTGCCCATATTTGCATTCATTGTCCATTTGCAAAGGAAGTCTGAATGCTAGTAAAAAAATTGGGTTTGAAAACACATTGTCCACATTGTTGAGGGTGTGCAGACTTTGAAAATCTGGAGGGAGAAGTCGTTGCAGGGGAGATCAGCAACTCAGCAAAAAAAACTTTGGCAGCCATCTTGATGTACTCAGCTTGGAATATCTGGAAAAAGCGCAACCGGATAACCTTCGAGGGGACAACGAGAACACTGGCCCAAGTTCTGGGGCTGATCAAGGAAGAGTTGGGTCCCTTCGGTACAACTACGGAGAAAATAGAGTTACCATCATGAGTATCCTCTTTCTTACCTCCATGTTTATGAGTTTGGTCTTACTAATGTAACATTCTACTTGTTGTAACTGTTTTGCTTCCCTCAGGTCTTATATGATGTAGCAGTGCTCCTGCTAATTTTTTCAAAAAAAAAGTATAGTGGCATTTTCAAATTATGCATGGAGTAAAATGTACTCCAAATATAGATTGTTTTAACATTCTCACTTTTTTCCAATTTTAGGGCCTAATTTATGCATCTTATTTTATCATTTTCTTCGTTCCTTGTCCCGCTCAGTAATGCTGCTACTTATATACTGCACATAGTATAAATGAGTCATCTTTCCCAGTACTACACGATATTTGAAGGATTACTAAGGTCAATCGAGCCACTTCCTTGACCCTTCTTCAAATTCTCCAACGACCTGTGTGTACGTATATATGGAATTAGAGGGAGTATATATATATACTACTAATAAAGCTCAAGTTTGTGATAAAAGTGATGTTTACACAGACATAGACATATAAAACTTGCTAAAAGAATCTCCAGTCGATGCAAACAACAATGTATAGACATATAGGTCATTTAAAACAAGATTTAGTTTAGAAATATGCAAGATTATGTGTGTAGATTTATATGAAAAATACATGCAAAACTTCCTAAAATGTGAGGATTATAAGAAAACATTTTAGAAAATTTAAGTGGTCAAAGATGTGCATCAAAGACCACAAATATGTAAAGTACTTTTGACAGAAGGTAGTAGCTTTTAACTCTCCCACCAGTCACCACGCAGGTTCACAATAATTACTCTCTCCATTCCAAATTATAAATCGTTTTAGCTTTTCTAGTACATAGTATTTTTGCTACATATTTAGATATACACTATGTCAAGTGACTTACAATTTGGAATAGGGGGAGTAGTAAATAAAATTTATAGGACCCGCAATAAACACAAAATTTCATAAATGTCGACACCAAATCAAATAAAAAAATTCAAATTGTTTTTTTCTAAAAAAAGAATCAATGTCATTTTTTAATGACTTTGAGAAACTATCACTACCCCAGGCCAGGACATCAGTGTCGGTTCAAAAACCCCTTCACTACCGGATTTTGAATCGACAGTGGCACTGCCGATCTGACAATTCGTCGACGCAATTTATGTGGCGATCGAGTGGCGACTGCCGACAATAGAGCTCGGCACATCCTCCGCGGCGGAGTATGTACGTACGCGGGGAACGAATGAAACCGGCCGGCCGGTCAGTTTCGTCGTTCACACCCTGAACTTGAGCACACACACGTGAGCAGGGGACACATGGCGTACTGCAGTCGCGTACGTACGTGCGTGCGGCGGAGACTGTCTGCCGGGAGCGGCGGCCGCGAGAGGTCGAGCCCAGCATCAGCAGAATGCGCGCAGCGCTGCTCCCGGCATGCATGGTCGGTCTGTCGTGCCGTCCGTCGCGCGGACCAACGGTGGCCGCGAACGCGGCAGGCACTCTCGACGCAAATGCAACGCGAGGTGGTACGGTCGAGGAAGGCATGCATGGGCCGGCCACTCCTCACACACGCCCCATGAGGCCGGCCGGTGCAGAGGCGATTACTCAAGGGGTTTGGCTCCTTTGATAGCCATATCATCACACTACTGGAAACTGGGACTTTGCCGTGTGTAATTACACTCGGCAAAGAGCCCTTTACACTCGGCAAAGGCTTTGCCGAGTGTAGCACTCGGTAAAGTCCGCTCGGCAAAATTTTACTCGGGAAAGAAATTTTGCCGAGTGCTTTTTATCAAGACACTCGACAAAATATAAATATATTTTGCCGAGTGCCTCGGGCAGCACTCGGCAAAATATTTTCAGCCGTCACGGCGCCGGCCATTAACGGGTATTTTGCCGAGTGCTCGTCCAAGTACTCGGCAAAAAAAAATTATTTTCTTTCAAAAAAACTTTGCCGAGTGCCACCAACCCAGGCACTCGGCAAATTTTTTTTTATGTTTTTTAAAAAACTACTTTGCCGAGTGCCCCTACCCAGGTACTCGGCAAAGTTTTTTATTTTTTAAAAAAAATTACTTTGCCGAGTGCCTCAGCCCAGGCACTCGGCAAAGTTTTTTTAAAAAAATAAAAAAATTCTTTGCCGAGTTCCATGGCCAAGGCACTCGGCAAAGAAATTAATTTTTTTAAAAAAAAATCTTTGATCATAGTTTCATCCATCTAATTACAACCACTGAATCACTATGAACTGTAGACAAACACCCATGTACCCAAAGTAACATCTCCAAATCCGATCCACTAATACTAGCTAAATAATTACTACCATCAGAACACAAGGACGACAGGAAACACAGCTATAGTCTGCCATCTATCCATCCCATCAAGAAGTGGTATGGAACCAAGACAAATAGCAGGATGGCTAGAAGCCTATGTCATGATCGTCCAATGATATTAAGCCTCCTAGAATTCTTCATTCTTCATTAATTTTTTTTGTGGAGCCTTGATATAGTATTTAAAACTCTATTTTAAAATTTAGGGCAATTTTGACTTTTTTTTGATATATTTCATTAATTTATTTCGTTTCGTTGAATTGTTTGGAATATTTTAAATTTGAACTGCAGGTACATGGAATAATGGAATTTGGTCATTCAAAAATTGATATTCATAATATTTAGGGTATGTTGAGGCCGTATCCAGGAACTCACATGAAATCTCGAGCATCTCGTTGACGTAACATATTGAGGTACTTGCGGGAAAAGTGTTTTTAAATTATATAAAATCCAAATAAAGTCCGAAAATCATGAAACTTGTTGAGGCGTCATGTTATCGCACGTGGAGGCTGCGGTAAAAAATTGAGAAGGTTTCGAGCAAATTGTGATGTCGGATTCCTAAAACCCAGACATCTCCACATGTAATCAACTGTGATCACATATGGAGATGTCTGGGTTTTAGACATCCGACGTCGCACTTACTCGAAACCTTCTCAGTTTTTTACCACAGCCTCCACATGTGATAACACGACACATCGACAAGTTTTGTGATTTTCGGACTTCGTTTGGATTTTATATAATTTAAAATCACTTTTCCCGCACGTACCTCAACATGTTACGTCAACGAGATGCTCGAGATTTCATGCGAGCTCCTAGATACGGCCTCAATGTATGCTAAATATCATGAGTATCAATTTTTGAATGACCAAATTTCATTATTCCATGTACCTGCTGTTCAAATTTGAAATATTCCAAAAAATTCGACGAAACAAAATAAATTAATAAAATATATCAAAAAAGTCAAAATTGCTCCAAATTTTAAAATAAAGTTTTAAATACTGTTATAAGGCTCCACAAAAAAATTTGAGCCCAAAATAAAAAAATATTTTGCCGAGTGCCATGGGAGGCACTCGGCAAAGTGGCCTTTGCCGAGTGCCGGGCTCAGGGGCACTCGGCAAAGTATATTTAAAAAAAATAAAAAAATATTTTGCCGAGTGCCTAGGTCTAGCACTCGGCAAAATATGTTTTAAAAAAATAAAAAAATTTGCCGAGAGCTAGACCAAGACACTCAACAAAATATGTTTAAAAAAAATAAAAAAATTTTGCCGAGTGCCTAGGTCTGGCACTCGGCAAAATATGTTTTAAAAATATAAAAAAACATTTTGCCGAGTGCCTAACGGCTGACACTCGGCAAAATCTGACGGCAGGTGGCCGCCGTGACTGGTCGGCCATCTTTTGCCGAGTGGGAGCTTTGCCGAGTGCCTTGGCACTCGGCAAAGGCCAGCTTTGCCGAGCGCCAAACTTTGCCGAGTGCCTGGCACTCGGCAAAGTAGGCTTTGCCGAGTGCCATATTTTGCCGAATATGGCACTCGGCAAAATATGACTTTGCCGAGTGCCCCGATAATTTGCACTCGGCAAAATCCTTGGCACACGGCAAAGTCCCAGTTTCCAGTAGTGTCAGTCAGACATCAGCCTGTTTTGTGTTGGATTACTCCGGTCGGCCATGCATGCACGCGGATTATACTGCTCCGTATATATATACTGGAGCTTCAGCTTTCCACGGCCGGTACGTAACAAAACAACCGACCGGCCGGTGCAGAGGCGACGGCGACGCGTACGCAACCAAGGCCGGCATGCAGACACACACGCTGACACTGATAGCTAGTCTGATCCATCCATCAAGTTTAATTTATGGGTCGTTGTCTGATGCGATCCTGTCCTGCAAATCAAAGTCAACCATGCATCCTATCTGTATCTGCCGATCCCCATGCGGTTGTTCCCCCACGATGTTCAATGCACCTGGAGACACAAGGACGCCGAGTCTGGAGTGGACAGTATTGGACGTGGACCCAGTAGATAGTAGTGCTCCTACATGCATGGATTCATCTTTCTTCTCCATGATCTTTTTGATTGCTTTGCTCGCTCCGTACGTCGGCCATGACAAAGCCTAGCTAGCTAGCTGATGCAGATGGAGATGGAGCTCTCTGCTCCCATCCCCATCCCTCTATCGTTCTCTGCATCTCTCTACACAGCAGGAGGCCAGGACCAGCAGCAGACACACAGCACTAGGGGCGACGTGTTGCCTAGCCAACATTTGTTCTTCCATTGTCACGTCAAAGAGGAGCACAAACACGTACGACATGGAGAACGCATGCAAATTTGTAACCGAGGTGGAAGATTACTTTGTCGAGCTCCAACCCAGAATGAAGGCACAAAGTCTTTATTCTTTACTATTGTACTCCTACCTGTATACATAAACTAGTCAAACAGAGCTACAAGAATGATGAAGCATTTCCTGAGTTACTGACCCCGGCCGGATGAAGCGGCAAGAGGCCAACAGGCAAATTGCTTGGCATGGTCAACGCCTGCACTTGGCAAGACAGTCCGCAGCGAACATTAAATGTACTCGAGGACGAGGTGATCCATTCCCTCCCAAGTGCTCGCGCAAAGCACAGAAGAGAGCCATATAGGGGGGGGGGGGGGGGGGGGGGGGGGGGGGGGGGGGGGGGGTGGAAGCACAGAAGAGAGCCACCGTACCAAACAAAAATATATAGGGACAAAAAAATACTTGTTTTCGCCCGTGTGTTAGACTGACGTGATAACCAACTAGACCACGAAAACAATGCTATTAAAGACTACCTTATTTCCTTGGTGTCAAGTAAACAGATTGCAAACTTACCACAATGGTCAAGGGCATGGCAGGCGTTCTCTGTTGAAAGCGATGCAAACACTTTATTTTCAATCCCATGAATGACATTCTTTATTTTTTCATAAAGCATAGCACATACTACAAATTATGCTTCGTTTGAAAAAAATATAATGCTAGGAACTCATGAACAGTACTACTCTGGATCATCACGTCGATTTGCAAGCACAGTAAGCAGTAACTATATCTTAATACTCCATGATATAGATGCATGCCAACAAAATGAAACCACGATTATGCTCAAGTCAATATCTCTTTTCCTTTTTTTTTCATACATTGGCTTGACACTCTTCATAACATCAATCACACGTGTTCGCAAAAAAAAAACATCAATCACACGTGGAACATCATACTTGTTTGCTAGTTATTTAATGATTTTGTTTAATAATATGCCTTTCTCAAATACATATGATACAATTAATGTCCTTCTCAACACAGAAAAATTTAGTTAGATCTTTAATCATGATGTCATACAATTCACTAAAGCCTACTAAGAGCTAGATGCACTATCAGATATGTCGATTGATGTTGGTACGATGATTGTGATAAATCTGTTGATGGCTTAGGATTAAAAGAAGAGCAATTATGGATTCACAAGAGAAGAAAATATGAACGAAAAAATAAATATATAGGAGGACCAAAGGAAGGAGACTTGGTTGGTAGTTTTATTGAGAAATGCAACTCACCAAGAGAAAACTAAAGGACACCTTGATTTGGCCTTGGCAAAAAAGTCGCAAGACCACAAAGTAGAAGTGGAAAAAAAGGGAAGAGGTGGACAACAATATTCAAGGACTTGATAAACTATAGTTATATAAGGAGTTCATACCATGGATGTAGGGAGGCAAATGAAGACTGAAAATTATAATAAAAGAAATAAATAAAACTATTTTAAAAAAAATCTCAAGTAAAAAATAACAAAAAGGTTATATACCACGCTACACGTAGGCAGCCTTGCTAGCTATTTGTGAGCAAAATAACTAGAAAGCTTTTCTTTCTCCAATAATTTTCAATAATTTACTTTTTTCTAAAACTCAAAACTCAAAAAAACGGATGGGAGGAGGAAAAACTTGGTGAGAGAGGAGAAAAATAATGGCAAAGGAGGCGCCAAAATGGATAGCAAGCACGTAACAGTCACATGTATTTATGAGTTGAGAGGACAATTTATATCTTTAGAGGAGTTCACATACAAAATGTTAGAGGATTATTTTTTTATTCTTTTAACAAAAAAGTAAAATAGAGAATTATTAGCTCATGGTGATGCTCTTTAGTTTCCCTAGTTACCTTCAAGTTGCCCAAACCTCAAAAAAAATGTAATTGATATCCGTTTGCTAGGCCCATTTCGGCAGCGCTCTAATCCCATCCGACGTCTTCTTGAACCAAATACCAGACACATCAACAGTGACGTGCATGTTTTCCTTGTTTAGCCTATTGTTGTTTTGTTGCCACATCACAAGGAGGCACAGCGTCGAGGTGTAATGCCTCGAGGCCAAAAAAAAGAAAGAACGAAAGAAAGAAAGAACGAACGAACGAAAGAAAGAAAATCCCTCGTGCACGCGCAAAGCACAGAAAAAAGCGGTTAAAAAAAGTAGGAACCGGAGACCTTCAGTGTGTTAGACTGACGTGATAACCAACTACACCACGAAAACCCTTTTGTTTCAGGGTTTCCTTATAATTTGGTATCCAAAATAGATTGCAAACTTACACTTACCACAGTGACCACTGACTAGGGGTATGGCAGGCGTTCTCTGATCAAGCTATGCAAATACCTTATTTACAACCCCATGAATAGCATCCTTTAATTTATTTTCAGATAATAAGGCATAGCACATACTACAAATTATGGTCTGTTTGAAAATAGAATGCTGGACCGGAAGCTCAAGAACACACTGCTTCTCCAGATAATTTACAAGCACGGTTACTACATCTTAATACTCGGATGCTCCAGAACAGTATCTAACATCTCAGAAGCAGCCGCAGCATTCCTCCAGCAGGCAGCAACAGCAGAGAGCAGCCAAACTGCAGACCACACAGACCAAAATGAGATGCAGATATTTACATGAGATTAAGCAAACAAAGAGAATCTTAAAAAATTGAATAACATGTTTGATTTGTTAATGATCATGTGCCTTGTAACCTAGGTTATGATGGTGCTACAGCTGTATAACTCATCACCAGTCTGACTGGCCAGATTTGCATTACCAGAATTTACTCTGTCAAGGGATGTATACATAAGCAAAAATGTCTTACAATAACTGAATGGACCCCGACTACAGAACATATGTGAGTATGTGACTGCTTATTTCTTCCTGGAAGACTGAATGTATGTGAGTGCTTATTTCTTACTGCTCATAGTTAAAGGTCACTAAGACTGAACTATATTATATATGTGACTGCTCATTTCTTGCTGCTTTTATTTAAAGGTTACCAAGACTGAATCTTACTGCATTATGCAAAAAGACTACATTTAGGTACGTGCAACAGCTGTTGATGCCACTATCTGAAAAAAAAAGACATTTTCTTGACAGCAAAAGTAAAAATTGGAGCATGTCTTACAGCAGTGTCAAAATTAGCACTTAATGGGCATGCCAACAATGGTACAGGGACCAAAAAATAAATAATGTTACAAGGATCTCGCTCCCCTCCGAAAAACACTAGAAACTGCTAATCATTACTTAAATCCAGACTAAGCAATAAGATCCTGATGAGCATTGTATATATTATCCTAGCTCAAGATCTCATTGTCATCCAACTCGAGCAAACCGCAACATAAGCCAGGATCTACACTTCTACAGCAACCTCTAATCTCAAACAATGAGCACCGCAGCACACTAGCACACAGAAAATGAAATGCACGCTTGACGGCAAAATTAACATGAAGCAGTTCCTATTTTTTATTACCATCCTTTGAGGAACCCCGAGGAGCTTGAGCTACCCTCGTTTCCATGGTTGTGGTGTTGCTGTTGCTGCTGATACTCTCCATGCGGTGGCGGCGGGTAGTAAGGGCGCTGCTGGTCGTTGAAGTAGCCCTGGTACCCCGGTGGAGGGTGCTGAGGTGGTGGATGTCCATAGCCCCGAGGGGGAGGAGGGTACACATCTGGTGGTGGTGGCCGAGGATACCCTGAAATTGCAGTGAGACAAACTATGGCATCACTACTTGAAGAATCACTTCAGACAAGATTTCGCGCATGGCGTAGGTAGCTCGCAAGAAGGACAGTGGAGCAACTACAGAAACAAGATTAGCAGTAGCAGGGCTGATCCTTCCCAGCAGGCCGGGCGAGAAGATGGTTTGAAGGATTGAGCATGAACCGTGACAAAACAAGAACAGTTGATTACCATACTTGCTGGATTTTGTTCTTGTGATGACTTAAAATAGCAGAGGGATCAGACCAGTCTAGTGATCGAATCAGATACCAATAAGTTACGGATAATAGTGCGAGAAGATGGTTTGAAGGATTGAGCATGAACCGTGACAAAAACAAGAACAGTTGATTACCATACTTGCTGGATTTTGTTCTTGTGATGACTTAAAATAACAGAGGGATCAGACCAGTCTAGTGATCGAATCAGATACCAATAAGTTACGGATAATAGTGCGAGAAAGGAGATGAGGAGAAGATGGGGGTGAAGAAATTGCGTGCCTGGAGGAGGGTAGGCTTCCTCGGGAGGGACTTTCTGGTAGCTCATCTCTCTTTTCCCCTTTCTTCGTGCTTTCCTTTCCTGTGAACTTCTTGCTTACGAGATGGTTGTGTCTTCACACTGCTGACTGACTCGAGTACGGACTGGTGGTACTGGAGGAGACAGCGTTACATCGATCATTTAGTATGTACGGGCCTGATTATTTGTTCCTTGCGCATCGTAGGCTGGCTCGGACCAGCAGCGCCAGGCTCTTGCTGGCCAGGATCAGTGCATCTACACGAATTTGTTTGGCTACCATCCTCTAATCCACACGTCTGCTCTCTCAGTCCGCACAGCCTACCTACTCACGCTGCACAACACCGGCCAACGTCGGTAGAAACGCAAGTTTTCTCGGTATTTACGCGTCCGTTTGGTTTCCTGGCTTAGTTCAGTCTAGAACGTGGATTTGTTTGGTTAGGTTACTATTCTTGACCTGGTTTCTTCGTTTGGTTGGTTGCTTTGCTTCATATAGAATCACCACATCTTTAGCCTGGTATGCTTATCTTCTTTGAAGCATTCTATCGAACAGGTGGTGCGTGGTGGTGCTACTCTGTCCTTCGCCGATGAGCACCTTCGTTGTGACCATGCCCAAGCCAGGCCCTGAGCCCCTCGCACTGCTTCCCTCCGCCCCCTCGCGCTGTCCCTCTCCGCACCCTCGCGTTGTTCCTCACCTCTCCTCTACGCTGATCCCATGCTCAGGCCGTCCATGAGCACCTACGCTGAGCCCGTGCGGCGGATGTTTGGCGGCGTCCCCCAATAGCCCTACGATTCTGTCGCGCCACCTTCGTTGTAGATGTTGTGAAGCCCGGTGACCGGCAACGAGATCCTTCGCGGCACCATACGGGCGCAACACCAACTTGGGCACCGCCAAGCTGTGGCCGCCGGTGGGCCACCCGTGCCTGGCTTTCCTGGACCTGCTTGCCGCCTTCATGTCGTACCCCGTCAACGGCTCCTGCTCCGACGACGAGCTCCTGCCGCTGCTGCCTCGCAGGACCCGGTGCTGTCACTACCGTTCCCGGACATGCTCTAATCCACGCCACCCGACCTCAGAGGACCCCCCCATGCCCACCACCAGGGAACGATGGGGAGGAGCACCAGCGGGGAGGAGCATCATAGCCGAACGAGAGGAGGTCGTAGAAAACGCTGAACTCTGCGTTTTTCTGGAGCCAGGCTAACACCTCTTGAGTGCCTTGCTGGGGCCTAGCTAGGAGGCTTGTTTAGCCAACCAAACAGACTTAAGTTGGCTCCAGGAAGCCTGGTTTGGGACTAGCCAGGAAACCAAACAGGCCTATGGAGCCAGGTTGGAGCGAGCAGCAGTGTAGCACTTTTGCATCAGATGAGACAGATCCACGTGCTACTTCGATCAATCTACCAAACATAGCCAAAAGTGAAAGATGCTACACAGCTAATGTTGTTGTAAGGTCCAAATGGCTAGAGGGGGGTGAATAGCCTATTTAAAATTCTACAAGCTTCACTAAACAACCACGTTAGTATAAAAGATGGCTAAGCTAATTCTAGCACTAGCTCAACTATACTATGCAAGCCACCTATACAATTCTAGTGAAGCAAGGCTATGATCTCTAATACACACCAACAAGACTAAGTCACTAATCTACTTACTCCTATGTGATAAAAGCTACACTAAGCAAACTACACTAGGAATAGTATAAGAAAGTAAAGAGCAAGTGACTTGATTCTTATACCAACGATGTAGAGAAGTAATGCACTTGAAGAATCAATCACAATAATCAACCACAAGAGAAATCCTCGGTAAAGAGATGACACAAGATTTTTTACCGAGGTTCACTTGCTTCCCGATAAGCTACTCCTCGTTGTGGCGATGCACCCACTTGTCGGTTCGCGAGCTAATCGACTATCAAGAGTCGAGTCCTCGGCGGGCGCCGCACAACCGCACACAAGATGGGGATCCTCCAAGCCACGAGCTCCACTAGAGTATCCAATTTACGAACTCCCGCGGGGAAGGATCAAGAACCCCTTACAACACTTGGTGAGGGCTCCAACAATCTCCAATTACGAGCTCAATCACCTCCGCTGCTCCAAGCCGTCTACCGTGTCGGGAAACACGGAAGAGTAACAAGAAATCCGCAGCAACTCGAAGATCAAGTGCCTCTAGAATGCAACTCTCAAGCAATGCACTTGAATCTCACTCAATCTCACTCAAGATGTGCAACCAAGCAAAGAGATGAGTGGAGGGGTTGTTCTCTAGCTCAAAGGATGTCTCTAGGTCTCAAAATGTGCAAAAGATTCCCTCAAACCCCGGACACCCTCTATTTATAACGAAGGGGTACGCAGCTAGCCGTTACGGACGACGCAGCGAAAAACGCGCTGACCGGACGCTCCGGTCAGGGTGACCGGACGCGTCCGGTCACTACACGACAGCAAGAAACAGTGCGCGTTAGAACTAGCCGTTACCCTGACCGGACGCGCTCCAGCGTTTGACCGGACGCGACAGTGCCAGCGTCCGGTCGCGTTCCAGTAAGCTCCCGTTGAGACCGGACGCGTCCGGTCGCACGTGACCGGACGCACCGCGCGTCCGATCGACACTTCGCTTCGCTCTGCCCCTCTGGACGCCTGATCGGACGCTCCGGTTCCGTGAGGGACCGGACGCGCCGGTCGCGCGCTCACCTTCTGCGCTCAGAAGAACTGACCGGACGCGCTGGTCAGGCCAGACCAGCGTCCGGTCACAAACCCTAGTGCCCGCGCCGCGTTGAACTGACCGGACGCGTCCGGTCAAACCGAGACCGCGTCCGGTGCAGCGTCCGGTCACCACAGTGACCGCCGTTCGCCTCCGTTTCTTTTCCGACTTCCGGCGCAGTAGAAAATAGCATTTCATTTCCTCGAAAACGCCTGAATCCCGCGCTCGCAAGCTCGGCGGGAGGGAGAGCGAACCCCAAACCCCTTACTACCGCTCAAACACCACCGCCTTCGCAAATATGCTAACACCACCAAGTGTACACCATCAATGTGCATGTGTATTAGCATTTCACAAACATTTTCCAAGGCGTTATGTTAGCTCTCAACTAGATCCTAATGCATATGCTCAAGACATTGATCTAGTGGCACTTGATTCCCGAGCTAACCGTGATTGCCCCTCTTGATAGTCGACTATGTATCCTAAACCCGGTCAATCACTTCTCTACTCATCTTAGACCGGCAAAAGGAAAACCCTATAGTTATACCTTTGCCTTGCGCTCTTAGATCATTCTCTTCCACTTGATCATCATGTCCATCATATTATGTGCATCTCCACCATGATCGACATTTCATGTCCATGCACCATTTCTTTGTGATCTTGTGGCCACCACTCCTTGCCACGTACACCTTCATCACATGTGTTGCTTATGCCTAGCTCAAAACACTTAACACATGGCATTAGCAACTTGGTGTCATTAATTACCAAAACCAAACTTGGGCTTTCAGTTGTGCCCGGTAGATACGAGCTACTAATCACGCCCTATCTGTTTGGAATATGTTTTCATAAACGTTTGGTAAAAATAACTTCTTAGGGAAGATAGCAAAGGGAAACCTGAAAAAGCTAGTATTTTCAACTTCACTTAGAGAACTATGCAGGTGAGAAGAGCTAGAAAACAGCTTCTAGGGAGAAGCTGTTTTATTTGGACCCGTTTGGTAGGAGACACTACTATATAAATAATTTTGCGAGACACTGCCTAAACATTAATGGAGATGGTCACAAAATTGGAGTGTCTCCTAAAATACCTTAGGATTTTTGGAGACAGTCATTTTATTTATGGAGGCGGTTACAAATTATCTGTCTCTCAAATAGATTTACGGAGACGGCCACAAATTAGCGTCTCGCAAAATCCATTAATAGAGACGGTCTGCCTTCAAAGAGACCATATTCACAGGCGGACTCCTAATAGACCCGTCTCTATAAATGGGTCCGGAACCCACCGGCCCAATATGATGGTTGCATATATAACAAGGAGTTAGGGTTTGGAGTGTGTTTGTAAGTGCAAACTTTTATTTTCACAGAAGGGTGCGGTGTCCGTCTGCAGAAACATTGATTAACGCAGGCAATGACTCCAGGTGGATCGAATGGCGGCATGGAGAAACCATTTCTGACCGCCTGGCCAAATATGTACAGCAGTAGTGAGAAGCTCAAAACAGTGTGAAGCTGAGGTAGAAGATCTACCAAACACACCCACACCCTTTATATCGCGTCACATCATTTGAAAAATAAAATTATATAAAACCAAAGCCAATTGCTGGAATAGCTCAGTTGGTTAGAGCGTATGGCTGTTAACCATAAGGCCCAAACCTCAAAAAAAATTGTAATTGACATCCGTTGCTAGGCCCATTTCGGCAGCGCTCTAATCCCATCCGACGTCTTCTTGAACCAAATACCAGACACATCAACTGTGACGTGCATGTTTTCCTTGTTTAGCCCCACATCACAAGGAAGCACGGCGGGGAGGATGAAAATGTGTCGAGTGTGTAATGCCTCGAGGCCGAAAAAAAAACCTCGTGCACGCACAAAGCACAGATGAAAGGGGGTAAGAAAAAACAAGGAACAAAAGGAATTGTTTTCGCCCGGACTCGAACCGGAGACCTTCAGTGTGTTAGACTGACGTGATAACCAACTACACCACGAAAACCCCTTTGTTTCAGATGTTCCTTGTTCTTTTCATATCCAAAACAGATTGTACACTTACACTTACCACAGTGACTACTGACTAGGGGTATGACAGGTGTTCTCTGGTCGAGCTAGGAAAATACCTTATTTACAATCCCAAGAATAACATCCTTCATTTTCGGATAATAAAGCATAGCACATTCTACAAATTATGGTTTGTTTGAAAAATAGAATGCTGGACTGGAAGCTCAAGAAGACACTGCTGCTCCAGATTATTTACAAGCACAGTTACTACATCTTAGTACTCGGATGCTCCAGAACGCAAGCAACAATAGCGTAGGATCCAATTAGCAGATATCTAACATCTCAGAAGCAGCCACAGCATTCCTCCAGCACGCAGCAACAGCAGAGAGCAGCCAAACTGCAAACCACAGAGACCAAAATGAGACGCAGATATTCAGACGAGATTAAGCAAACAGATAGAAGCTGAAAAAGCTGAAAAACATGTTTGATTTGTTAATGTTCATGTGCCTTGTAACCCAGGTCACGATGGTGCAGTCTGATTGGCCAGATTTGCATTACCAGAATTTACTCTGTCAAGGGATGTACATTCATACATAAGCAAAAATGCCTTACAATAACTAAATGAACCCCTAAGACTACAGAACATATGTGAGTATGTGACTGCTTATTTCTTCCTGCCCCTGATTAAAGATCACTATAAGACTGAATATATGTGAGTCCTTATTTCTAGCAGCACATAGTTGAAGGTCACTAAGCCTGAATATATGTGATGACTGCTCATTTCTTGCTGCTTTTATTTAAAGGTCACTAAGACCTGAATCTTACTACATCATGCAAAATCCTCCAACTAACCACTACCTTATTAGATGCGCAACGGCTGTTGATGTCACTATCTGAAGGGGAAAAAAAAGACTTGACAGGAAAAGTAAAATTGCAACATTTCTTACAGCAGTGTCTATATTACCACATAATAGACATGCCAACGATGGTACAGCAGGGACCAAAAAAATATATATATGTCACAAGGATCTCGCTCTCCTCTGAAAAACACTAGAAACTGCTAATCATTACTTAAACCAAGACTAAGCAATAAGATCCTGACGAGCTTTGTATTATCCTAGCCCAAGATCTCATTCTCATCCCAACAAAAACCAGGATCTGCAGCAACCTCTAATCTCAAGCAATAAGCAGCACATCAACACACAGGAAATGAAATGATTGACGGCAAAAATGAACATCAAGCAAGCGGTTGTAGCATATTTTTACCATCCTTTGAGGAACCCAGAGGAGGAGGAACCACCCTGGCCTCCATGGTGGTGGTGGTGGTGGTGCTGATACTCTCCATACGGCGGCGGGTAGTAAGGGCGCTGCTGGTCGTTGAAGTAGCCCTGGTACCCCGGTGGAGGATGCTGAGGTGGGGGGTAAGGCCCCGGAGGCGGCGGCGGCGGAGGTGGGTACACGCCATGGGGTGGTGGTGGTGGATGTCCATGGCCCGGAGGGGGAGGAGGGTACACATCTGGCGGTGGTGGGTAAGGGTACCCCTGACGAGGATGCCCTGAAATTGCAGTGAGATGAACTATGGCATCACAACATGAAGAATGACTTCAGACAAGATTTCGCGCATGGGGTAGGTAGCTCGCAAGAACAGTAACGTCTTGAGAAAGCGAGATTGCAGAGCAGCCATAGAAACAGGATTAGCAATAACAGGGCTGATCCTTCCCAGCAGGCTTGCGGGATTGAGCATGAAGCCATGAACCGTGACAAACAACAACAGTTGACTACCATACTTGCTGGATTTTGTTCTTGTGATGACTTAAAATAGCAGAGGGATCAGACCAGTTGTGAATCAGATACTAGGTTGTTTCATCAAAAAAAATCATATACTAGGTTACGGATGGATAATAGTGCTAGAAAGGAGATGAGGTGAAGAAATTGCGTGCCTGGAGGAGGGTTCTGGTAGCTCATCTCTCTTTTCCCCTTTCTTCGTCCCTCCCTTTCCTGTGTTCTTGCTTACGAGAACGAGATGGTTGTGTCTTCACAGTTCACACTGCTGATGTACTGGTGGTACTGGAGGGGACAGCGTTACATCGATCATTTAGTATGTACGGGCGTGATTGGTTCCTTGCGCATCGTACGTCGTAGCCTGGCTCGCACCAGCAGCAGTGCAGCACCAGGCTCTTGCTGGCCAGGATCAGTGCATCTGCACGGTGACGAGTTTGCTTGGCTACAATCCTCTAAAGTCTACCTACTCACGCTGCACGACACCGGCCAGGCTCGGTTAGAAGAGCAAGTTTTCTTCGTATCTATGGAGCCAGGTTGGAGCAGCAGTGCAGCACTTTTGCATAGGATGAGACAAAGCCCAGGTGCTACTTCAGGCTACCAAACACAGCAAAAAGTGAAAGATGTTGCACCAACTGATGCTGTGCCCGGTGTATATGAACTACCAATCACGCCCTAAGGGTTTGGTACAGCTTTAGCTTCACTGGTGAACAGTCTTTGGCCTTCTTTAGGTGCGAAAAGTTTTTGGCGAAAATATCATATCGGATGTTTCGTGTGATGTCGGAATATGTTTTTTGATACTACTAAAAAAACTAATTACATAGCTTGCCTGGAAACCGCGAGACGAATTTATTAAACCTAATTAATCAGTTATTAGCACATTTGTACCGTAGCACTTTAGTGTCAAATCACGGACTAATTAGGCTCAAAACGCTCATCTTGTGATTTCCAACCAAACTGTACAATTAGTTTTTGTTCGTTTACATTTAATGCTCCATGCATGTACCACAAGATTCGTTACTGTAGTTTTTCGCAAAAAATTTTTGATCTAAACAAGGCCTTTATTGGCTTTGGCTCCAAAAGCAGCTTTACCAGTAGAGTTGAATCTATTTTCATAAACGTTTTAGTAAAACGGCTTCTTAGGAAAGATAGCAGAGAGAAAACTAGAAAAAGCTAGTATTTTCAAGTTCACTTAGAGAACTATGCATATGAGAGGAGTTGAGAAACAGCATCTGGACCCGTTTGGTAGGAGAAGTTGAAAACTTTTCTGTGAAGCTGGGGTGGAAGATCTACCAAATACACTCTTAACTAGCAGGTTTCTCCGTGCATTCGCACGGACGGTTTTTTTTTGAAGGAGAGGAGGGGAAAAGAACTGTTTGAAATAGTATCGGGTCTTTGGTACAGTGTCAAACCCGGTATGCCCTGTTTTAACGGGTGGGTTTGTGATGCAACAGTATTTTTCGTACCCGTTGTGAACAGTGTTCGTGATCCGTTACTGTTGCTAGTACCCATTATGAACAGTGTTCGTGATCCGCTACTGTTGCTAACGGGTATGCACAGTGTTTCGTGATCCGATACTGTTGCGAGGAACAGTGTTTCGCGACGTGGCTTCACCGGTGAGCGTTTTGGTATACAGCCATAAAGATATAGGTAGATATTGCATCACATCATTTAGTATCCAACAAATATAGATACATATAAGACTCAGGCCAAATGCTGGAATAGCTCAGTTGGTTAGAGCGTATGGCTGTTAACCATAAGGTCGGAGGTTCAAGCCCTCCTTCTAGCGTTTATATTTTGTCCTTTTATGTTTTTAAAAATTTTGTTTCCATACATCCCAAAAGGCTGCTTTTCATATTTTGTCCTTTTATGTTTTTAAAATTTTTTGTTTCCATACATCTCAAAAGGCTGCTTTTATGTTTTTCCCTTTTGTGTTTTTATTTAAAAGTTTTGGTTCCACATACATCCCAATAGGCTGCTCTTCCAGCTTTGTTTCCATACGTCCCCAGATAAAGCTAATTATACTCGTATCAGTTTTGTTTTCATAATATATGCGTCCCAATAAAGCTAACATATTATTTATACTATATTTAGAATGCGTGAATTTTTTCTTGTGAAATTTCTTTGTTACAAACATGTTCTTAAGTGTTCTGTAGGTCACATTTATCCTAATGGACCAGTGTTTTTATTAAAATATAAATATAAATGAACACTACTTGAAGTAGTAACCAAATGAGGTCAAATCACATATTAAAGTTCACCTTGACAACGCCCTTGCCAAGACAATCCGAACAGATGTATGGATCGTCTATTTCGAAGTTCGGGTGTGAGAGTACGATGATATGCAGATCACACATGGAAAAAAATCGGACTTGGTTTTGGCATGCCAGATCATTTGGTTTCATATTCCGGGTCCACTTGTTTTTGCAGACTGAGTGTGGGGTTGTAGATTTATGGTCGTTTTCAAATACGATGTGGACACGAGATTAGACTTGCCTAAATAACTTATAAATATAAGAGGTTTGCCAAAGCCTAAGGAGACGCACCCAACCGAACCAAATCAATCTACTCTATTTTCCTTCTTTTCTCCTAACTAACCTCTCTTCCACCACAATGGTATTGCTCATCTCTAATCCGATGACTACATGTGGCGTCTTAGGGGTGTTAACTAACCTAAGGCAACCTGACGATGTTTACGGCCGATGGATGTGTCAACATTCTTTACTGGCCATTCATCATCAATTTTACACGGTAGATAACATTTGCTAGTTTGATTGTTGACATAGTCGTTGTTCACATGGTTACACCTCTCGACTTCTCAGGTAGCACCCGAGAATACGACACCATACAGTTTCTGGAGCCGAAGCATCTATTTCCGCGGAAGGCTTGACAAGGCTCGACGCTAAGGGTGCACATTCAATGCTCAAATATTTGGTGCCAACATGCAACTAGCTCATCCCCTTTCGCTACTTCTCGTGTCTGAAAAGAATTTGGTGACGAAAGCCTATATGTTCAACTCCGTTTGGGAGGGTTTGTTCTCCTAAAATGGTTTCTCCTTCTAGAGAATGTTGTATAGTGCAACAACTAAAACGGTTTATCCTAAAACGGCCTTTTCTTAGCTCTTACTCCATGCTATAGTAACCAGAGGAGTTGAGGGTGGGGGTGTCTGATTTTGAGTTGGTGATCAGAGCCGGTGAAACCAATCTTTCTAGTTTCACCAAATTCTAGTTAATTTTTGTAATAAGAAAGAGAAAAATGACTCCACAATTCCCTAGAAGTCATGGCCGTTTAAGAGAAATCCTCCCAAACAACACCAAATTGAATAGCTGGTTCCATCAACTTAGGATCCTGTACTCTAAAAAGGAGTAAACTCTCTAAAATAGGCACTTATTTGTCTTGGCAAATAAGATGTCTACAGGAGCTTAGATTTTACTGAGTTTTGAGTTCGCAAATTACTTTTGCAATAAAACTTTAAAATAAATTTTTAGGGAAACTTTAAAATAAATATATTCTTCGTAGCCCCTTTGTTTTCTGAGCGAGGAAACATGGCCTTCTCCCGGCCCACCACCGTTTGGTTTGTTCCCTCATGGGCCGGTCATTGGTGCGGAATGGACATACGGGACAACTCCGGATTCCTTCCATACCGAAACGGTAAGAGAACTCGTACTAGCCCGTGGCGCCGGTTTGCTCTCCGACCAGCCCACATAGCTATCTGTTTTCCGCACCCGGCTCGTCCCCGCCGCCGGAGTTCTTCTCGTCGACGGCGACCGCCCGGAGCCTTTTCCTACCTCCCTCCCGTTGTCGACTCCTAGGAGCGCTGGGTCGCGGCGTCATTTGACGGCTGTGGCTGGCGCCTGGCCGCCACTTGAGGAGGGGAACTTTTGGGGTTTGGAGGTGACCAAAGGAGCGAGCAACATAACAACAATCAGTAGACATGATGAGCAGTGAAATTCTCCGCCTGAAACTTCCTTCTGGAAATCGGTGAAACACTGAAATATTAGTTGACTCTACTTTAGGCTTAGGCCCTTGTGTTTTTCGTTATATTACTGCACATGTCAAAAGTTAGAACTGGATGCTGTTTTGTTCATCCTGTCAGGTTTGGTTACTGGCAAGTGAGAACATCATCATCCCCAAGATGAACCAAGACATGATGCAGGTAAACCAACTAGTACAGTTTAGTGATGATCTCTATTCTTGCAAAAATTAACGGTCTTAACAGACCAACGGGCTGAAAGATGAGAAAGTTCATGTGACTGAAATAGCAAAGCTGAGATTCCGAGAAACCAGAGAGGTTTCCTGGGTGCTCTTTCAAAATGTTGGTCATATTGTCGATCCATAGTGTGCGGCGTGTGCATATATCAAAAAATCAGGTCAAGAGCATTGTGTGCTGATTGTTTTGAAACAAACAGTCAAGCTATATTGTCCTTTCAGAAAGAAAATGTAAAGTCATATTAGTAATGGAGCATGGGCAGTTGGACACTGAAACATAGCTACATATATGAGAAGCTCTTGTCTAATTGTATGCACACCACCAAGACGAAGAGGCTCCATCGAAATATCGTGTCTAATTGTGTGCACCAAGTCAAAGAGGCTCGATTAAGCCTAGCATGAGCAATAGGGGCCACTCAGCTAGCCAAGGAGACTGCCCATGAACCAACTCAAAGGTTCACATTCTGAATCCTTTGGAACAAAGGACATAGGCAAGTCATCCTTGGCTATCAGAGGCAGGCCCTTATTGACATGTAAGGCTTCTCCTCTGCTTGTCACCTCGCTAGCTTGGTAGCTTCTGTGACTCGTCTGTTGTGTTCCTTGCATCAGATTAAACATCTATTTATACATACATATTTGTAGAGAGAACCTTTGTTTTTTTTTCTGCTATTCCGGGACATCTTATCCTCTAATTCGATAGCAGCATATATTCTAGCTTTCTCACGATATGGGAAACTTTGATGGCCTTGCTCGAGGCACGAGTAGGTGTCAAAGATAGTGACAGCAATATATAGTGAGCACATCCTGAACTGATAGAGATGCATACAATTTTACATGCATAGGAAATGACAATTCTCTTGGATCTTGTGCAACGAGGACATTTTGACTCTCCGAAAGGGATTTTGCCGATGCTGAAAGATGCCTAAAGCTACTGTTATCGACATCTCTATACAAAATGACGGAAAGTTCAATTGCTTTTGGATCATTGGCTGTGCTACTAGTTATCATGCATGGTTGAATTGATATACTTTGCTGGATGCTAGCAGTTGTTTGACAAATTTGGTTCTGATCTTCCACTAGGTATTTCCTTTTGGTGAAAACGAATTATGTGCATAGGAGAAACTTTCCTTGTGCAGACTTCTATATTTATTTTCTCATCCAAACTAAAATGCATTAATGTATTCACAGGTTGTAGTCTCTCTTTTTTTCGAAAGATCCGTTACCAGCTTTCATTGATAAGATTAGAGAAAACAAAGTAGGTAATTACAAACAGGGTATCTGGCACAAGCTGCGCCATACACACCCACCCCCCCACCCCCCTCTTTTACTCGGAGCTCATCAGAATGAGGTCCAAGCCACCCCTGGTTTGCTAAGGGCTAATTTACATTAAAATTGAAAACAACCGTGTCATGTGCTGTATCCGGCACATCTCCTACTGAAACCTGGTCTTCGCGTATCTCCTGCAAGAGTAGAAGCAGGCCTTTATTACCTGTATGTGCCCATGTGTTTGCTTCGTTTTGTATGGCTTCGACAATGCACTGCACTTGCTTGCCTTGCCTCCTGAAGACTCTGTTATTTCTTTCCCCCCATATTTCCCAGATGGTGAGTATGATCAACGATCTGAGACCATCCTTAACGAACGGAGGCAACTGATTCATCATGTGATTGAACCATTCCCTGACATTATCTGTATTCATCCAACCGACCGGATCCAGCTCTGGAGTTCTCGCCCATTGGCCAATTCTGTACCAAATGCTTCTGACGACCGGGCATTCAACGAACAGGTGGTGTGCAGTTTCTAGATTTCGTACACACAGCTGGCAGAAATACTCGTTTGGCCACTGCCTCACCTGTAGCCTAGCAGTTGTCCAGATCCTATCTTGGAGGAGCAACCAGATGAAGAATCGGCACTTAGGGGGCGCCTTGGTCTTCCAAATCAGCTTAGCATCACAACAAGTTCCCAGATTCTGAAAATGTAAGTCATAGGCGGCCTTGGCTGAATACTCACCACTCGTAGTACTAGTCCATACACAGGTTGTAGTCTCGTAGATATTGTTCTCCATAAAGCATGCAGGAGAATCAAATAGACAATGGACAGAGACACAACATCAGGAGTAGGTTAAAGAGGTTCATTCACTGAAGACTATGATCTGATTAAGTTTTTTTATGTTGACAGGACTCGAGCCATACACTGCTTCAATGGATCCGTAACAGTACAGGAGGGCACAAGCTTGAGGGTGATCCGAATGGTTTTGAAGTTGACTGATTCTTTTTTTAAAAAGAAGGAGGGCACGAGATTTGCTACAAGCTTTATTAAACAATAGAAAAAACACAAATAGAATTACAAACGGTTGAGTGATATTTGTAAAGGAAAAAGGAGATCAACTGATGGCTGGACAACTTGGAATAAACTCATTGCCCGAGGTCTGACCGTCTGAGGAGCTTTTAGTAATTGTTCATCAATACAAATATGCATTATTCTTATGAAAGAAATTTCTATTATGGAACTTCATGTATCATCTCTCACACAGGTAGCATTTTGTTGTAGCTACTGATGGTTGATGGAACAGTTTTGGTTCTGATTCAGTATTCATTTAGTGAGTGCGGGTGTGCGGCTTCTGATAGGTATTTGTCTAAGGTATGGCTTATTTGGTAGATCGAGCTTCAGCTCCTGATTCAAATAGAAGCGATTTGGTTTGCCTTAGAACTTTCTCAGGTGAATCAGTTGGATTTTAATTCAAGAGGATAGGCAGAATAGTCATTTTGGTCCCTTAACAAGTATCCACGTCTCAATTTCATTCTTGAACTGCTTAAACTTTAATTTTTGTCTCCATTTCATCCTAGAACTATCAAAGTGACCACTTTATTCTTCAAATACTATCTTTTGGGCTTAATTTCACTAATGAACTATCAAAGGCCTGCTCGAATGCACTGCTTTGCAGAGCTGCAGATGCAAAGTAACACAGCACAGTGTGGTAAACAGTGTAGGGCAACTTGTAAACATTGACAGCCGCAGGCTTCCAAGAAGTGCAACAGAGCACTCCCAAAAATTTGAGGATTTAAATGACTATTTTAAAAGGTTAGAGTCAAATCAAAATTTGAAGACCAAAAGTCATTTGGTAGTTTTAAGGTGAAATTTGTCACGCCACATCCTGTCAGGCCCAGGAGGCCGTCCGAGCCTAGGAAGTGCTACCGCAATACCAGACTTTCCGGCTGTCTATAACGTTTGTAAGAGCCTAGGAAGGAGTGAGATATAGGAGAACCAGAGTGTGTTTGTAAACGTTATGCTATGGACGACTAATTAAAACAATGTTAGGTTCAAAAAAAGTAAAACAATGTTCCCCTTCTCCACGCCTGGCAACCTGCCGACTGGAATCACTTCTTCCTCTCTGATTTCGTCTGAATCATTCTTTTATCGGTACTGCTAGCACCCGGACGTTCGGACGAACGTCAGCGGCTGCAGTCCGTTTCCGCTCTGTTTCTCATGTCCACGCGAGGGCCCGCGCCGCTTGGACATTGCCCCGCTTGTGCCTGCGTTTCGTGCACCCACATGGGGTCTCGTGCCGCCCGGACGACGCCTACGCCGTGTGCCCGTGTGGGGCACGCTCGCGCCCCTCTCAGTTCCCACGTGCATCCCATGTGCAATATCTGATCTACTTTTGAAACATCTGGATGCAATAATTGCAACATAGAAAAAAAAAGACGGATAAAACACTTGAAACATGTATATGAAAACTTGCAAAAACACGTGAAAAAACACTTGGAAACCATTGCAAACATAGGCAAGTCTAGATAAAACGCTTGTAATATACGTGGGAAACATATACAATATTCAGATAAACGCACTTGTAACATACGTTTGGAAAAACAGATGAAACATTGGGAACAGACGCTTGCAACATGCGTGTATAAACCATTACAACATCTCGATCTACTTTTACAACATCCGTATAAAACACTTGCAACATACCTCTGAAATATGCTTGCAACACGTGTTTTTCAGCATAACATGGCGCGGGCGGTGCAGCGAACTGACGCGGTGAAGGTGGCCGCGGCAGTCGGATGGAGCCACCCCGCCACGGTGGAGTCGCCTGTAGCAGGCCTACCTAGGCGCTGCGGCTCGGGGACGACGGTGAGGAAGGACATGAGGCCGGCGCGGCCGAAGAGCTTGGCGACGAAGACGATAGCGTGGCCCTATTCCTCGGCGTCGTCAATCCACTACAGCCGCGCGGGGCGAATATGCGCGAGCGGGAGCAAGTGGCGCGTGCGGAGCGAGGTGAGTGGGCGGGAGCGAGCGGAGCAGATGGTTCAATTCGATGCGTCCGGATGGGAATGGGGCATTCAAACGCCCTAAACAAAGCATTACCGTTCTTCTATTCTCCGATTCCTTCATAAGGGGACTTGGTTGCTAACAAAATTGAGCTAAAAAGGTAAATTTTGTGGATTAAAACGATCATTTTAAAAGTTTAGTAGATGAAATTGAGTTTTAAGCAATACTATTCCGCCGAGTGGATAAACCATTCTGGGCGTTTCCGCACGTATCCTCAGTATCTGGGTAAAGATACGTCCAAAAATAAAGATCCAACTCAAGTCCATATTTCATACGTTGCCTTCATCGTTGGACAAGAAGGGAGGTAGGAATCACCAAGACACTAAATTGAATAGAAAAAGAATCCCTAATAATCAAATAAAAAAAAGAGCGCTAAGGTTTTTTGCCAATAAATTACCTTTACTCGTAGACACATATAAGTCAAAAACATATAGAAATAAATAGATACCATGTATAGATATGGATATTAACGACACATAAGAGAGATAAGAGAGAGAGCCTAAAGTGCCGATAGAGTCCTAGATGAACTGGAGCATGGGGCAAATGAGTACTTGTCCGGTTAGGAAAATTATAAAAAAGGTAATATAGCTGAAGCTTGTCGTTCGGCTTGGAGAAGGCATGCACGCATGTAGCCATCGGGGAAAAAAATAGATGAGGCAGTATGTATACGCGCGACCATGGGTTACGTTCCCTATGGATACTGCCGTGGAACGTCTCGAAATCTGACCATGCATTCTCCCAATTGGCTCCTGGAGACACGTGATGCTCATGGATCGACTAGCTCATAGCAATTTTCGAGACGAAGAGGACAGCAAACACATGTCGTACATCCACGGCTTAGATCTTAGTGGAGGAATTCCACGCAAAGCACCTGCGCACCCATATACAGTACGTACTTCTTGCTTACCTACGTCGTCATGCAATAGCGGAAAGCAGCTCGGTATAACGTGCCAGTGGACGCTAATACGTACTAACGTATAGCTTCTTCCTGGCCATCTCAGAGAGGATATGAAGATACGGGACCAGTCGATAGAGTTCGACCTAATGGACAAATTCTTTTCAGGCGGCGGACACGATGTAGATTAGCTTGGATGTGGACGATGTCCCATTTATAGAGGGACGAACGATCTACACAAGTTTTCCATGGGGACGACGTAGCCACCGTGACTAGCTAAGTGGTGGCAACTAGATTGTTGCGAGCAAGCCGAGCTATGGGCATAGATAATTGATTATACATCATGCTAATACAATCCGCTTTCTAATTGATTTGGGATGACCATCGTCCAACAAGTCCCAAGAGTTTCGATTGTGCACTACACTACGTGTCCTTCTAAAACACAAAGCCAATTGAACAATAAAAGCATCGGTGGATTCCATGGGAAAATAAACAAGATTTACTGATTGGTCCACAATGACTATAAATTTTATTGTTGTGCAAAATAATTAGAAATACAACCAACAACATTATTATCTAAAAAAATCACGACAAAATGAATGAACTAGGCTAGAGTATTGGCTCAAAGAGTTCTCATCTCCTTAAAATAGTGAAATTGATTGTCGTGGTGTTTTTGCCGTCACCAACACCCGTTGCAACACACGGGCAATTTTGCTAGTTTATCCTAATATACGCGTGTTTTTATTAATAAAATATAAATGAACACTACTTGAAGTAGCAACCAAATAAGGTAAAACCACATATTAAAGTTCACCATGACGACGCCCTTGTTGAGACAATCCAAACAGATGTATGGATCGTCTATTTCGAAGTTCGGGTGTGAGAGTATGATGATATGCAGATCACACATATGGAAAAAATCAGACTTGGTTTTGGCATGCCAGATCATTTGGTTTCATATTCCGAGTCCACTTGTTTTTGCAGATTGAGTGCGAGGTTGTAGATTTATGGTCTATTTCAAATACGATGTGGACACGAGGTTAGACTTGCCTAATAACTTATATGAATATAAAGAGGTTTGCCAAAGCCCAAGGAAGCCCAAGGAGACGCACCCAACCGAACCAAATCAATCTACTCTTATATTTTCCATCTTTTCTCCTAACCTCTCTTCCAACACAATGGTATTGCTCATCTCTAATCCGATGACTACATGTGGCACCTTAGGGTGTTAACTAACCTAGGGCAACCTGATAATGTCTACGTCGTGAGATATGTCAACTGTCTTTACTAGCCATTCATCATCAAGTTTGCATGGTAGATATCATTTGCTAGTTTGATTGTAGACATAGTTGTTCTGCACCACATGGTTACACTTCTCGACTTCTCGGGTAAGACCCGAGAATACAACACCATCCAGTTTCTAGAACTGAAGCATCTATTTCCGGGGAAGGCTTAAAAGGTGCGACACTAAGGGTGCACATCCAATGCTCAAAATTTTGGTGCCAACATGCACCTATCTCATCTCCTTTCACTACCACTCATGAACGAAAAGAATTTTGGCGACGAAAGCCTATATGCTCAACTTTGTTTGGAGGGCTTATTCTCCCAAAACATTTTGTTCTTCTACAGAATGTTGTATACTTGTATAATGCAACAACTAGAAAGGACATATTTCTCTATCCCAAAAATAGGGGGGGGGGGGGGGGGGGGTTCAGACCTAGTGAAGCTAATCTTTCTAGTTATGCCAACTTCTAGTTAATTTTAGTAATATAAAAAAGAGAAAATAACTCATGCTATAGTGCACAGATCGCTAAAAGTCATGACCGAGGAGAATCCCTCCCAAACAACACTGAACTGAAGAACTGGTTCCATTGACTTCGGTTCTTCACAGTTCAGATACTGTAGAAAAGGAGTTAGAGCTAGGATAATAATCTCTCTAAAATAGGCGCTTATTTGTCTCGGCAAATAAGATGGCGACAGGAGCCTAGATTTTACTGAGTGTTGAGTCGGAGAATTACTTTTGCAATAATAAAACTTTACAAAAATAAATATATTCGTCGTAGCCCCTTCGTTTTTTGAACGAGGAAACAGGGCCTTCTCCCGGCCCACCGTTTGGTTTCGTTCCCTCATGGGCCAGTCGTCGGAGCAGAACGGACATCCGAGACAACTCCGGATTCCTTCCATACCGAAACGGTAAGAGAACTTGTAACGGCCCGTGACGCCGGTTTGCTCTCCGGTCCGGCCAGCCCGCGATCTTCTTACAACGAAAGCTGCCCCAAGGCTCGGGCCTTCTCCTCTCGCGTACACGAGAAACGTACTCACAAAATTAAAGTAGACTCTTTTTCTTTCCAAAAAATTTCTAGAAAACCCCTAAATAAACTAAAACCACTTTAAAACCTACCCAAATATTTTTCCCCTCTTCTTCATCATAAAAAAAACCAAAATAATTTCAAAATTCCTCTCATTCACGTTTTGTCAATAAACTTAAAAAGTTTATATGTCATCGATCCTAACTCCGAATCATGTAATTCTTCCACCAAAAAACTTCTCAAAAAAATCGGAGCACTGTTTACTATTGTTCATGTACTGTTCACACTAGAATTGCTACGCGTACACGAGAAACGTACTCACAAAATTAAAGTAGACTCTTTTTCTTTCCAAAAAATTTTTAGAAAACCCCTAAATAAACTAAAACCACTTTAAAACCTATCCAAATATTTTTCCCCCTCTTCTTCATCATAAAAAACCAAAATAATTTCAAAATTCCTCTCATTCACGTTTTGTCAATAAACTTAAAAAGTTTATATGTCATCCATCCTAACTCCGAATCACGTAATTCTTCCACCAAAAAACTTCTAAAATAAAACCTCACATATTCAAATATTTTTCCCTAATTTTCCGACCCTTCTTCATCAACAAAAAATTAAAAATAATTTCAAATCTTCTCACATTCCCATTCTGCCGAAAATCTTACGAAGTTTATATCGCATCCAACCTAACTCTGAATCCCATAATTCTTCAACCAAAAATCTTCTAAAATAAAATCCTACATATTCAAATCTTTTTTTCTAATTTTTGGTGATACTACTTCTTCATCATCCAAAATTGCAAAATAATTTCTAAATTCATCCTTACTCCAAATCCCATAATTCTTCCACTAAAAATAATCTAAAATAAAATCCTACATATTCAAAACTTACAAAAATTACATCTCATGCATCATAACTCCGAATCCCATAATTCTTCCACATAAAAATAAAATAAAATAAAATACCACATATTCAAATCCTTTTTTCTAATTTTCAGTGATTATCAATTTTCTCATTGGTAAATCACAAAATTGTTTTCTAGTGGCTATCCGTTTTCCGCATCCCGTTCCCGTCCCCGCCGCCGGCGTTCTTCCCATCGACGGCGACCGCCTGAGCCTTTTCCTGCCTCCCTCCAATTGTCGACTCCTAGAGGCGCCAGGTCGCCGTGTCATTTGACGGCTGCCGCTGGCACCTGACGGCCACTTGAGGGTAACTTGGGGTTTGGCGGTGACAAAAGGAGCGAGGGACATAACAACAATCAGTAGACATGACGAGCAGTGAAATTCTCTGCCTGAAGCTTCTTCTGAAAATCGGTGAAACACCGAAATGTTAGTTGATTCTACTCTAGGCCCTTGTGTTTTTCGTTATATTACTGCACATGGCAAAAGTTAAAACTGTATGCTGTTTTGTTCATTCTGTCAGGTTTGGTTAGTGGTTACTGAGAAGTGAGAACATCATCATCATCCCCAAGATGAACCAAGACATGATGCAGGTAAACCAACTAGTACAGTCTAGAGATCTCTATTCTTGCAAAAGTTTACGGTCTTAACAGACCAACATGTTGTGTTAGGTCTTTTGCTAGGATGGTCTAGCTTCGGCTGTGTTAGGTCGATCACCTTCGGCCTCGATAGAAGTGCGTTGTATGTTTGTTTAAACTCTTCTCCTTAATACAATGATATGCAAATCTTTTGCATATTCGAGAAAAAAAGCAGACCAACATGCTGAAAGACAAGAAAGTTCATGTGACTGAAATAGCAAAGCTGAGATTCATGTAATCTTTTTAATTCGGCAATGTAGCTGCCCAAAATTTTAGTCATGCAATGTACTTTTATAACTGATGACCTAAACGGTCCAGATCAATATAAAGCTCAGGTGGGGAAGCTGAGATTCTGTGAAACCAGAGAGGTTTCCTGGGTGCTCTTTCAAAATGCTGGTCATATTGTCGATCCTTGTGCGGCGTGTGCATATATCAAAAAATCAGGTCAAGAGCATTGTGTGCTGATTGTTTTGAAACAAACTGTCAAGCAATATTGTCCTTTCAGAAAGAAAATGTAAAGTCATATTAGTAATGGAGCATGGACAGTTGGACACTGAAACATAGCTACATATATGAGAAGCTCTTGTCTAATTGTATGCACACCACCAAGACGAAGAGGCTCCATCGAAATATCGTGTCTAATTATGTGCACCAAGTCAAAGAGGCTCGATTAAGCCTAGCATGAGCAATAGGGGCCACTCAGCTAGCCAAGGAGACTGCCCATGAACCAACTCAAAGGTTCACATTCTGATCCTTTGGAACAAAGGACATAGGCAAGTCATCCTTGGCTATCAGAGGCAGGCCCTTATTGACATGTAAGGCTTCTCCTCTGCTTGTCACCTCGCTAGCTTGGTAGCTTCTGTGACTCGTCTGTTGTGTTCCTTGCATCAGATTAAACATCTATTTATACATACATATTTGTAGAGAGAACCTTTGTTTTTTTTCTGCTATTCCGGGACATCTTATCCTCTAATTCGATAGCAGCATATATTCTAGCTTTCTCACGATATGGGAAACTTTGATGGCCTTGCTCGAGGCACGAGTAGGTGTCAAAGATAGTGACAGCAATATATAGTGAGCACATCCTGAACTGATAGAGATGCAACAATTTTACATGCATAGGAAATGACAATTCTCTTGGATCTTGTGCAACGAGGACATTTTGACTCTCCGAAAGGGATTTTGCCGATGCTGAAAGATGCCTAAAGCTACTGTTATCGACATCTCTATACAAAATGACGGAAAGTTCAGTTGCTTTTGGATCATTGGCTGCGCTACTAGTTATCATGCATGGTTGAATTGATATACTTTGCTGGATGCTAGCAGCTGTTTGACAAATTTGGTTCTGATCTTCCACTAGGTATTTCCTTTTTGTGAAAACGAATTATGTGCATAGGAGAAACTTTCCTTGTGCAGACTTCTATATTTATTTTCTCATCCAAACTAAAATGCATTAATGTATTCACAGGTTGTAGTCTCGTAGATATTGTTCTCCATAAAGCATGCAGGAGAATCAAATAGACAATGGACAGAGACACAACATCAGGAGTAGGTTAAAGAGGTTCATTCAGTGAAGACTATGATCTGATTAAGTTTTTTTTATGTTGACAGGACTCTAGCCATACACTGCTTCAATGGATCCGTAACAGTACAGGAGGGCACAAGCTTGAGGGTGATCCGAATGGTTTTGAAGTTGACTGATTCTTTTTTTTTAAAAAAAGGAGGGCACGAGATTTGCTACAAGCTTTATTAAACAATAGAAAAAACACAAATAGAATTACAAACGGTTGAGTGATATTTGTAAAGGAAAAAGGAGATCAACTGATGGCTGGACAACTTGGAATAAACTCATTGCCCGAGGTCTGACCGTCTGAGGAGCTTTTAGTAATTGTTCATCAATACAAATCTGCATTATTCTTATGAAAGAAATTTCTATTATGGAACCTCATGTATCATCTCTCACACAGGTAGCATTTTGTTGTAGCTACTGATGGTTGATGGAACAGTTTTGGTTCTGAGTCGGTATTCATTTAGTGAGTGCGGGTGTGCAACTTCTGATAGGTATTTGTCTAAGGAATGGCTTATTTGGTAGATCGAGCTTCAGCTCCTGATTCAACTAGAAGCGGTTTGGTTTGCCTTAGAACTTTCTCAGGTGAATCAGTTGGATTCTAATTCAAGAGGATAGGCAGAATAGTCATTTTGGTCCCTTAACAAGTGTCCACATCTCAATTTCATTCTTGAACTGCTTAAACTTTACTTTTTGTCTCCATTTCATCCAGAGGCGGAGCCACCTATATGGCGAGGTTGGGCGGCCGCCCTACCTCCCCTCCGGCGAGCACCACACCTAGGACTCACCTCCGGTGGCAGCGCAGGTCTGAAGCTCCGAGATGGCGAGATAAGTAGAGGGCGACGGCGATCGCGAGTTCACGAGCGAAGCGTCCGCGCTGCTGGGCCGTCTGGGCGTCTGGCCAACAAGGTCCAAAGGCCCACCCGTCACGCAGCCAAAGGCCTTAGGAAGCAAACCAGCAGAGCCGCGCTTCCATCCCATCATGGCATTGCGCTTGCTCGGTTTGACGGACGACGGCACCTCTGCCCCACGCCTGCTCGCCAGCTCCAGACCTCCATGCCATTCCCACGTGGCCTCGCCGCTCTGAACTTCCGTCGACCACCCAGCCGTGCGCTGGACTAGTAAATCGACCAGAGCCCTGCCGCTGCGCCCGAGCCGTCGGGCGGCCGCCGCCGGCCGGCCGCCGCCGGCCTGGAGGCCGGACTGCCGGTGCTGATCGATGGGGAGGAGGCTCGGTATATGTTTTCTTACATACTGCCTCATTTATCACTTACTCCACTCATTAGTCATTAATAATTTTATTTTATTTGCAGGTTGCTTATGCCTTTTTCATTTATTTGATGTATGGACATGGTTAATTATGTGGACTATGAAAAAAAATCTTCTTTTGTCTTTTTCATGTGAATGGTTACCGTGTTCCAACTTCTTCTGGCTATAACATTTGTTCACTGAAGTACATATTAGAATATAATTGCTATGTGATAAACCAATATATATATATATATATATATATATATATATATATATATATATATATATATATATATATATATATATATATATATATATATATATATATATATATATATAGACACACACACACACACACATAGTAGTCCGATATATCGGTGAAGTTCTGTATATGTATATAGCACTCCGCCCTGCCTCATTTCTTCGGCTGGCTCCGCCACTGATTTCATCCTAGAACTATCAAAGTGACCACTTTATTCTTCAAATACTATCTTTTGGGCTTAATTTCACTAATGAACTATCAAAGGCCTGCTTGAATGCACTGCTTTGCAGAGCTGCAGCTGCAAAGTAACACAGCACAGTGTGGTAAACAGTGTAGGGCAACTTGTAAACATTGACACCCACAGGCTTCCAAGAAGTGCAGCAGAGCACTCCCAAAAATTTGAGGAATTAAATGACTATTTTATAAGTTTAGAGTCGAATCAAAATTTGTAGACCAAAAGTCATTTGATAGTTTTAAGGTGAAATTTGTCACGCCACGTCCTGTCAGGCCTACGAGGCCGTTCGAGCCCAGGATGCCCTACCGCAATACCAGACTTTCTGGCGGTCTATAACTTTTGTAAGAGCCTAGGAAGGAGTGAGATATAGGAGAACCAGAGTGTGTTTGTAAACACTATGCTATGGACGACTAAGTAAAACAATATTAGGTTCAAAAAAATGGTAAAACAATGTTCCCCTTCTCCAAGCCTGGCAACCTGTCGACTGGAACCACGTCTTCCTCTCTGATTATGTTTGAATCATTTTCTTTTAATAGCACTGCTAGTGCCCGGACGTCCGGACGAATGTCCGTGCCTGCAGTCCGTTTCGGCTCTGTTTCTAATGTTCACGCGAGGGCCCGCGCCGCTTGGACATCGCCCTGCTTGCGCCTGTGTTTCATGCGCCCACATGGGGTCCCGTGCCGCCCGAACGACACCTACACCGCGTGCCCGCGTGGGGCATGTCGCGCCCCTCTCACTTCCCACGTGCATCCCATGTGCAACACCCAATCTACTTTTTTTTTGAGAAATCGACGTGGGGAGAGAATCCCCCGCCTAATTCACATTATCCGATCTACTTTTGAAATATCCGGATGCAATAATTGCAACATACAAAAAAGACGGATGAAACACTTGAAATATGTATGAAAAACATGCAAAAACACGTGAAGAAACACTTGAAAATCATTGCAAACATAGGCAACATCTAAATAAAACACTTGCAATATACGTGGGAAACATATACAATATTCAGATAAACACACGCGTAACATACGTTTAAAAAACAGATAAAACATTGGGAACAGACGCTTGCAACATGCTTGTATAAACCATTGCAACATCTCGATCTACTTTTACAACATCCGTATAAAACACTTGCAACATACCTCGGAAATATCTAGAACATATGCTTGCAACACGCGTTTTTCAGCGCAACATGGCGCGGGCGGCGCAGCGAACTGACGCGGTGAAGGTGGCCGCGGCAGTCGGATGGAGCCACCCCGCCATGGTGGAGTCGCCCGTAGCAGGCCTACCTAGGCGCAGCGGCTCGGGGACGACGGTGAGGAAGGACATGAGGCCGGCGCAGCCGAAGAGCTTGGCAACGAAGACGGTAGCATGGCCCTATTCCTTGGCGTCATCAACCCACTATAGCCACGCGGGGCGAATATGCGCGAGCGGGAGCAAGTGGCGCGTGCGGAGCGAGGCGAGTGGGCGGGAGCGAGCGGAGCGGATGGTTCAATTCGATGCGTCCGGATGGGAACGGGGCATCCGAACGCCCTAAACAAAGCATTACCATTCTTCTATTCTCCGATTCCTTCGTAAAGGGGCTTGGTCCCTAACAAAATTGAGCTAAAAAGGTAAATTTTATGGATTAAAATGATCATTTTAAAAGCTTAGTAGGGCCTTGTTTAGATGCCATCTAAATTCCAAGTTTTTTCACACTCTCTCCATCACATCAATTTTTAGCCGCTTGCATGGAGTAATAAATGTAGGTAAAAAAATAACTAATTACACAGTTTAGTTGGAAATCACGAGATGAATCTTTTGAGCCTAATTGGTCTACGATTGGACAATATTTGTCAAATAAGACGAAAACGGTACTATTCATCAGGTTCAAATTTTTTTACAAAGTAAACCAGGTCTAGATGAAATTGAGTTTTAAGCAATACTATTCCGCCAAAAGGATAAACCATTCTGGTCATTTCCGCGCGTATCCTTAGTATCCGGGTAAAGAACGGTCGGTTCTGAAAATGTGCTCCCCCTCCCCCCCCCTGCCCACACCTAGGTGGCCAGGTTCGCTACCGCCGGGCGCCGGTTGGGAGAACGGAGAAGAAGAATCGGCCGCCGTGTCGCCCCTAGTCGCCCACACGTCCACACCCCCATCCCTTTCCTCTGCTTCCTCCTTCATCAATCCGTTGGCCTCCTCTTTCTTTCTCGTCATCCCTAGGTTGGACGGCGGAGATGTGTCGGCGCCACCTTCAATTGTATTCATTAGCGGCAGCCCAGCTGGGCGAGGCAGTGGCCTGGGTGGGCTGCACAGAATGCGTTGGCGGTCTTTGACGGCTGCGGCAGCGGTGTGACTCAGTGACTCGGCACCTCATATTCAGCCAGCACCGGCACTAGGCCACTCAGTGGCGGATCCAAAGGGGGGGCTGGGGGGGCTCCAGCCCCCCCTAATTTCTTGATTTCAATGTTAATTACTGTAGCAAAAACTTGATTTCACCGTTAAATCTTCGTGCAAATCAACATCTCTGTTGTTTTAGCCCCCCCTTATCCCGCATCCTACATCCGCCACTGAGGCCACTAGTGTATTTCTGTGAGTTCATTTGTCTTGTGTGTGTGTTATCTTGTCCCCCATCCGTCTCAAAACTAGTGTATATCTTGCAGAGTCAATAATTTCAAGTTTGGTTAGATTTATAGAAAATAATATCAAAATTTGTATATTTATATAGATTTATTATTAAAATATATGATGTGATTAATCTAATAATACATGTTTAGTATCATGAATATTAATTTTTTATATGTATTTGGTCAATCTTGAGATGAGTGATTTTTTTTATCGAAAATGCGACATGTACATTTATTTTAGGACGGAGGGAGTAAACGCCTTCGAAGTCTGCGACTATTGCGACAGTGGAATGCCTCTACCGGCAAGTGGTGTTACATGTCAATGTCCTCTACTTCAAGTTCAAGGGCTTCTGTTTTCTTTGTTTGTACTACAATGGATTTATATATAATCTTGGCATCAGGTTCATCATCGTTTCAGAGCTAGTCATCATCACACAGGTACCCCAACTGCTATTTGATGTCCTTCCCTTCAGCATTGCAAGAATTCATAGTGCTGCGACTGGTGCATCTGGACGCATCCCAAATCTGAAAGAAAAGAAAATTCAAGTGGCTCAAGATTAGTAGCAAATCCAAAACGATGATGTAAGCTACTCCTGTTCTTTTACTGCAGTCTACCAAATAAGAATCGTTCGATTGTTTACCATGCACACTTTTGCCATTTTGTGAAGAATAAGGCCAGAGGATTTATGCAAATTGTTCTAAAAAGGCAAATGTCATGTCATGATATTAGTGGAGCGTACATGCTTAAACACACAACTAATAGGAGGTAATGATGATAATGTGCAGATCAGAGCAACAATTTGGGATATCAAGACTAATTGCATGCATTAGTAGTCAAAGAGACTCGATTAAAGCCTGGCATGGGCAATATGGGCCACTCAGGCTAGCCAAGGAGACTGCCTATGAACCATCTATCTCAAAGGCTCACATTTCTGATCCTTTGGCACAAAGGACACAGGCAAGTCATCCTTGGCTATCAGAGGTAGGCCCTTATCGCCATGTAAGGCTTTGCCTCTGCTTATCAACTAGCTCCATTGCTTCTTGCTTGGCTTGCAGCACTTCTTTCATTCAACACTATTTATAATACCTCGTGGAGAGAACCAGATCAAATCTTTGCTCTACCAGAATATATTATTCTTCTATTTGGGTAGCAGAATATATTCTAACTTTCCCATTATATGCCAAAAACTTTTAAGACTTCGCTGGTAGATATCAAAGATAGTGAGTGCATCGCCATGCACGCAACTTT
The DNA here is from genome assembly GCA_038087645.1 of Saccharum hybrid cultivar R570. Taxonomy (NCBI): domain Eukaryota; kingdom Viridiplantae; phylum Streptophyta; class Magnoliopsida; order Poales; family Poaceae; genus Saccharum; species Saccharum hybrid cultivar. The sequence goes on from JAQSUU010000598.1 coordinate 13,737,087, forward strand.
AATTTACATATACAGAAGGTTTCCTTGGTTCTTATGAATTAATATCATTTAGACTATCAGAAAGAGATTTTGTGATGCTGAAACATTACTAAAGCCATCCTGATTGACATCCTCTTTGCGAGAACACGAAAGGTTTACTTGCCCTTTGAATTTTGATCAATGGCTATGCTAGTGGCCTAGTGCTACTAGATATATATCATGCATAGTTGACAAATTAAGATGCCGATCAATCTGAGGATGAGGAATTGTTGATTTCTTTCTGGATACTAATAATGCAAAAACTTTGGTTCTGATCTTCCACTTAGAAAAGTATTAGGCATGTAGGCCAAGTTTGGCATCCATAATTTTTTTCGTTTATTATCTCCTCCACACAAATATAGCAATGTGTCCACAGGTTGAAGATTTTCCATGATGCCTGCATGAGAAACCAAGAAGGGTGGGCCTAGCGCCGTTGCAAAATTAGCACGGGGCTATGCTTCTTAGAAATTCCCTTCCCCAGACCTTCAGCATTGGATACACCCACACCGTGGAAACCAACAGACAATTGATAGACACAAAGTGGGGTACAGCAGCCTACAGAGTTTCATTCACAGAATATTTCAATCTGTTTCAGTTTTTCTTATGTTCACAGGGCCCTGACCATATATATACCTGTTTAATGGATCAGTAACTTGAGGGCACAACCTCTCTTACTTTCGTAAAAAAATCACCACCTAAAATCATCTCACGAACACGGTTTAAATTGCCCTGGTTTGTGAGTTCAAATTAGGTTTTCCCAAAATCCTCTGAATTATTATTGGAGCTCCACTGCTAATTTTGGTTTTGACTGAGATTGTGTAGCATCTCTTCTCAAATCAAATGCCTTATGCCCAATAGTGGGTCTGACTGAAACATGGTGAGATATGATTGAGCACACATTGTAGTCAGTATAACCAGTGGTCTGATTTTACCAGTGCGTGGCCAGTAGGGGACATGCTGTTTTGAGCTTTTTATTCATATAGCCTGTGCACATTTTTATCTGTTTGCATGGTGTAGACAGACAGTTTCACATTTGAGAGGAAACTAAGAAAATGCTGCTACCTTTTAGTTAGTGCCTTGAAACCAGCTTGTTTACTTTGTACAGGCTGGATCGAATAAATTTATGAAACACAGTATTATACACCCAGGTGTGATAATTCATTTATGTCTTTACAATCACTAGGAGAGCATCAACATCATATGAGGACATGGGACACTCCAGACCAGGATAAAAATAAAAACCTCCATTAAGTTATCAATGGAGCTTCAGAAATCAGTAAGGTTTATATTAGCAAGTCATCCAACTAGTTGCACAACAAGCTGTATGGAAGTTGACTATAAAATACATACAAAGCTAGGTTTTCTGATGCAATCAAACAAAATAAGTGACATGCAAATACAACATTGTAACACGAGCAAGTGAACAAATTACTGAGCAGCAAGTTGGCTTAGCCGTGATTATATGATCTGCTAACTGCTAATGCTGGTACACAGGTGTCAAAATCGATTAGTCACTTTTCAGTTGTACATCGCTTTTGAGTGACTGCCCAGAATCAGCAGAGGAGAAATTCATCAGTAGAGAGATAATTTGTTGATGTTTAATTTACTGCAAAATACCATATATAGTTTGTTGAATACCATAAAAATGCAAGACGGGTCCATTTTAATTTCCACCTACATTCTGTCCGGAATATCAAGACTAATTGCATGAATAAAGAGGATCAATGTGACAATGCCTAGCATGTACGATAGGGACCGCTCAGGTTAGCCAAGGAGACTGCCTATGAAACAATCAAAGGCTTGTAGTTCTGATCCTTCAGCACAAAGGACACAGACAAGTCATCCTTGGCTATCAGAGGCAGGCCCTTATCGCCATGTAAGGCTTTTCCTGGCTTGCAGTGCTTCTTCCATTCAATATCTATTTATCTATACTCGTAGAGAAGACCAGATGTGATCTTTGCATTGTGCATGCGGTCTCCAACATAATATCTTCCAACTTTGCTATATATTCCAAACTTACTTTTCAGCCTAGCTTTTCAGCGAAGCGAACAAGGCCTGCAAAGATGAGTAGGTGTCAAAGGTGGTGAGAACATCCTGATCTATCAGTTTGCATAGAACTTTCATATATAGGAAATAAAGATTTCCTTGGATATTTTGAAATGAGAACATTTTGACCCTCAGAAAGGGACTTTTTTTTTAAAGAAAGGAAAGGGACTTTTTGATGGTGAAATATGCCTAAAGCTAACCTGATGGACATCTCTTAAGTGAAGACATCTAGATTAATTGCCTTTACATCATTAGCTACACTGAGAGCAAGGTTGATGAATTAAGATACCTATCAATCTGAGTATTGGATAGCTTGCTGGGTGCTGATGGGCAAACGGTTTGGCACTGGTATTCTGTTTGTCATTTTTCTTTCGGTGAAAACGAATAGGCATGGAGGAGAAGCTTAGCATGCATAAAACTCAGAATGGATCCCTCTTCAAGAAAGGTGAGATATGACCAAGCATTTGAGTCTGATACTTGGTTACTAACCAGTCCATCAGTTATTGCTTCTCTAGTTTATAGTTGGTATGGCCACATGGGTACCATTATATTGTAGCGAGCGATGGTGACTTGTTTGTTTATGTAGCTGGTGAAAAACTCTTAGAGATGTTTCATAGCACTTATAGAATACTTCCAGAAGAGATTGACAAGTAGTCCGTTAGTTATAAGCTCAAACCACCTTGTTAATATTCCTGTGTCAAACTGATTGATGATATTAGTGTGGTTCTGTATTTTGGATTAGAATATGCTAGGATGAGAGAATATAAAAGCTAGCATCACAGGACAACATGAGAAACTTAAGAAAGGAACTTCAGAAATCATACATTGTATGCGTGCATGTAAGGTAGTTTCATATAGGCTGACTAATGACACATATGCATAAATATGTTAATGTGCAGAACTCATCATTTAGAGGTCAGGTAAGTACATGATATACACAAATCTAGCAGTGCTGAAATATTGTACAAATTACAAACTAGGGTGTCAATGGCATGCATAGTGTAGTAGAGCAAACACATGTATACGATCACCGAATGATGGATGGTGAATTCTTTCTCCTTCTAGCAGAAGTGTGTGTGGAGCTATGTGTTGCCAAGAAAATGTTGCCGGCCTGGTAGCTAAGGAGGCTGCCCATGAGATCAGTTGCCGGCCTGCCTGACAAAATGCAAGCGAGTGAACGAGGCCACAAGCAAGTCATATCCTTGGGTACCAGGATGGTCAGCTCTTATCACCATGCGCAAGGTATCCCCTCTCCATCCTCTATCTCTCATCACACTTATTAAGCTCTTAACATTCTCAACATCTAGCTAAAGTAATTAAGGCTGTAAAATTAAGGCACTTTAACTTGGCTTGTCAATTACCATGCTTACATGGCGCTGCATGCCTATTTAGATGGCCTCATACCTTTCTGCAAGAGGCGCCTGATCGGGAACATGCATGCATTTGCATGTAAAGAGAATATGTTCCAGCAAATGATTGGGTCTCCCTTTCCGGCGCCTTTTGTGGTTGCAAAGCTACCTGGGAATATTTCCTGCTTATCATCTTGTATAGCATGCGATTGGCAGCTAGCAACGACTACGACTTATGTACAGAGACAGGTATGTTGACCTTGGCCACATAACAGACATGTAGCTAGGTATCAATCGATTAAGAAGAAGGTGCCTCAAGAAAATTGTTCTCTTCACATTACAGTGAGTCAACTGGACTGAAATTGACCAAATGCAGAAGAGAATGACCTGATGTTGCGTTGGCCCACGAATGGTATATTGGTATCATATATGCTAGGTGCTATATATACGCCGCATGCCTTTGACAGATTTGGTGATGGGAATAGTAGTTCCTTTCTACTTATCTCCACGTCAAAAGGCGGCAACGCTGACCTTCCACTGTAAGGTAAGATGCATGTTTATGGTGTCAGAATCTTTTCTTCAATTTTTCTTGAAAGATAGGATGCCATATGCTGGCAGGATTATTGCTCAACAAGTAGTTATTACCTAATGTGATTATTTCTTGGGGTTACTTTTGTTACGTTACGTTGTTTCATCCTGCTAGTGCTGGTAATACATGCTAGCTAGGAGCATTTCACCGCTAGTGTGGGGTTCAATGCGCGCGTTAAGATCTGAACATTGGTATTGGTAGAACTTTTTTTTTTGTGAGATACATATATTTCGCTTGGTACCATTCAACATATAACCTCAATGGCTCAGTGAACTGATGCAAATCCGAAGAAAAGTTATTTGAAGTTGCAGAGCTTCTCCCTGTCAGGAGTTCGGAGTGAGGAATGCACATATACGCGACTGGAATTCCAAGATAGTGCCTTTAATTTTGGCTCTCCTGCTGCGAAGATTAAGACAAGGGGTCTTGCATTCTTCACCATGGGTAGTGAATGATACTGGTATTTCTTAGTTCTAAAATAAAAAATCTCTCTTTCGTGGCCAGAGAATAAATCTGGGGTATTTTTTTTCCCTGCAAGTATAGTGCTGTTACAGTCACCTGTCTCATTGACATGTAGAGTTATTTGAGTCTCTGGCTGGGAGCCAAGGTAGCTAATTAATTGTTTGCGGCTCATCCCCTTGGAATGACAATTTTGTTAAGTAAACCAATAAAACTTTGTGCACATTATGAGGGTAAAAACTAACCTCGTATGATCTGCCTAAAAGGAACACCTGGTTGCTGATTTGTTGTAGAGATGACCTGACAAATATTCAATTACATGCATGGTTTACCTTCCTAATGACTAGTTACTGTGCTTTGAGTCCTAAACTTTCACTAGTCAGTAAGTTATATATGTTGTCGTATTGTGATTTATAGGATGATCCTGTTATGGTCATACCATTTGGTGGCCTCAGTTAATAGTGTTCCTAAGGCCATTCTCAATGGATTTCATGGATGGTTTTAAGACAACCACATCCTCTATTGTTCTAAACTCTTTTTTTTGTCTATGTATGAGACAATGCCTCCAATCCAGAGTTTCATTCACGGTTTCATAGGTAGCAATAATATTTAATTGTTGCATGATGTTATGATAAAATGTTGCATGGGTGGCCGAGACACCATGGGATGTATGAAACTAGCTCTTTTACTGTTTTAAATAAAAATCCAGTAGGGTGTCCTGTTTCCCTCAAAGAATGCAGTTTCATTTGCTTGAAACAACGCCAGGCAGGATGATTTTTTTTTGAAAGATCCGGTCACCCAGCTTTATATTAATAAGAAGGGAGAAGCATTAATAACGTCAATTACATGCGCGAGGTGCACAGTCTGTCACAGTGGCACTGCGTAGGTCGAAAAACAAAGCTGACTACTCGCTAACTACTGAGCTACCAGGAAATGCTAGAACTTTTCCCCCTACAGCAATCTAGAAGGAGCATGTATCCTTGATCTCTGTGAATATTGCCTGCACCGATCGTCTTGATTCCCTAAACACCACGGCATTCCGCTGCTTCAAATACACAAAACTGTAAGGATTGCTAGTGTATGCGCCCTTTTGGTACCTACATTGGTATGAAACTCATCCCCCCCACCCCTCTCTCACTCTCTTAATTTCTTTGCCACATTCACTTTTGTTGATATGTCACCATATTAAATTGGTATGAAACCCCACAGAGGCCACCCTAATCAGATAATATTTTGGTTCACACTACCCTAATCAGATAATATTTTGGTTGTCACACAATCCCTGTTTGGAACAGCTTTTGTTCCGCTTTTGGCCCATCGAATGGGTCAGTATAGATGACTAGAAAAATTGTGGTGCTAGATTATAGCATCTACAAAACTTGGTCCTGAATACAATGTGATGAAAAACCAAAATGGGTATACTTAAAGTATCGCTAACACCGGCAACATTGCCTATATGTAAGGAAGTGAGTTTAGCTCAACTAATTGCGTGGGAAATATGGTCATGCATCCAAACGCCTAAGTTCAAGTTCTCTTTCATGTTGAATTTGGCTGTTTATTTCTCTTAACAAAAAAAGACACCTAGTTCATCCTAGGATGGATCTTGTTTTTTTCGCATTGCTGCAAACCTACAACAATGGAAACTCATATCAGTTTATATATTCGGCTTCTATTTGAGAAATCTTACTATTAGTAATTAGATGCTTCTTTGAAGGCCTCGATGTAAATGCTCATAAGACATGTTTGGGGGTGTTGGGGGGAAGGCAAGTCCTATAAATTCTAAAAATGTCAAACATCAATTTAGTAGCATTTAATCATCAACAGCAGTAATAAGCATCCAACCTATTCCATTTTTATAAGAAAAAATATCCTCACTCGTATTATATAGAAGTATAGGAAATAACCTCTAAATAAGATGCAAGCCTAGCATGAAAAATAGGAGCCAGTCAGACTAGCCAAGGAGACTGCCCATATGAGACCACTAGAAGCCTCAATATGTGATGATCCTTCAGAGAGGATACAGGCAAGTCATCCTTGGCTACCAGAACTCAACCCTTATTGCCATGTAAGGCTTGCTATCTCTCTATCTCTTCTCCATCATCTCTGTTGTGGGTTCCAGTGCTTCCTTTTCTCGCTCTTATTTATAGCAAGCAAAAGCAAGGAGCATGGTGTTCTCTGTGGTCCTTCTGTATTATGCTCGTGAAGAATATCTCGCTGTCATTTTGTACCCATGAAAATTCTATCCTCTTTGCCAATTGCCAATGCAATTTCAACCATGTGTAGCGTATGTTCTTGTTGGTAACCAGATGCAGGCAAATGTCTAGGCCCACGATTGCAAAGATATAGTATAAAAAATACTAATAGCATATATCATGGGGCTGGTGAATTGAGCCTAGCTCAGTTGGTTACGTTTCTTGTGGTGGAATCTGTCCACCTGGGTTTAAGTCCTCGACTTGGCATGGGTGATCGTATTTTCCTAGATTTATTCCAGGATTTAACGGCGTTGAGGCGTCTATGGTGACTTTGTTAATCTCGAGATGTGCCGGTACAGTCTTTCGGAGGTGCTCATATAGGTAGGGTTTGCGTACGTGTGTTCATAGGGGTGAGTGTGCGTGCGTTAATCTCAAGATGTGTCTCGGCACAGTCTTTCGGAAGTGCTCATATGGTTAGGGTTTGCGTACTTGTGTTCATAGGGGTGAGTGTGCGTGCATGTTGAGCGTCTGCGTCTGTACTGGTGTAATTCGCAAAAAAAAAGTATATATCATGGGACCGGCCAAGATAATATATATAAACATGCATTCATATATGGCATTCATGCATTTCAGAAAAAAAAACTTGGAATATTTTTTTGCATAAAGCAGTGGTAGCGGATGGACGACGGTCACCTTCCATCTCTGGAAATGTTGACCTTGAAAAGGGAGATTTTGTGCTCGAATATCAGCTCTATATCTATATGGATGGCTAATTGCGCATCTGAATGTTTATTAATTTGTCCTCAACTCTTATAATTAGCCAGATGGACCGAATAACATGCTAGTGGCTTTTAAACTAAGGTCGTGTTATCCTATGGTCTAAAAACTTTAGCTCTTAAGGCTCTAAAGCAGGTGGTTTAAAGTGTTGTCTAAAGTTTAGGCAACTCTAAACATTTATTAGTTCATTAAACCACTTAAGTGTCTTAATAAAAGTTGATCTAAAGTTTTGCTAGCAAAAAAAGATAATTTTCCACTGCTATTTTTTAATCTCTTCCCTTATAACTATATATATAGACACATAAACCTAGGGCACAGGAGTCTTTTTATTACATTAAACCTAAACTTTAGCCTCATGATCCAAAAGGTCTCTTTGTCTAAAATTTAGTGGCTAAAGTTTATTTAGTTAAAGTATAGCCTTTAACTTTTGCCAACTAAATTTTAGACCATGGGATCCAAACATGGTCTAATAATCTCTCCACACTTCTTTTTCTTTCCTCCTAGTTCTTGTTTTGAACATGGACACGTCCTCAAATCAAGATACAATAGCTATTTAATTTATAACATTTTCTAATTATATATGCTAGCAACTATTTTAAAATATGATTCTTTGAAAAAAAATTTTGACCAATCACCAATATGCTAGTATCATGTCATTATGCCAAAAAAAACTCAATATATAATTTCTAGAATAATTGTAGTTTTGTCTTTAAAGGTCGTCTGTACAGATTTCTTTAGTAAAATGACATTCGTTTGAGAATGGAGCATATATTCTTGAGAATAATGATAGCTATGTCTTTAGTATTGTGTTCTCATAATGCATCCATGACTTAAAAGAAATATTGCTAGTACATCTCGTTAACATTTTTTAAGAGGCAAGACGTGCATGGATTACAAGATTCAAAACTTTTTAATTCTTTTACCAGCTATTTATCTAACTAACATTATATTTTCTAGTGCATAATTGATACTGTTGGATGAATGTGTATGAAATTAGTTCCATGTGATTCATTAATGTTAGGGTGCGTTTGGCAAGCTAAAACGTTCTGGTTTCTAGGCTAGAACTAGAGAATCAGTGCCAAACAGTAAAACCATGGTTTCCTGCCTATGAACGTGAAACAGCCTGAGGGTGGTTTTGCATTGATTCTCTTCTGTTCCTCTTACCTCTCTTATGTGCTAGAAATTATATTTTTTCAGTTATAATCCATGGCTTCCATTGCAGGTATCCTCCTCAAGGTCCTTGGCCGTAGTGTCACACTCCAGCTTTGCCTTGGCCACAGCTGCGGCGTTGGCGTCCTCCTTGTTGCTGGCGGAGTCGCCGTGCTCCATAGCGAGCAGGCAGTTATCGACGTTGGCGAGGTGCTCCTGCATCTTGTCCATGTGCATGGTGAGGTCGGCGGGGAAGACTCCAAGCCAAGCCTTCAGATCCGCCGACATGCCCTTGTTTTCGTCCGCCATGAATTAGTGGTCCCTAGATACCAGATGTGATGAGAGTAGATTGGGTTGGGGTGATGGTGAGGTGGAGTAGGCGCAAGGGGTTGCTGCTCACGACTAGAGAGAGAGGGACCAACCATACATACGTTTTTCTACCTCAGGCTCAGCAGGGACAGAATTGAACCTTAACGCTTGTCGTATCATACCGTCGTACCCCCCTCCCTTCCCTTAACGCTTGTCGTATCATACCATCGTACCCCCTCCCTTAACGCTTGTCGTATCATACCATCGTACCCCCTCCATTCCATATTATAAGATATTTTGGTTTTTATAAATACATCTATTTTATTATATATCTAGACATTAAGTATTTCTAAGTGTATAGTAAAAGCTATGTATCTAAAAAAAATCAAAACGTCTTATAATTTGAAATAGAAAGAGAAGATATTGAGGTATGCAGTGCAGATCGGCAGAAGTCTCTTTTACTTATGTGAAGAAAGCTTTTAATTGGTCTCATCTTCTAGGTCCTTACATCCTCAGCCTGCCGTTGGTTTGAGCATGCTCTAAGGGTCTGTTTAGATCGCACACCGGTGGGCAGGTCGTTGGCCAGACAGCGATCTCAGCTTCAGATCACCAAAATCGGATGCTTTAGAGTGCTATCTAGAGTCTAAGACAGGCGGTGTTGCTTGACAATGAACCAAACAGCTCGTGAATTAGTGTACTTTTTTACATAAGTATAGGCATGCTCAAACAGTCAAACTGAAAGAGCCTGAAAGTCCTTGGAACTCAATGCAGTGGTGCATGCATGAATATATAGTGCTAGCTATATATCTAGCTGCCATTTCATCATTTCTGCATTATTGTATTATTTGTGAAAAGTGACGTGTGAAAAGGAGACACCGCGGCCTTGATATCCGTTGGATGATACAGCATGAACCGGCGCCCACAATACTCACAGAATAAAGAAGGGAATATGTACATCTAGTTATAGCTAGCTTTTATATATTCATGCATATCATCTATCTCGTGTACTGCTTTGCGGCTCCGTTCGAGCATGTCCATGCATGCATCTTGGAATACTTCTTATCTTTTCTGATCTGAAAATATATGCATTGTTCCTTACTACTTTTTAATATATCTTTTCGAGCATTTTCTTTTGTTTCTTCTTTTTTATTTTTGCAATATAGAAATGCTCAAAACCATCGTGAAAATAATGTGTGACAATCAACCATCTGGCGATGAAACCGCGCACGGTGATAATGCTTTGGTGAGAACGTTCGTCCAAGCGCATCGGTCCGGACCCCTGTTCGCGGGCCTGTGCAGCAATCGGGCCAATAGGCCTGCTCCGCTCCACCATCAGCTTGATTTCTCAAAAAAAAAGAGACCGACGACATTTCCTTTCCTCACCGCCGTACGTATGCGATCCTTTCCTACGCATGCAATCCTTTCCCACCGCCGCAAGCATGTGACCACCGAGAGCTCCTCCATCGTGCTGCATGCATGCGACCGTCGTGGGAGCCACCGTCGTGGGGTCTGCTCGCCGCGGCCTTCTCCAGCGTGGCGGTGCCGCACCTGGCCCCATCCCACTTTGCTCCGTGCCCCTCCCCCCGTGTCCCTTCCGTTGCTCCTACTTCCCGCCCTGCCTGCTCCTGCTCGCCGTCGCTGCTCTTGCACCTACTCCGCGCTGCTCCTACCGCTGCTCTGCACGCCTGCCTCGCTGCGCCTGCCGCTACTCCGGCGCCCGTCCCGCTGCTCCTGCTCTGCCCGCCCCGCCCCGCTCGACGACACCGACAGTCGCTGCTAGCGCAAGGAGAAGCACTGGGCCCTAGCGCGAAGCCCTCCGGCCTCGCTTCCTGCTATGGCTGCGGCGCCTAGATGCAGACGGTGGAAGATGCTGCAACAGGATACGATGCATGTTGCAAGCGCACATATCAAATGTTTCAGATGTTTTAGAGGTATGTTGCAATTGTACGGATGTTGCAAAACTAGATCGGGATGTTGCATATGTTGCGAGCATTTGTCCCTAATGTTTCATCTGTTTTTAGGCATATGTTGCAAGTGTGTTTATTTGGATGTTGCATGTGTTTCACACATGTGTTGCATGTATTTTATTTGGATGTTGTGTAAGTGTTTTTGCAAGTGTTTCAAAATTCAGACGCATGTTTCAAGTGTTTCATCTGTCTTTTTTTTTGTAAGTTGCAAGTGTTGCATATAGATGTTTGAAAAGTAGATCGGGTATTTTCATATGGGATGAAGTGGGAGGGGGCGCGAGCAGCCCCCGCGGACGCTAGGAGCGGGTGATGTTCCGGCGGTGCATGCCCCTGTGGGTGCGCGAGACGCAGGCGCGGGAAAGTGACATCCGGACGCGCTGGCCCACCCATGGATGCGTGAAAACGGACTGCCCATGCGGCGTCCGGGCACGGCCGTCCGTCTAGACGTCCGGGCGCTAGCAGTGCCATATCATTTTTGTTCTGATATACTCCCTCCATCCAAGTTTGATCGTCGTATAAGCATAACTGAAGAATTCAGCAATGATACACGTATAACAATTGGTGGAGCACGTTTCTGGTTGGGCAGGGGCGAATGTACATTGTAATTGGGCTAAAAATAAAAAAGATAGTTATCATAACTAAAATTTTATCATGTATGTACCCTATGACACAAGTCATCCTCAATTTTGTCTAGCTTCGCCACTGTAGTTCGGGTGGTACAACATGCTGGAATTAATGTGACTCCCTCTCCTGACCCATAAAGCCCAGGCACATAACGATTTCATCTTTTTCGCGATCAGGTCTGAGCCTGTTTTCACCTCACCGCGCTCACTCCAACAACGCAATCCGAAGCATCAATGCAGATTTTCCATGTGGATTAAATGCGCAAGCGAGCGAGGGAGCCTTTGTTCTATATATAGCCCTGTTTGATAGAGTGGATTTCATAGAGTTAGGTACTTTTAGATATGGAATTTTGGATCTAGAGTTGGAGACATGTGGAGTGCATTTATATGACTCATTTCACTTATAGTAGATTAAATATAAACATTTAAATCACTATAATTTAGTGTACAAACTGTATATCCACACTGAATCCCAGAGGTGGAGCTGTGCCAAATGGTCCAGTGCTATGGACTGATACCAAGTCGAGTTGGCTGTTTTGGAAGAACCTGAAACCTGAATTGTACATAATAATAACTGAATACACTGTCCTTATGTAATGTAAAACGGGCTAGGGGCTAGGGCAAGACCCTCTTCTAGCTCCAAAGGCAAAATATAGGAATAATAGGAAAACTAAGGTGCAGCGACTCGATCTGGATAGCACTGCGTGCATGCACGCGTATCAGCAAAAGGGATTTGCCGGGACTCGTCCTTTCAATCCAAGAAAGTTCTTCTGGCTCGCCGGCCTCCTCTCGTGACCTCGCTCACCTTGGATTCACCGTCATGGAGAAGAAAATAACCACTCATATCAAATATAATTCTGAGTTGAAAAGGACAGAAAACATTGGTGGTTATTAGGAAGGAGTGGAATGCAGGGACACTCACACACCTACAATCACAATTGTCAGTTTTTTTTAGATAATGACAATCCCAATCAGTTGAGTTATTAGGCTCATCACTTACTTGAAAACAAGACAGAGATGCATGCACATATATACTGAACTGCAGTACATGCATCCATGTTTTGCATCGCCAGTGACATCCTGAACTGATGGAGCGTCACACTAGCAGGTCACTAGAGCAGTAGAGCTAGCTAGTAATCTGTGTATAGCAGCACGAGAGATGCCAGTAATCTGTGTATAGCAGCACGAGAGATACAAAGGCTAGCATGGGCGATAAGAGTGAGTCAGGGCTAGCCAAGGAGACTGCCCGTGAGATCGACCACACCCCAAGCCTAGGCTCATCGGTCGATCATCGTCTCTGCTAGGTGACGACGACGACGATCGACACGATGATCCTTGAGGGAGAGGCCGGCCGGCACACAGGCAAGTCATCCTTGGCTACCAGAGCTACCACTCTGATCGCCATGTAAGCCTCGCTCTCTTTTCATCTCTCCTTCTTCGTGGATCTTCTTCTTCCTCATCATCATCGCTGCTGATTTTAATCATGTTGGCTGCGCATGTGTGCATGCATCGGTTGGTATGTACCTGTAGGACTAGAAGCTTATAGCAGCTCTCCTTGTTTGGTGCTTGCATTGGCAGTGGTGCTTGCATCCAGTGCTATTTATAGCTAGCTAGCAGGTTGCAAAATGGAACTCGTCGAACGAATGCATCAACAACGGGCCATGCATGCATCGTCTCTGCACCCATGCATATAGAATATTTCATCATTGTCGCCTTTTTGTGGAGAACATATTCAAGATAATGTCAATCCCGACATGCTGCATCAAATCAGGTCGGCATGCATGCCTAATTAAGCTTACCCAATGCAAGGATCAAAGAAAAAGGAAAAGTACTTTTGATCCCTTAACTTTTGGGATTGTTCAATTCTCCCTCTTATTTATAAAATCGTATTTTAAACTTTTCAATTTTTGAAATCATTTGTTCCTGCACCTTTGGACGGTTTTGGATGGTAGTTTCGTTTGATGTGGCACTGCACCCCAGTCAATTGTCAAGGGGTAAATCGAACTTTTTGTTGATAGTGGTAAACTGGACTACTAAATATTTTTTTGAAAATATATCAATTTTTTATGCAACTACAAAATTCTAAAGTCTAGCGTGATCTTAGAAAAATTGTAGAACATTTGTTTTAGCTCAGAAAATTATCAAACCATTTTCATATTTTTTTCTAAAATCATACTCTATCTTAGGGTGCCTAGATTGAAATTATTTGAATATTCCATGGACTCTATTTTATGTTTATTTTCTAGCATATGCTCCTGTGTTATCTATTACAACTAGTCGATGTTGACCAATCGAACTACACGGAAATCTAGCTAAAAAGTGACACATCAGACTACTCTCGCTTGTAGATACTCTCGCGCTAGCTATTAGCTTTTAGGTTTTTTTCTAAATTTTGGTATTGTATTGCAAGTGTTTGTGGAGTGATACGGATTATGCCGTCGACACTTCGACAACAACACTCCATGCTTTCTATACTAATAACACAGTCATAGATAGAATCAAGTGACACTAACATGATCAAGTGACACTTGTGTTCATAGTAAGGGCTTTTTGGTGCAGTTTATAAGCTACTTATATATGGTCAAAAAAACTGAAACACGAAGCCAAATGACATGTCTTTTTGTAGCCTTTTTTGCCACGCTTCTCCCCTAGCCCCCATTTGTACTAAAAATGCAGAAAATAGATCAAACTAGCTTATTGTGGCTATTATTTTTCTCCATTTGTATAACTTCTCAGGGAAGCGCTTACTCCCCACTTGTACCAACAAGGCCTAAATAGGATCAAGTATGATATGGTTACATGACAATTGTGTTGTTTTCAAAGTCACCTGAACTTGTACGTACTCCTGGTCATCATTGTAGATTAATTATAATATATATGGTTTCTTCTACAAGCAATAAAAAGCAAAATGAGTCCATAGAAGACTCAAATAGTTCCAATCTAGGTGACAATTGTGTTGTCATCAAAGTCAACTGAGCTTTTACATAGTTCATCAAATCATTAATATATGTAGACTATTTATAATAGATAATGTAGCTTAATGTAGCTTATACTAGCAATAACAAACAAAATGAGTTCATAGAAGACTTAAATAGTTCCAATTTAGGCATCATACGATAGAGCATGATCTTAGGGAAATTTTTGAACTAGTTTCATGATTTTTTTTTGAAGTAAAACATTGTTTCTATGAATTTTATAAGATATAATAAAACAAGATGTAGATTTTTAATTACATAAACTTTCTAGAAGAAAAATGAAAAAAAAAAGAGTTGTTGTCCAATCCACCTCCCTAAACTATCAAGTCTAATTTACCCGGGTGCCAAGTTACAAAACCACCTAGGATGCAAAAAAAAATCCGTTTTTATAAATAAGGGGATCATACTCAAAAGCATTTTCTTTTTTGGCAAAGAAAAAGTTCGCACTGGCTGGCGGATCGATCGGTAACGAAATGCAGAGTCCATGTTGGGCCTAGCGTATGTACACTCCAATTGGGCCGGCTGGCACTGATCTTCTCCTCAAAACAGCAGGTGGCCCATATCCGAAGCAGGCCCAAGCCAAACCAATATGGCTCATGCACGCGTGCATGCATCGCACTCGGACAGTCTCAGTCTCACAGACTAATCACACATGCTGATGCTTTGCAGCGTGCCCTGATGATGCTTGCTTCAGCCTGTCATCAGGCCGTCAGTGCTGTCTCTTTCTCCTCCCTCTCTCTCTCGGAGTATCACAACTGCTTAAAAAAGTGATATATATCATTATCATGGTAGAACGGCCGACAGGAGGACTTTATTTAAATAATTTCTGGTAGATTTATGTACTTCCTCCGTTAAAAAAAAACACAATACTAACTTTGAACCATACGTTTTGTCCCGTTTTGTCCAGGTTCAAAACTAGAATTACGTACGAAGGGAGAAGGGAGGTAGTACTTATACATAGTACTATATAAAGTGGAATCCGTATGCGGCAGAGCAGACGACGCTTCTGGAGTCCGGCGCAACTGTCACGGCATCTTTATCACTGATCTGAGCAAATTAAGGTAGACTCTAAGAGCAAGATTAATAATACAGCCGGCTGCAGGCTATATAAAAACTTACAGCCAATCTATCAGCCCACTTGTATAAATAATGAACCAGTTTACAACCTACTTGTTTGTCTCACAACACTTATTGGTTCTTGTGCATAAGCTGGCTCTAAGCTTACAGCCCGCTTCTATTCTCTCTCCTCCCCTCTCTCTTCCACATTAGCATACAACATACTTACATCACTTAATTATATTTGCTCTAAGGCCAGTTTCAGTGGGAGTTTAACTAAAGTTTCATTTACATTTAATAACTTGCCGCATATACGCTTTTGATGACATGGCAATGTTTTAATGAAGAAAGAAAAGAATTGAGTTTTATGGGGATGAAACTCTCTTAGCACAGTTACCAACTCTCTATGATTCATAGAATTAAATGTATATAAAATTATGGAATGAAACTTTTCATTGAGAATGATTGCTTCGTCTAAATTTTATTTCATTTTATATAACATGACAGTCGTAAAAACAACGAAATAAAACTTTCCACTAAGACCGGCCAAACCCAGCACCCATCCTATCCCATCACATCTCATCCTCCTAAAAGAGGCAGCTAGCTACGTGTATAATTAATAATATAATATACTCCTATATGGTAAGATTAGTTTTAGTGCGGATTTCATGTCATTGTCTTTAACGCATCCAGATTTTAAAAACAATACAGAAGAGTTTCATCACTATAAAACTCTTTCTGCTCTTATAAAACTCTTATCATCCCTTTCTTTATTAACATGGTGTCACATCGATATTCGATGAAACTCCATTAACACTAACCTACTACCCCCAACATTACCTAATGTAATGATGCATGCATGGTCCCAGCGGGCTAGCCAAGCCAAGGACAGCCTAAGCTTATTAATTATTTAGTCTAATCTGACCGCCACTTGCTAGATCCAGCTAAAACGCCGTATGTGTGTCAGCGCCCGGATCCAATTATTTATATCGGGCTTCATGCATGCGACCCCCTGTTTATGTCATGCGTGACCTCAATTCATACCACCATACCCTTTTTAATTTTTTTGTCTTATAAAAAATAAATCTATAGGTTTTCTTTGCCAAAGTGGTAGATAACGGCGAATAAGTAGGAGTACTAACTGCCTTGTTTAGTACCTAAAACTTTATATCTTATCACATCGAAAATTTGGACACATGTATAAAGTATTAAATATAGACTAAAAAATAACTAATTACACAGATTACGTATAATTTACGAGACGAAACTTTTAAACATAATTAATCCATGATTTGACAATAAAGTGCTACAGTAACACATGTGCTAATAATAGATTAATTAGGCTTAATAAATCAATCTCATAGTTTATTGATGGATTCTGTAATTTATTTTTTAATCAATATCTGAACACCCTATCTAACACCCACACCTGAAAACTTTACCCTTGAAACTGAACAAGGCCTAAAAGCAATGAGGATAACTAAGCTCGTATTGTACTATTTAGCTTTAGGTCTTGTTTAGATGCCACCTAAATTCAAAATTTTTACACTCTCTCCATCACATCGAATCTTTGGACACATGCATAGAGCATTAAATATAGATAAAAATAACTAATTGTACAGTTTTGTTGTAAATCATGAGACGAATCTTTTAAGCCAAATTAGTCCATAATTAGACACTAAGGGTGTGTTTGGTTACCAGCCCAACCTGGCCCCTGGCTTTCTTGGGCCAGTTTCTAGGTGTTTGGTTTGTTGACAAAAGTCTAGGGCCTAGCTACAAGTAGCCATCCGTACCACCTTAGACGGGCCCAACTGGGATCACTGAGTTGGTGATTCTTCTAGAGCCAGGCCAGAGCCAGCCCCCGTCCTCGTTCCCCTCACCTCCCCCATCTCACCCGCACCCCGCACGCTCACCCCTCCGCGACGGAACCAGCGGCGACCCTGCTCCTGCATCCCCGGCGGCGGCACTCGCAGGCCGAGCAGCAACCGATCGAGCAGGTGAAAGTCCTATGTTTGGTGTTGGTAATTAGTGACAATGCCTAAGTACTAATCCTATGCCTAAGTTGTATGTAGCATATGAGGATTAGTACATTCCAAGGTTGGTGGCAAGATGGACATGGTGATCATGATGGCCACACTTGGATTTGGACGCAACTCTACATGATCAAGGCAAAGGTATATGCTTAAGGGTTGTGTTTCAGTAACCAAGACACCTAGTGGGTGTGGTTACATTATAGGATAGATAGTCGTACTATAAAGAGGGGAATGACGCGGCTATTTAACTCCTAAGTGTCTCTAGGTGTGCATTTCATAATCATATGCATTTGGATAGAACTAATAATGCCTTGAAAAAAGATTGTGAAAATGCTAACACACTCGCACATGACGAGATCACTTGGTGGTGTTAGCACATTTGCGATGGCGTTGGAGTTTGAGCGGTAGAGAGGGTTTGGGTCATCTCTCCCTCCCGCCGAGCTTATGAGGCGGGATTCAGGCGTTTTCGAGGAGTTGAAATGACTATTTTCTACTACGCCGGAAGTTGGAAATCAAACGGAGGTCACAGTGGTGACCGGACGCTGGACCGGACGCGGTCTCTGTTTGACCGGACACGTCCGATCAGCGTTCAGCGTCTTCGCGTGTTTCGGTTTGTTGATCGGATGCGGTGGCGCGTCCGGTCATAGTCGACCGGACGCGTCCGGTCGTTCAGGGAGCTTACTGGACTCCAACCGGACGCTGGCACTGTCGCGTCCGGTCAGTTCTCTAGCGCGTCCGATCACTGTTTCGTTGTGCGCTGCTCAGGCATGACCAGCGCGTCTGGTCCATCACGGGACCAACGCGTCCGGTCGAGCTTCGCGCGTCCTGTCGTTGCGTACAGCGCGTCCAATCAGTGGTTCGCAAAAGTAGCCGTTGTGCTATCGGCGCGTCCGGTCAGTTTGACCAGCGCGTCCGGTCAGCGCGACTTCGGTTGTTTTAAGTTCCTAACGGCTATATTCGAAGGGGTACGTCTATAAATACTCGTTGGCCGGCTCAAGGCTCTCACTCTTGGACATTTGACATACTTGTGAGCACTTTGAGCTAAGCAACTCTCCTCCCACTCATCTCTCTTGCTTCTTTGCATATTCGAAGTGAGATTGAGTGATCCAAGTGCATTTGCATTGTGAGATTGCATCTAGTTGGCACTTGGTGGTTGATTTGCTGCGGGATTCTTGTTTCTCTTGGTGGTTGCCGCCACCTAGGCGGCTTAGAGCAGCTTGGAAGCGTTGGCAAGAGTTGGTGATTGTTCTTGGCCACCTCCGGTGATTGTGAGGGGTTTGTGCCTACCTCGGCGAAGCGCCAAAGGCAACATTAGTAAATTGCTCGTGTCATTGCAACCTTTTGCCATTTGGTAGGTTCTTGTGGCGCCTTTTGAGAGGCTCGGTGTGAGACCGATTAGCCACCGAACCACGTGGTGAAGAGGGACACAACGGGGACTAGCGTGCCGGCAAGCACGTGAACCTCGGGATAAATCTTCGTGTCATCACTTTCATATTGTGATTGATTGATCCCGGTGTTCGGTTGTCTTGGTATTCATTGTTGATCATATTGGTTGGCTTAATACTTCGCCCCTCGGTGAAACTCTCCTAACTCAACTCCGCATTACTTTCTTAGTTATCTTTGCTAGCTAGTTAGCTTTGCTAGAGTAGCTCTTTTGTGTAGCTTGCTAGTTGTAGTTGTAGTTACCTTCTCGGTTTGACTTGTGCGGTTGAGTGCCATTATACTAGAATTGTAAATTGGATAGGTGGCTTGCAAACACCCTGTAGGCTAAGCAAAACTTGTATCTCGCTATTTGTTGTATTGATAAACTTGTTTAGCTTGTCTTTGTAGAATTTTTTTAAAAGGCTATTCACCCCCCTCTAGCCATCAAGACCTTTCAAGTGGTATCGGAGCCATGGTCACCGTTTGCAAGGCTTAACAACCTCGGTGCAAGATGGCTCAAGTTATGTTCAATCATGTTAATGGCAAGCCTCCATTCTTTGATGGCGTCACTTCCTTTGATCATTGGAAAAGGAAGATGAAGCAATATCTAGATAATATACATGAGAAGGTTTGGGATGTGACCAAAGAAGGATACATCATTCTTGATGAAGAAAATCTCACTCCAAATGACCGCATCAACAAACAATGCAACACGGCGGCACTTGACACAATCTACCGTGCCATTGATGACAAAGTATTTGAGCAAATCAAAGATCCTGAAAAGGCAAATGAGCTTTGGATAAGGCTTGAAGAAACATATGAAGGCACTTCAACGGTAAAAAGTGCCAAGCTATATATGCTCAAGGACAAGTTCTCCACTTTCAAGATGAAGGATGATGAATCCATCCCGGAGATGTTCTATAGGCTCCAAGTCATTGTCAATGATCTCAAGGGGCTTGGAGAGAAGGTTGAGGACAAGGACTTCTCACACAAGTTCTTGATGTGTTTACCAAGAAGTTTTCCACCTTGAGAAGAATGATCTTTAGAGAGGGATTGGACAAGGTCAAACCAACCAATGTGCTTGGAGATATAATGACCGATGCCCAATACAATGATGATGAAGATGAGGTAGAAGAGAAGAAGGAGACCAAGGTCAAGCAAGAGAAGCCCATTGCATTCAAGGCTTCATCTTCTAAGGGCAAGAGCAAGGTGGAGAGTGATGATGATGATCCATTCGATGATGAGACCATGGCCCTCCTAGTGCACAAGATGGGGAGGTTCATGAAGAAAAAAGGATATGGGGCAAGGAAGAGAAGGGACTTCATGAAAGCAAAGGAGGTGCTTTGCTACAATTGCAATAGCCCCGATCATGTAGTGGCAAAGTGCCCCTATGAAGATAAAAGATATCATGATGGGGAGTTGAAGTTGAAGAAGAACAAGAAGGACAAGAAGGAGAAGAAAGAGAAGAAGAGCTTCACTATCAACAAGAAGAAGAAGGGTGGTGGTTATGTGGTCACTTGGGATAGTGACAACTCCGATAGTGATGATGATGAAAGCTCTAGTGATAATGAGAGGACCACTCGGCGAGCCATTGCAAGCATCGCCCTCTCCAACAAGTCATCCATCTTCAACACTACATCGACATTCCTTATGGCCAAGCCTACCAAGGTAAAATATGATGATAGTGATGATGATTCTTGTGCTAGTGATGGTTGTAGGAGTGATGATGAGGAGGATGAGGACTACTCCAAGGATGATCTATTGGGCATAATAGATCAAATGAGCAAGGGCTACAAGAGGACAACCAAGAAATACAAAATCTTGGAACAAGAGCTCATTGCCAAGAGCAATGAAAATGATGCCTTGATGGAGGAGCTTGTTGCTCTCAAAAAGAGTAAGGAGTGCAAAGGAATTGAACAAGAGCTCAAAGCTCTTAGGAAATCCTTTGATGAGCTAGAGACCTCTCATGAGTGTTTAAAGGAAGACCACGAGGACCTTGAAGTTGCTCACACTAGGTTTAAGGAAGCCCACTCCACTCTACTTGAGCTCATCAAGGAAAAGGACCTCAAGTTGGAGAAGTTCATGAAGAAAGCTAAGGAAGAGCAAGTGATTGTCACTTGTGATATTGGACTAACATGTGATATTATTGATGATTCTTTATTTGTTGGTCCTACTAATGCTTCATGTAGCTCATCATCATCCACCACAACCAACTCTATCTCTACTACTAGTGATTCATCACTTGTGGTTGAGAATAAGACCCTCAAGAGAGAAGTGGATGATCTCATCCGCGCATTAGGCAATGCCTATGGTGGGGATGCCCGCTTGCTAAAATGCTTGGGTAGCCAAAGGTTCTCTCTTAACAAAGAGGGTTTGGGCTATACTCCCAAGAAGGGCAAGGCGGCCTTTGCTACTCCAAAGTCTCGCTTTGTGAAGAGCAATGGTCGTTATTGCAATAGATGCAAGCAAGTTAGGCATCTAGAGATTAATTGTAATAAAATGAACAAGAACAACAACAAGTTTCATGCTAAAATAGATTACATTCCTTTTGATTCTTGTTATGTGCTTACCAAGGGTGAGAAAGGTGTGCATGCTAGGTTTGTTGGTACACCAATTGTGGGTCCAAAGAAGAAGGCCATTTGGGTACCAAAGAGCTTAGTTACTAACCTCCAAGGACCCAAATAAGTATGGGTACCTAAGAAACATTAATTTATTTTGTAGGTAAATTAAAAGGCCGGAGGAAGGCATTGGGTGCTTGATAGTGGGTGCTCTCAACATATGACCGGTGATTCAAGAATGTTCAATTCTCTCAAATCAAATGATAGCGGCATTGATAGTATCACATTTGGTGATAATAGCAAGGGTGATGTGAAGGCTCTTGGAAGGATTGCAATCTCAAATGATCATAGAATTTCCAATGTGCTCTTAGTTGAAAAGTTGAACTTCAATCTTCTCTCGGTTGCTCAATTATGTGATCTCGGTTTCAAGTGCATATTTGGTGTTGATGATGTGGAGATAATTAGTGTTGATGGCTCTAATTTGATCTTCAAGGGTTTTAGATATGAGAATCTATACTTGGTTGATTTCGATGCTAGTGGCACTCAACTTTCAACATGCTTGCTCACCAAATCAAGTATGGGTTGGTTATGGCATAGAAGACTTGGTCATGTTGGCATGAAGCAATTGAATAAGTTAGTGAAGCATGACTTAGTTAGAGGCTTAAAGGATGTCATATTTGAGAAGGATAAGCTATGTAGTGCATGTCAAGCCGGAAAGCAAATGGGCAACACTCATCCATTGAAAAGCATCATGAGTACTTCCAAGACATTTAAGTTGTTGCAAATGGATCTATTTGGGCCAACTACATACACAAACATTGGTGGCAACAAGTATGGCTTTGTGATTGTGGATGATTTCACTAGATACACATGGGTATTCTTTTTTGTGGATAAGAGTAATGTATTTGACATATTCAAGAAGTTCATCAAGAGGGTACAAAATAAGTTTGAGACCACAATCAAGAAAGTGAGAAGTGACAATAGAAGTGAGTTTAGAAACACAAGAGTTGATGAGCTATGTGATGAGCTTAGAATCAAGCATCAATTCTCGACCAAGTATACACCTCAATCCAATGGCCTAGTTGAGAGAAAGAATAGAACTTTGATTGATATGGCAAGATCAATGTTAAATGAGTATAATGTGAGTCATTCATTTTGGGCCGAAGCAATCAACACGGCTTGCTTCTATAGCAACCGCCTCTATTGCCACAAGTTTCTAGAGAAGACACCATATGAGATCTTAAATGGAAGAAAGCCCAACATTGCATACTTTCGGGTATTTGGTTGTAAATGCTACATCTTGAAGAAGGGCACTAGATTGAGCAAGTTTGAGAAGAAATGTGATGAAGGATTCTTACTTGGTTACTCCACTACTAGCAAAGCTTATAGAGTTTGGAATTTGGCTAGTGGTTTACTTGAGGAAGTTCATGATGTTGAGTTTGATGAAACAAATGGCTCTCAAGATGAGGAAAATAACTTGGATGATGTGAGAGGAACTCAATTGACCAATGCTATGAAAGAAATGAATATTGGTGATATTAGACCAAAGCAAGTGATTGATGTGGATGACAACAAAGATCAAGTGCTCCAAAGTCCAATTACACAAGCTAGTGGGTCTCTAATACAAAATCAAGCTAGTACATCATCTCAAGTGCAACAAGATCAACAAGTGGCTAGTTCATCATCTCCAACTCATGATCAACATCAACATTCAAGCAATCAAGTCCAAGTGCTTCAACCAACTAACATTGCTAGAGACCATCCATTAGATTCCATCATTGGTGACATACAAAGGGGAGTTCAAAC
This sequence comes from Saccharum hybrid cultivar R570, assembly GCA_038087645.1. Taxonomy (NCBI): domain Eukaryota; kingdom Viridiplantae; phylum Streptophyta; class Magnoliopsida; order Poales; family Poaceae; genus Saccharum; species Saccharum hybrid cultivar. The sequence goes on from JAQSUU010000598.1 coordinate 13,760,412, forward strand.
TAGATCAAGATTGGCATCATTTTGTGCTCACTCTTCTTTTGTGTCAATGGAAGAACCTAAGAACATTGATAAAGCATTGAGAGATCCGGATTGGGTAAATGCAATGCATGAAGAGCTAAATAACTTCAAGAGAAATGAAGTATGAGAATTAGTTGAGAGACCTAGTGATCACAATGTCATTGGAACAAGATGGGTCTTTCGCAACAAGCAAGATCAAGATGGAATAGTAGTAAGGAACAAAGCAAGACTAGTGGCTCAAGGTTACACACAAATAGAGGGTCTTGACTTTGGTGAAACATATGCCCCGGTTGCAAGATTGGAAGCAATTAGGATCTTACTTGCCTATGCTTGTGCTCACAATATCAAGCTATATCAAATGGATGTGAAAAGTGTATTTCTCAATGGGTACATTCAAGAGGAGGTGTATGTGGAGCAACCTCCCGGTTTTGAAGATGACAAGAAACCCAATCATGTCTACAAATTGAGAAAAGCTTTGTATGCATTGAAGCAAGCACCTAGAGCTTGGTATGAAAGATTGAGGGACTTTTTGCTAACCAAAGGATTTGTCATGGGCAAAGTGGATACTACTCTCTTCACTAAGAAGATTGGGAAAGACTTGTTTGTATTGCAAATATATGTTGATGATATCATATTCGGTTCAACCAATCAAGAGTATTGTGATGAGTTTGGGAAAATGATGGCAAAGGAATTTGAAATGTCAATGATCGGTGAACTTAGTTTCTTTCTTGGACTTCAAATCAAACAAATGAAGGAAGGAACATTTGTGAGCCAAACTAAATACATCAAAGATATGCTCAAGAAGTTTGGCATGGAAGATGCAAAGGGCATTACAACCCCAATGGGCACTAGTGGAAGCTTGTATAGTGACAAGAGTGGCAACATGGTGGATCAAAAGTTATATAGATCAATGATTGGTAGCCTACTCTATGTGACAGCATCAAGGCCCGATGTGATGTTTAGTGTATGCATGTGTGCAAGATTTCAAGCCTCACCAAGAGAAAGTCATTTGAAGGCAACAAAGAGAATATTGAGGTACTTAAAGCATACACAAGATGTTGGATTGTGGTATCCCAAGGGTGGAAGCTTTGAGCTAGTTGGATATTCGGATTCCGACTATGCCGGTGACAAAGTTGAGAGAAAGAGCACCTCTAGGACTTGTCAATTGTTGGGAAGATCACTTGTGTCATGGTCATCCAAGAAGCAAAATAGTATTGCACTATCTACTGCCGAAGCCGAATACATCGCCGCGGGTAGTTGTTGTGCACAAATCTTGTGGATGAAGGCAACATTGAAGGATTTTGGAATCAATTTCAAGAATGTGCCATTGCTATGTGACAATGAAAATACCGTGAAGCTAACCAACAATCCGGTTCAACATCAAAAAACAAAGCATATTGATGTTCGTCATCATTTTATTAGAGATCATCAACAAAAGGGTGATATTGCTATTGAGAGTGTAGGCACCGAAGATCAATTAGCCGATCTATTCACCAAGCCACTTGATGAGAAGAGATTTCACAAGCTAAAGAATGAGTTGAACATAATTGACTTCTCCAACATGAGTTGATGCACCCCATATATGACATGCCTCTCCTTCGAGCCCCAAGGTACAATTGGTTGACATGTCATACATTCTATACTAAGGACATGTTTAGTGCATCTAGTCATGATTTCTTATGTTCTAGGTTCATTCATGAAAATCAAATGAATTTGAAGTTTATATGGTGCCACTATTGTTTCCATGACTTGTATGATCTAGTGGTAGCATATAACTTGTTTAAGTAGCTTGTGATCCTAAGTGTTTAATCTAGAAAAACTTATCTAAATATTTGCTTCAACATGGTGCATGATAACCCTTCTAGTGAGGTGTGAAGAAGCTTGCCCTTGGTTCAAACCGAAGCATTTTATTTATGCAAGCAATCTAGGTTGAATCACAAACTTGATCCTCACCCCATAATTCAACATGATAATCTATCTAGAATTGGTCCCTTGTGGTCATTGGTGCCAAAGGGGGAGAAAATGTTGAAATGTTGTTCACAAAGATAGAATCTAAAAGGGGAAAATACCTAAAGGGGAGAATTGATAAAAGAAGGAGATCAACTAAAATTTGAGCACACAAGTAGGGGGAGCAAGCTCTTAAACATGAATGTTGCATTTCCATGTGCACTTCATATGTATGTTGCATAGTTATGCATTTCTTTTTCTCTGATACATTGCTTGTGTGGTGACTTGCTAGTATAATTTGAATGATGTATTGAGGTACTAGCATAAATAGGAAGTAGTTAGATTTCTCTTGCTTCATGTTTTTCAAAGTGGTACTAGAGCCTTGCTTATAATGTTGATCTCACGAGGTTTCTAGTTATGTTTATGCTTTTACAAGTGGTATCTAACTACACAAGGTGCTAAGATGGTGTTTATCGCTAGTCCGATGGTATCACGCTTCAAAGGTCTATAATCTAAAACACTTAGCACCTATTAATAGTCAATGCTCCTATATTTTCCTATCTAAAGCGTGTATGCTTCCTAAATCCAAACATATAGCATACATGTAGGGAGAGCCATTGCTATCAATTTGAATTCATGATCACTTGTCCATACTTCTTACACATGGTAATATACTTGGACAATGTGACATGGGTTCAATAAAATTTTTATCATAATATCTTTGTGAATGGGTTGTCACCAATTACCAATAAGGGGGAGATTGAAAGTCCTATGTTTGGTGTTGGTAATTAGTGACAATGCCTAAGTACTAATCCTATGCCTAAGTTGTATGTAGCATATGAGGATTAATACATTCCAAGGTTGGTGGCAAGATGGACATGGTGATCATGATGGCCACACTTGGATTTGGACGCAACTCTACATGATCAAGGCAAAGGTATATGCTTAAGGGTTGTGTTTCAGTAACCAAGACACCTAGTGGGTGTGGTTACATTATAGGATACATAGCCGTACTATAAAGAGAGGAATGACGTGGCTATTTAACTCCTAAGTGTCTCTAGGTGTGCATTTCATAATCATATGCATTTGGATAGAACTAATAACGCCTTGAAAAAAGATTGTGAAAATGCTAACACACTCGCACATGACGAGATCACTTGGTGGTGTTAGCACATTTGCGATGGCGTTGGAGTTTGAGCGGTAGAGAGGGTTTGGGTCCTCTCTCCCTCCCACCGAGCTTATGAGGCGGGATTCAGGCGTTTTCGAGGAGTTGAAATGACTATTTTCTACTACGCCGGAAGTTGGAAATCAAACGGAGGTCACAGTGGTGACCGGACGCTGGACCAGACGCGGTCTCTGTTTGACCGGACACGTCCGATCAGCGTTCAGCGTCTTCGCGTGTTTCGGTTTGTTGATCGGACGCGGTGGCGCGTCCGGTCACAGTCGACCGGACGCGTCCGGTCGTTCAGGGAGCTTACTGGACTCCAACCGGACGTTGGCACTGTCGCGTCCGGTCAGTTCTCCAGCGCGTCCGATCACTGTTTCGTTGTGCGCTGCTCAGGCATGACCAGCGCGTCTGGTCCATCACGGGACCAACGCGTCCGGTCGAGCTTCGCGCGTCCTGTCGTTGCATGCAGCGCGGCCAATCAGTGGTTCGCAAAAGTAGCCGTTGTGCGATCGGCGCGTCCGGTCAGTTTGACCAGCGCGTCCGGTCAGCGCGACTTCGGTTGTTTCAAGTTCCTAACAGCTATATTCGAAGGGGTACGTCTATAAATACTCGTTGGCCGGCTCAAGGCTCTCACTCTTGGACATTTGACATACTTGTGAGCACTTTGAGCTAAGCAACTCCCCTCCCACTCATCTCTCTTGCTTCTTTGCATATTCGAAGTGAGATTGAGTGATCCAAGTGCATTTGCATTGTGAGATTGCATCTAGTTGGCACTTGGTGGTTGATTTGCTGCGGGATTCTTGTTTCTCTTGGTGGTTGCCGCCACCTAGGCGGTTTAGAGCAGCTTGGAGGTGTTGGCAAGAGTTGGTGATTATTCTTGGCCACCTCCGGTGATTGTGAGGGGTTTGTGCCTACCTCGGCGAAGCGCCAAAGGCAACATTAGTAAATTGCTCGTGTCATTGCAACCTTTTGCCATTTGGTAGGTTCTTGTGGCGCCTTTTGAGAGGCTCGGTGTGAGACCGATTAGCCACCGAACCACGTGGTGAAGAGGGACACAACGGGGACTAGCGTGCCGGCAAGCACGTGAACCTCGGGATAAATCTTCGTGTCATCACTTTCATATTGTGATTGATTGATCCCGGTGTTCGGTTGTCTTGGTATTCATTGTTGATCATATTAGTTGGCTCAATACTTCGCCCCTCGGTGAAACTCTCCTAACTCAACTCCGCATTACTTTCTTAGTTATCTTTGCTAGCTAGTTAGCTTTGCTAGAGTAGCTCTTTTGTGTAGCTTGCTAGTTGTAGTTGTAGTTACCTTCTCGATTTGACTTGTGCGGTTGAGTGCCATTATACTAGAATTGTGAATTAGATAGGTGGCTTGCAAACACCCCGTAGGCTAAGCAAAACTCGCATCTCGCTATTTGTTGTATTGATAAACTTGTTTAGCTTGTCTTTGTAGAAATTTTTTAAAAGGCTATTCACCCCCCTCTAGCCATCAACACCTTTTCAGGAGGCCTCACCGGTTCTCCTTGCCTCGCCGATCGCCGATCCTCATTGCCTCGCCATGCTCGCGCCGGATGGGGAAGCTTGCGACCTCGGGGATGGCCTAAGGAGGAGTCCCGGTCCTAGCGGCGGCTGCCTCCGGCCAAATTGACCGGCGGTGCAGGCGCAGCCACATCGGGGAGAGGGGAAGCGCGACGCCAGATCGAGGAGGGGTCGCCGGGGTGTGCGATCGTGTGGATGCGCCACCAGCAGGGGTCAAGCCAGGGTCGCACGGGAAGACCAGGGCTGCGCGAGGAGGCGCAGGCGAGCTCGATCTTGACCTCCGGATGCACGAGCTGTCTGGCTTGGCGAGCATCTCCGGCAGCGGTGCAGACTAGAGAGGATGCTGATCGGGGAGTTCACGGGTGGGAGTTCTAGGAACTACTCGTGAACTGCTGCTGCAGGTGCTCCTCTTGCTAGATCTCATCATGGGAGTAGGATTTGGACAGGGGACAGATATGAATACGGTGGGATTGTGCTTATGACTGGTTGGCAATATGAGATTTCTTTTCTTGCAATTTTTTTTTTGTCTCCGGGACAGGAATGCTTAATTTGATTTTTGGTATAGTTGGAGTATGCTAAGAAATATTTCATTTGATTGCTAGATTGCTAGTGGTGGGGAAAATGACGAAATTAGGCTCAAACATTGGGAATGAAATTCCAGATTGCCATTGTTTGTTTTTGTCATTGCGGAATCAGTACAGTTTCATGCCACTAAGGCAGGATACATTCATCAATTGCTCAGGCATGCTAAATAGTTCTCAGCTTTGTGAAATTCTTACTGCGTTCTCTAGCCTTCAGATGTCAACGAAGCTGCATAACTTATGTCACTCTTCTCCAAGAGGTAACCTTGGTGATCCTATGCAGTGTAAATCAGACAACCAAACACATCTGGTTGCTGGTCAGACTTAGATGGTGTATGTAACTAAACAAGTCCATCTTGGCTTGCTAGGAGCAGGCTTAGACTACTCTGGCTTAGTTTTGCTAGCCAGGCTAGTATAGGAAACGAACCAAACATATATTATTTATCAAATAGAAACGAAAGTGCTACAGTATTTAAATTCTAAAAAAAATCATCTGAACACCCCTTAGAGCAAGTATACTGATCGACGGGAAGTCGGCGGAGAGGAAATCCACGTCAACAGAATCTGAGCTGGAAGAGTGAGAATAGATGAGAGGGAAGGAAGCGAGCGGTAGCCTTGCCGCCCGGCTGAAGGGCACTTCCCAAAACACAATCGTCTGCTCCCATCCTGTACGAGCCACAGAGCTGCTGTTTTGGTGGCCCTCCGTCCCCTCCTTTGGATCCTATGCTCCCACCTGGTCTGTTTTCTTGCCAGGCATTGCAAGGGGCAACAAAGATGTAGCCACAAGAGATGAAATGCACATGCAAATAAAGTATTCAGTAAAGGCAAACTAACAGCCAACCTAAACGCCAGCTTATTATTCGCATACGCTGCCTCGAGATGACATAGCACAGCGTACCGCTGGCTGCTGGCTGGCTTATTAACCATGCTCTTAGTTTATAGACAAAGCAAAGTCCTGTAACCACTACTGTACTGTACCCTCGAAGATGTGACCACAGCTTCGTGGACCCACTTGCCACAACGACGACCCATATATATAATAATATTATAATGTGGTTACACACAAGCGCCCGTACGATGCAAATGACATTAGTAATTCAGCTTTTATTTGGGGCGGATTAGTTAAATTAAGTTTGCGTGATTCTGTCAATCTTTAAGAGATATGGATGTACTGTTTGCATGTCGCTGTCTCCCCTCCCTGTGCTTAATTAATAATCTAATGACAATAATTAAACAAATAAAACTGGTACGAACAGCGAGTCCGGCCAGACGCTTCGAGAGAGAGGCAGGCCACGTGTGCCAGCTCGGCACGGTCCACGTAGTTCCTGTAGCAGCGCGCGCGGTCACCTTTTCAGATTCATTTCAGTGACAGCCTTTTGGTCCTACTCTTAGGCCTTGTTTAGATGGCAAATTTTGGAGGCAAAGTTTGCATAATAAGTGTCCCGTCACACTGTAATAATTTTATTTTTATTTGGTAATAATTGTCTAAATATTGATTAATTAGACTTAAAATGTTCATCTCGCAAAGTACAACAAAACTGTGTAATTAGTTTTTGATTTCATCTATATTTAGTACTCCATATATGTGCCGGTATTTTGATGTGACGGGGAATATGAATTCTGCATAGTGAATTTGGGAGGCAAACTTTGAAATCTAAACAAGGCCTTAGGCCAAATGTAAAAAGTTTTCAAATTTTCCGTCACATCGCATATGTTGGTACATGTATAAAGTACTAAATGTAGATAAAAAAATAACTAATTACACAGTTTGTATGTAAATGTCGAGACAAATCCTTTAAACCTAGTTAATCTATGATTAGACAAAGTTTGTCAAATACAAATGAAAACTGTTACAGTACTTTTTCAAAAAGTTTTTGCAATCTAAGCATGGCCTAGTACAGGCTGCTGCATCGTGCGATGGTATGATGATGTACCCTATCTCCCATCTCAAAAAAAATTTCTAGCAAATGATGTTTACGTTTATAGCTCCAAATTAATTATATAAAAATACATTTTATAGCGAACCTAATGAAATTTATCGAGTTTCATAAATATTGGTATTCTTATCTATCATTTATCAAACTTAAGGTAATACATGTCACTTTGCTAGAATTGTATTCCTTCTTGTACGGAGGGTCTGTATATGTGACACATACGATACTCCATGGTGCATGTTTAATTTATTATAACTGCTCCAATACTCATCTTACAAAAACTGCACAGATCTCAAAGCATCTTATCTAATTAATTATTTTTTCTTGATTGTTTTTTCTCTGGGTCTCGACTGGGCTGGCCCATCGATCCAACCCCGCCAGAATCCAGCCTTGACCCAAAGCTAAAGTTAAGCTCACCTAGATCCCTTTTTATTCGGTGCCGCTCCGTTAACTCGTTGCAGACTGCATGTTCCTGGCCTTCGGCCACAAGGTCAGCTCCGGTCAAGTCGTCCGTGCCGTTGTAGACTCTTCGAGGCTATTGCCAAGCAGGGCGGCGGCGTGGCGCAACACGCCGACGACCACTTGTATAATGCTGTTGTAGCCATTGCGGCTGTACAGCCAGCTGAAGCAAACAACTACATATTTAAATAAAGAAGTCAAAATACTCAAAAAAAATCTAATGGGACTACTTACATTTAGGATGAAGTAGCAAGTGGTAATTAATTAATTTCCGTGCGTACAGTATGAGAGAGATGGATGCAAACACAAATAGGATGTGTGCCTAGAGCATCTCCAACAGTTTGGAAAATTTTGTTTATCAAATCTTAGAGTTTGGTAACTCCCTAAATGATATGGCAAATAAAAAAAGTCATTCTCCAATAGTTTCTCATAATTTACTTGGCAAAAGAAAAATTAGGCCCACAATCTTGCTTTTTTCCCTAGGAAAACCAGTCCGTCGCGCTAATTCCTTTGCGCCGTGCATCAGGCCAATAGTACTAGTAGCTAGCAAATACCAATGACCAGCCGGCCAGTAGCATCATGCCGGCAAAAGCAAGCAGCAATCTACTCCCATGCCGGCAAAAACAAGCAGCAGGCAACAGCAAATCTGAAAACCACCACCATTCAGATCAGGCAATTTGCCATTCAGTAGCTGTCGGCTAGTAGCTGAAAACCATTACCAACAGTGCCATGCATCAGGCCAACCATGCAGTACACAAGAGCAGAATAATCTCGTATTCTAATGTCATTCTGCCCATCAGGTTCTCATGAATCATGAATCGTTAACAATGCAAACATGGGTGTATGCCCGCATAGCAGCAGCAAAATTACAAAAGCCAGTAGCAGCCTACCCTAGCAGCCAACGTGGTCTCCCATGGAGTAGCAGTAGCAAACTCTGAATCTGAACCCTAACGGCGGGTATGCAAAATCTACAGGACCCTATCTCGGCAAACACAAAACCATAGCTCGGCCATCAGAGCAGCAAGCAGCGCAAGGACAGAGCTATCGAATTGAATGAGTACCCTAGCACGAAGGGTTCAACACCGTCGCGGAATCCCCTGGATCGCCGGCGTCGTCGTCTTCGTGGATCGCTGGCGTGGTCGTACTCCTGGATCATTGGCATCGTCGTCTTCGTGGATTTGCGAGCGGACCTTGTCTCCCGGCGCGGCGTCGCGTGGTAGAACTCGCGGGAAGAACCGCATGGGGCTTCACACGCGCGGGAAGAGGCGACGGCGCGTGATGGGAGTCAGAATGCGCAGCGCCTCTCCACTCGTCAATATACCAAGCTAATGAGTCTTTTTCCCAAGTTGCCAAAGATGGGTAGTTGGGATGGGTAATTGTTGGAGACTAATTTTTCTCAATTTGCCAAAAAAAATTAGGATGGGGAGTTGGGATGGGTAATTGTTGGAGTTGCTCACCATGCATTAAGACAGATGCTTGAAACCAATGGGCCATGCTATTATTATTATGGTCCAATGGCCAGTACTCTTGGGGGTGTGATAAGATATCTATGTACTCAACCAGTACCATATGGACGGTGCAAGTGTCATATTTGTGATAACGAAAGCGTCTACTTGCCAACCTCCTGAGTTTGACAAGCACGATTGCTTCGAATTGGAGCACATGATCAGAAAGGTACGCTATCGTACGAAGCTGTGCTATTCTAGGAGATGTAGGAGTATAAGCTTACGTTTTTCTTCGGGCATGGAGAATAGTTCAAAGGATTTTGCATTGCACCAATAATATCAATTGAGCCTAGGATTTTTGTTTTATTTTTAAATTGTATTTTAACGAAGCAACAGAGGCCAAAACGTGCGCTCACCTAAACTTATTCAGTTGTATTGTCTTCATATGTCATATATTTAATGCACTAGTACTCCTCTTGTAAGCACATTCTACCCAGCCCAAGTTGTTATGGTTTGTGTGTGGCACGCACACTCGGCAAAAGTTATCTTGCATTAGGAAGATTCCTGTTTATATAATTTCGTTTCATAAACTCTGATCATGCATCCCTTTTTGGCTTTTTGGTTTAAAAAAGAAACAGCCTCTGCTAACTTCTTCAAATCGTGGCTTTGTCGTGATAATCACGAATATCAAGAATAGAACTAGGAAGACCTCATGGGGTGGGATGATACTGATGCTGCTGATAGTGATCTATATAAGGCACCATCATGCCACATGAGTTTCTTGCTGGCATCGCATGGTGAAGAAGCTGAAACACTGTACAGGCATCTCTATGGTTGTCTTACCATCTCGTTTATTGCCACTTACCCCCCTCCATCCCTAAAGATCACCATTCTAGCTTCATCCAAAGTTAATGTATCTTAAATTATGTTACACACCAAATTATGGACAAGATTATTAACTTTAAAGACATCATGCTAATATATAGGTACGAATCCCTTTGTTCCAAATTATAAGATGGTTTGACTTTTCTAGATATATTAATTTTACTATATATGTATTTAGGCATAGTATATATCTAAGTGTATTACAAAAGTTATGTATCTAGAAAAAACTAAAATGTCTTATAATTTAGAACAGAGAAATTATATATGAAGAAATATTTCATGATGGATCTATCGATATATTTATTTGAATATCGTAATTGTTGACACTTCTACAATAAAATTGGCCAAACTTAAAGTAGTTTGGCTTAGAATAACCTTACTCTTTTTTTAGGAGGGAGTCAAATTACTATTGGGAGGTGTCACGGGAAGGAGAGAGGTCAAAACCCTTTTGAACCAGCGTGGGTAGTAGAGCTAGGTTCTTTTACGTGCCTCGATGCATGAAAGACATATACCTCTCTACAATCTCTCTCTTACATTGATGACAAGAAAAGGATATATACGATGAAAAAGTTTTACATGTGGAACATATATGATGAGATGTAAGGTGCCGAGAAATATTTCAGGGGAAATCAATTGGAACCGATTCTCGTTTTTTACTTAGTTTAGAGAAACACCCAAAAATCTGATTTCTTCAGACTTTAATCTAGTTTCAAAATTCCAACAAGCTAACTAAATGGTTTCATGAAGTGATTTTTTATTTATCATAGAAATGTTTTTGAAAAAAATCTAGAACCATAACATATGAGAATCTAAAACCTTACAAAAACGCACCAGAAATGCAAAGGCTCATACGATTGAGATGTCTTCGTGGTTGTTAATTCATTGCAGCAGGTGAAAGGCAGCAGAGCACGCCTGCTGAGTGAAGTTAATCAACAGTTGAAAGGTGAGGCACGGATGGAAAAAGAGATTAATTAAAGTTGACAGGAATGCGAGCTTGGAAAAGTTCTGCCCGGGTCATCAGACCAAGCATAATAGCACGCTGGAAGAAGGCCGAATGCTGTGGTGAAAAAAAAGAGAAGAGGAAGAGAAGGAAAGTGGGCTAGCCAGCTTATACACGAGAACCACGAGAACCAAGAAACTTTATGAGAAAAAAAGATAAGCCATGTATTAACAGTAAACAGACAACTATTATATAAATAGGGCCATGTTTAGATTGTAAGTTTTTTCACTCTCTCTCCGTCACATCAAATCTAGGGACACATGCATGGAATAGTAAATGTAGATAAAAAAATAACTAATTACATAGTTTGATTGAAAATTACGAGACGAATCTTTTGAGCCCAGTTAGTCCATGATTGGACAATAATTGTCAAATACAAATGAAAATGCTACAGTGCCAAATTTCACTATCTCTCTTCAATCCAAACAAGGCCTAGATTAACACCTTGTTTGCTTGTGCTTATCCGCCAGCCATTCAGCAGTATTTTTCTCTCACAGCAAATCAGTATCAGTTAGCTAGAAACCATCCAACGAATATGGTGTAAGAAATGAGCCACAGCAATTCTGGTCTATACTGCTAGCAGCAGGCTGTATTATTAGCATCGCTGTCAGTGAGTTTAGGCGAGAGCATGCATGCATGTGGTGCTCCATGTCTCTGTTCCATCCGATGGCCGGCCCATCGATCCGTGTTCGGAGATGCATTCATCTTTCTGCCCAACTCCTAGCTTGTCTATCTAATCCGTTTGTTGTTTGTGTCGAGCATGTGCGTGAGATGGAAATCACTTCACCTTTTCTTTTATTACAAACAAGTAAGATCACTTCACTTGAGTCGTGACAAATGAGCAATGCCTGTCAAATTGCATGCCTGATACTAGTGTCTGTGTTGTCACTTGTCACTGAGGTAGTGAGGTTTAAACTTAACCATGGTCGCCTCCTACGCCGGCTAATCCTGCTCGGGTCAGGGTCACCACCGATCCATTCGTCCATCCACCGCCCGGCCCAATCGCCCACAACCCAGTGGGCCCCCACCACGAAGCCTTGCAGTACGAACCAGCCCTGACCCACTCCCCACTCCCACTCCCGCCGCGCCAGCTCCGCGACGAGCCGGGAGGAGATATTTTCCGACAGCCCCCACCGCCGCTGCCGCCACCTCACCTCCGGTCCGGCTGACACGTGGGCAGCGGGAGGTGTCCGCTGTTCCGCGGCGCGTGGCGGATCGGTCTCCGCCTCCGCCTCCGCTGTTGGCTGCCTGCTGCTGCTTATTGCCAAGTCGCGATCAAGCAAACCCTCCCTCCGTTGGCCTCCTTCGCCTCTCGCCATTTTTATTTGTCGGCGTCGGCTGGTCCGGCCCCAGCGATTCGATTTCGTGCGCCTCGTGGTCCACGTGCTCCCTCTCTCTCGCCCCCTCTCTGTGAGTTCGTCGGGTAGGTTGGTGGCGGCGTGGGAGATGAGCAGCGGGGGAGGAGGAGGCGGGGGCGGGGGCGGGCAGCAGTGGCCGTGCGACTACTGCGGGGAGGCGGCGGCGGCGCTGCACTGCCGCGCGGACGCCGCGCGGCTCTGCGTCGCGTGCGACCGCCACGTGCACGCCGCCAACGCGCTGTCGCGGAAGCACGTGCGTGCGCCGCTCTGCGCGGGGTGCGCCGCGCGCCCGGCCGCCGCGCGCGTCTCCCCCGTCCCGGGCGCCGACCCGGCGTTCCTCTGCGCCGACTGCTGCGAGGGCTGCGACGCCGCGATGCGCGTGCCGGTCGAGGGCTTCTCCGGCTGCCCCTCGGCCGCCGAGCTCGCCGCGTCATGGGGGCTCGACCTCCGCGGCGCGGCCGTGGGCGACGACGGCCACGGCCGCGCGGAGGACAAGGACGGCGGCGACATCGACCACGACCCCTTCCTCTCGGTGCTCGACTACTCCGTGCTCGGGGTGGTGGACCCGGACCTGCGCGACCTCTACGTGCCGTGCGACCCGCCGCGGGTGCCCGCCCCCGACGCCGCCGGCGCGCGCCCGCTCAGGGGGGAAGCGCTGTCCGACCAGCTCGCGGAGATGGCGCGACGCGAGGCGGGCACGGCCCACGCGCACCCGCACTCGGATCTGAGCCCGCGCACGCCTCGCCGCACCTCCGCGGCATCCAGCGGACGCTTGCCGCCGGGCAAGATGGCGCCCCCGGCGGCGATGCCGACTCATCATCCTCCGCCCGCCGCGGCCCAGGAGGTGCCTCCGCCGTACACGTCCCTGCTCATGATGGCGTCCGCCAACTGCGCCGATCTCATTGGCGTCGCCGACAGGGTGGGTGATGACGACGAACAACTGCTATGGGACTGCGCTGCGCCCTCAGTGCTGCCCACCCAGGTAAATTTCAAGACAAAACACCCGTTGCTAAATGAAAAATAGAAGAGGAAAAAAACAACATTTTTTAGTACTCCTACTTGTATAAAATCAATCTATTTCCGGTTAATTTGAATTCTGGCTGTCCTGCTAAATCTTTACCTTATTCAGTTCGGTGGCCTTACACATGATTTAACATTACATGGTGGTGATTGGTGAAATATTATTCCCTGCTTTTAGCAAAGCTAACAGTACAAAACAAATTGGCTGCACTTCCTAGGCATACTGTATATCAACAAGACCAAAAAATTTGTATCAAGATTTCGGGTGGGTGAGTGGGTAGATCAAAATGATTTGTTCGCTCCATATTGATTTATAGGTGCCGGTTCCAAGGCCATCAATTTTTACAAGCCTGTGCTTTTTCAGATGACCAGGTAGAGAAATCCGTGGTTCTGAACTTCTCATGACTCTTCGTCTCCTTTCCTAGGTTTTTTCAGCCAGCAGAACAGTAGCTCACAGTAGCTTTCAGTAAATAACTTGAGACAAAAAAAAATGATCTTCCTGCTTTCCGCATTTATGGTTCAGTTTTTTTCACAGAGAGCTTGCAGTTGCAAAAGGTTCACGAGCCTGTTGTTTTAGAGTCATTGAATGCACAAATTGAGCCGGTGAAGAAATGTGTTTCCTTTAGCAAGGCTGCAAATATACGTACCTTTCTGAAGAAGCGTTGCTATCTTGATGTGGAAAAGTGCGTTGCACATGACTTCACACTACTAACTATTATTCAGAATTTCTGATCGTATTTGACTTTTCAGATACGAAATGGATCATATTTTCACATAAGTCTGCTCAACAATCATGCACCAATTGCAATATTAATTGTTTGAACTTCTGATTGCATGTTTTAGTGTCAAAAAATCATGTACTTCATACTGTGGATGCTCCAGAATCCTCAACTTGTATTCTAATTTCATGTTTGATTGCTTGCTTGTTATTTGTGTGGCAGATATGGGACTTCAATTTGGGAAGGTCAAGGGATCACGATGAGAAGTCTGCTCTTGAAGTTGGATATGGTTCTAACCATGGAGGCTTTATGATTAAGGGTTATAGTGACATGCTTAAGGAAATTTCTTCGGGGACAACGAAAGATCTGGAAGATATTTATGACTCAAGATACTGCTCAACTGCCGAAGATATCATGTCCTCTAATATGTGTCAGTTGTCATCGAAAAATGTAAGTCTTCTCTCCCCCTTTTTCCGTACCCTAAAGGATGCTTGCTTGGTGTGCGGCTGTGTCTATCCAGAACATGTGGCAAGTAAGTTCACTGTAGTAACAGCGTCAGCTATGTGTTGTTAACCTGTAGCCCATGTGATGTGATAGAAAATAAGATTGCCATGTATGTGAAGGCATTACTTATCTCACACGTATCGTAGTTTCTTATTTTCTTTGCTTTTCGAAAAAAATATTTTCTTCTTAGCACTAAATGCAGAGGAGCAAAGTCAAACGGACCAAATACTTTTCTGATTAAAGATGCCATTCGTATAGATGAGCATCATCCTCTAGTTTGTACCACAACTTTGGCCCATCAAGAAATACTTAGCTAGCTAGCTTCTATGATGAAGTCCTCTGGCTTGAGCTAAGGAAACTAGACAGTATTTTGAAGATAAATTTTTGCTTGGGTAAAAAACTTATTGATCAAAGCTTCGAGATCAATAAAATACTGAAAATCAGCTTCCTGAATAGTATGCAAAACTTCTAAAAGCACATGTATGTTTACAGAACATATAGATGCTCCACATGTTTGATAGCTTGATGCACCACTTGCTGCTCCATTGACAGCATAACCCAGCTTTTGCTGATGTTGATGCAGTACTTACTGTCGAATGCGTTCAAGCAGTCATGCTCATAATTGGATATAGATCTTATCTTCTAAAGGGCTATTCATATAGAAGTGGACTCAATATGGTCCCAAATGGTATGAACCTGTTGAGCTGTTTTCGTTCACCAGGATTGTTATGGGCCACCATACATATCCTCGGGTCCACCAAGTCATGGAGGCATCTTGTCTGTTTATGAAACACTAAAGGCCAATTTTGTCACCTAAATATCGCCATACAACGCCCCACCACATGTTCTTGGTTTTGCATCATTTTAGAGTACCACAAGTCTCTATCTGAGTTCTTTCAAAAGATAATTTCTCTCTGGGACATTGTCCGGTAGAATTTTCAGCATGGCTGGCTTCTGATATTAGCTGAATTTTTGCTCCTCATCAGGTGAGCTCCGCGAGCAACAAACGGAAGCTGAGCTCCTGTGCCTCGACGATGGATGGACCAACAACTTCCGGGAACCATGTACCCACTTCAGGACCAGCACTCACCAGGGAGATCTCCTTCGGGGATCAAACGGTCTCCGCCCCCGCAGCTGAGAGGCCTGCCGTGAGGATCGACAGCGAGACGCTCGCGCAGAACAGGGACAGCGCGATGCAGCGGTATAGGGAAAAGAAGAAGAACCGCAGGTACGGAACGATGAGCTGACCTTGACCCTTACCTGCCTGCTGCCGCTGACGGCAACTTCGATCTTCCACAGTATTAAAAGACTGTTACAGTTTACTCATCACACGTCTATCCATCACTCTTGTGTAGGTATGAGAAGCACATCCGGTACGAGTCGAGGAAGCTGAGGGCGGACACAAGGAAGCGGGTGAAAGGGCGGTTCGTCAAGTCGACCGAAGCGCTGAACGCCGGTTATGGCGGATGAGCCATATGGCCTGTGAACTGTGAAGACCAAGTTTGCTGCGTGCTTGCGTTACGTGCAGTAGCAATGGAGGTGGTATGGATGCTATGGTGGAATCGGGGCTACTCAGTGTTGAGTCTGCCAAGTTTTGCGTTGAAGCAATCGTGGTCATTGGGCAGTCAACTCCAGAGATTGCACGGTATTGCTTGTAAGAGACGACCCCCCCCCCCCCCCCCCCCCCCCCCCCCCCCCTCTCCCTTTTGCTGTTGCCATCATCAGAACAGAAATATGTAGCTTACATACAGTACTGATTATTTACCATGCGTGTGGTCTTACTAGCTACGATGGAGCGCCTGATGCGTGAGTTTGCAGTGAAGTGTTTTGTTTTTGTTATTATCCGGTCGTTTTGTTACTACCATCTTGAATCCCTGACTGTGTTAGTAAGCCATGTTTTAGTATGTAGGGCACATGTCCATGCTGTCTGTTTGGCGACGATTGTGTACACACTTGCATTGCACTAGTTCGTTGTCTAGTTCTAACAGACAAATTAGGCTAGCAAACATGATATTTACACGTATCGTATCAACATCTGTCCGTATAGCAGTTGTGGTATATTGCAAGGAAATCAATCAAGATGAATGAATTACTAATTATCTGGGTGCCGGCGGGGGTGGTGCCCTGGGGAAGCGGGAGAGGCTGGAGGCGACGCCGAGGGCGACGAAGGCGACGAAGACGAGCGCTAGGGAGACGGCGCCCCTGTCGCAGTAGAGGCGGTAGAGGCGGCAGACGGCGTACCACCCGCTGGGCTCGTTCCCCCACATGGCTATCGACCCCACCGCTCCGGCGCCGGCGGTCGACGCCGCCTGCAGGTTCACCGTGAACTGCATGCGCATCCAACAAGCACACACACTACGTCAGCTATAGCGATAGAGACGGAGGAGACGATGATGTATAGGAGTACAGTTCGATTAGATGGCAGCCATGGATGAACAAAAGAATAACAACGTGTAACCGTATACGTATGCGTATGCGTATGCGTATGCGTACCTGATCCATGTGGTGCAGCCAGTGCTTGCCGACGAGCCTCTTCACGAAGACTGCCGTGAGCAGCGCGTAGGCGGCGCAGGCGAAGTTGATCGCCACAAACGCCCTGCAACGAACAAGTTTTTTCAGTAGTTCGTCGCGATGGATAATCGCCGGTCGGTCAGTTTCTGTCTACCGCAATGCCATGCAACGATACTTCGATTGCAAGAGAAGCTAGCAGATCCCAGCGATATATATACGTACTCCCAGACGGCGAACATCTTGAAGGTGACGGTGATGCCCCAGCGGTCCTGCCTGTCGGTGGCTATGACCACGGCGGCGGCGAGCGACGCCGCGAACGCCAGCAGCCGGAGCGCCACCGTAGTCCTGACGTGCGCGGCGGAGGCAGCACTCGTCGTCGTCTCCACCACCACCACCTGCGACTCCAGCTCCATCGTCATCGTCGTCGCCGTCACCGCCGTCGCCGTCCGATCAATCCTCTTTCTGTAGAACCGATCGAACCCCGGCCGACGCACGAGTACGTACGTACGTGCGATGATCGCCAACAACAGCGGCAGCTAGCATATACACGAGATGTATATATACACAACAGATAGACGTGTCTATCTGTCGGAATGCGTTTGAGAACGTTGGACTCTCCCTCTCACCTACTCGTATGTTCTCCCATCTCCAGGTGAAAGGATATATGTATGTGTCCACGTAGGATCCTGTATGTAAATTTAATTAAACATTAAAGACAAGATAATGTTTCAGAATGTTGGGACTGTCTTAGCAAATGTTTGCATTTTTTCCCTGCAATGCAAATGGATCGCTATAGGGGCATGCCCGAAGAAATACTGCTGTTGGAGAACGCACGTAACGTAATTTGGTTGCATTGGAGTGTGCCATAGCCCAGCCCAAGTTGCAGTGCGGCCCGGCCCAAGCTCGCAGACCATCACCGCTAGGCGGTGCACAACATGGGCTTCTCCTGCATTCCTTTCCGAAACAGCGGCTTGCGAGCCCACGAACGACACGAAGCCTTCGAAACCGTCTTGACCCATTGCGTCCCACCATAATATGTACTCCTGTCCTTCGGAGTTGAATTGAATCTAACAACCGACACTAGCGCTGGACGTCCAGCGCCAACAGCGTGTCTGGACGCAGCTCCAGTTCCAGCCAACTGACGTGACCCTTTCCCAGGCCAGTCCTATAGGAGCATCCCATCTCACCGTCCCGTATCTCTACAACTAAAATATTCATAACTATTCCGTCCACAGGTGCGACACCAAACCCACTCGCTCCCATGCATCCCCGGTGCGACACCAAAGCCCCTCGCTCGGTGGTTTTTGCATGCGTGCATGCATGCAAGGAGATGACTTCCTCCTGGTGACAACTAGCGCAACACTCTTTTTTCCCATTCCCCAGTCAGCGCTCCATAAAAAAAAGGAATGGTTGTTTGCGGCGAGGCTAGTGGTGGCGTGTGGCCACGAGCGTGATCACCGCAGCCTGGATTGTTCAATCACGGATAGCTTCGGAAGGGGAAAGGAAATCATCTCAATCACCGCGCAATAACTGCAGCCTCGGAGGGAAAGGAAATCACCTCTCTACCCCATCTTCCAATTCTGCAACCACTCTCCTCATCACGATATGGAAGAGGCCGGGCCAGAGAGGAGTTCCCATCTGATCGTCACGGATCGAAGCCTGCATCACCGGCGAGGATGGCTTGGCAATAAGGCATTGCCGCCCATGCTGACATCACCGTGGATCTCCTATCTGGCTGTCCCTGCAGTCCTTCCCTGACATCTGACCTGGAACCCACGTCGCCGGTGAGGACAGCCTGGCGATCAGGCATCGCCGCCCATCACGCTCGCTAGCTGCCCATTCCAGGTGCTATTGAATCACCCTTCTTCTTCATCAGTTCATAATGCAACAATTCAAGTTTGTTTTTCCTCCTGCTACTATTCATGGTCCGGCAATTGCAATATATCTGGCAGGCAACGGCGAATAACTAGACGAACTCATCAACCTTGAGGCACCTTGCGAGTCTGATGCAAATGTGGTAGAGCCTCTGGTTTCTGAACTCCAATCACAAGGCCACGGCTCAAGTTATTCAAGGAACCCCAGATACGGGAAGGTGACACCTGAAACTGTTGTCTCCATCTGAACAACGCCATCCTCTCCAGTCTACATGTCATGACGAGGTACTATCTCCTTCCCTCTCCTAGCAGATTTTTTCCCATCAATATTATCTTATAGGTTATGGAGGTCGTGGTGGAGTGGTATTTTTTTTCTTTAAAGTAAATCTTATCTACTGTGTTCTTAGTGATGTGTTGCTACTTTTTATTTTTCAATTCAAGAATATATGGTTGGAACTTATAATGATATATACTGTAGCATATGTGTTCCTCAGAACAACATAGTTTATTGTTGCCCATTTTAATTGCGAGTACTAATATTGGCATTTTTGCAAAAAAAAAATTTTGTCACCTGAAGTTCAAAAGCACATGGATGAACTTTGCTTATATAGTCTAATAAAAGTAACTGCTCACAGATTCCATTTATTTTCCTACTCAACTTAATCAAGCCTGTATCCGTCAATACTCCTTTGCTCTTCTAATCTCTTTGTTCAGTGCAGCGCGGTCACGAGCAGCAAAATAGTATTGTAAAGGGGAGCCTTTTAGAAATAGAAGACACAGATAGTAAAGTTGGAGCACTCGCTGCTGAGTTCTCAGGGAGGCACATGGGCCTTTGCCCCTCTCTGATTATTAGTGCACTATTATCATGGCTATTTGGTATTGTCATGACAAAACTGTTGATGTTCTTGCAAAAAGATTTTTTTTGGTAATGATATTGTTTGGATTGCAAACCATAGCTTTTGCCTCATTTTATATTCAGCTGTGACAGAAGGGCATCGGCTGGAAGATGCAATGCAAGATCAAGAGAAATGTAAGTGACAAGATACACTAGCCCTTGTTGTTAGCCGTCTCCAGGATTTCTTAACTTTTGTAGAACTTTGTTTATCTAGGGATATGTGTATGCCATCTGCATGTTTGGAATCCATAAAAAACTCAAAAAATATTCCTCATGGGTGATATATGCAATATGTTATATTTTGGCGCTCAATGGTTTGCTATATTACTAGAATGCTAGAACATTCGGTGTGTGTTCATGCAGGGAGGTAGTCCGGCTCTACATTGCTTTTGCAAAAACTGTGGTACAGAAAAACAAAAGATGATTGTGGAGATATTGCTTATAGGAATGACACCTTTAGTCTAGACGCAAATGTTTTTTTTACTTGTGAGGAAAATTGTTTACTTTTGCAAAAAAGTAAGTGCTAATGTTATTTAATTCACAATAAACAAACTGGAACATTTTATTCTCATAAGCTGCGATAATGTAACAGACGGATGAGCTGATTCTTTGTATCAGTTCACTCACGAATACATTTAATTTATATGAGCTAGCATGTAATTTGCTGTAGGGATGGATCGATGGACTCAAGACGGTGCATTGTCTTCGGAACTTCCGTTGCAACGCACGGGCACGATTCTAGTATATAAAAAAACAAAAAAGTGAATGAAGCTCTACCTGCCCGTGACGGAAGGGAAAAACGTGCCATCGCATCCACGCCGCCATGCCCCCGAGCCCCTTCCCTAGTTTGAGAAGGATGCAAGATAGCAGAAGACGAGTAAAGAGATGCAACACCCGATCGTACAGAATAAGACAGATAAAACACTTAAACATGTGTCTGAAACACTTGTAAAAAACACCTGAGAAATGCTTGAAAACCATTGCAAATACTCGCAACATCTAAATAAAACACTTGCAACATACGTGTGAAACATATACAACATCTAGATAAACACAATTGCAACATACGTCAGAAAAATAGATGAAACATTGGGAACAGACACTTACAACATATTGTACAAACCATTGCAGTATATGCAATATCTCGATCTACTTTTGCAACATTTGTATGAAACACTTGCAATGTACCTTTGAAACATCTGAACATACATTTGCAACACGCGTTTTTTTAGCGCAACATGGTGCGAATGGCGCGCCAAACTGACATGGCGGAGGTGGCCGTGACAACATATGGCGGCACCCAAGCCAGCTCGGATTGTTACGGCTCGGCTCATTATAGCTCGGCTCGTTATGGCTCATTATACAAACGAGCCAGAAGACTAGCTCGGCTCGGCTCGTTAGCGAGCTCGAGCTAGCTCGTTTGGCTCGCGAGCATAATCACAAAAACACAATTGATAGAGACCGCAAGTTAGAAAAAAAACACATCATATGCATATTTAAAATGGAATAAACAAAATACATATGAATTTTAGACACGTCTCCCGTGAACATGATGCCGTGTGGTAGGCTGGTGGGGTGACTGGGTGGGTGAAAGGTCTTGATGACTAGAGGGGGGTGAATAGCCTTTTAAAAATTTCTACAAAGACAAGCTAAACAAGTTTATCAATATAACAAATAGCAAGATGCGAGTTTTGCTTAGCCTATGGGGTGTTTGCAAGCCACCTATCCAATTCACAATTCTATTATATTTGCACTCAACCGCACAAGTTAAACCGAGAAGGAAACTACAACTACAACTAGCAAGCTACACAAAAAAGCTACTCTAGCAAAGCTAACTACCTAGCAAAGGTAACTAAGAAAGTAATGCGGAGTTGAGTTAGGAGAGTTTCACCGAGGGGCGAAGTATTGAGCCAACCAATAAGATCAACAA
The DNA here is from genome assembly GCA_038087645.1 of Saccharum hybrid cultivar R570. NCBI lineage: Eukaryota > Viridiplantae > Streptophyta > Magnoliopsida > Poales > Poaceae > Saccharum > Saccharum hybrid cultivar. The sequence goes on from JAQSUU010000598.1 coordinate 13,782,204, forward strand.
GAATACCAAGACAACCGAACACCGGAATCAATCAATCACAATATGAAAGTGATGACACAAGATTTATCCCGAGGTTCATGTGCTTGCCGGCACGCTAGTCCCCGTTGTGTCCCTCTTCACCATGTGGTTCGGTGGCTAATCGGTCACACACCGAGCCTCTCAAAAGGCGCCACAAGAACCTACCAAATGGCAAAAGGTTGCAAATGACACGAGCAATCCACTAACATTGCCTTTGGCGCTTCGTCGAGGTAGGCACAATCCCCTCACAATCACCGGAGGTGGCCAAGAACAATCACCAACTCTTGCCAACGCCTCCAAGCTGCTTCAAGCCATCTAGGTGGCGGCAACCACCAAGAGAACACAAGAATCCCGCAGCAAATCAACCACCAAGTGTCAATTAGATGTAATCTCACAATGCAAATACACTTGGATCACTCAATCTCACTTTGAATATGCAAAGAAGCAAGACAGATGAGTGGGAGAGGAGTTGCTTAGCTCAAAATGCTCACAAGTATGTCAAATGTCCAAGAGGGAGAGCTTTGAGCCGGCCAACGAGTATTTATAGACGTACCCCTTCGAATATAGCCGTTAGGAACTTGAAACAGCTGCAGTCGCGCTGACCGGACGTGCTGGTCGCGCGGACCGGACGCGCCGATCACACAATGGCTACTTTCGTGAAGCACCGACCGGACGCGCTCCACGCAACGACCGGACGCGCGAAGCTCGACCGGACGTGCTGGTCCCGTAACGGACCGGACGCGCTGGTCAAGCCTGAGCAGTGCACAACGAAACAGCGACCGGACGCGCTGCAGAACTGACCGGACGCCACAGTGCCAGCGTCCGGTTGGAGTCTAGTAAGCTCCCTCGTGACCGGACGCGCAGATGCTGAACACTGACCGGATGCGTCCGGTCACATAGAGACCGCGTCCGGTCCAGCGTCCGGCCACCTTTGTGACCTCCGTTTGCCTCCGTTTGATTTCCGACTTCCGGCGTAGAGGAAAATAGGCGTTTCAATTCCTCGAAAACGCCTGAATCCCGCCTCGCAATCTCGGCGGGAGGGAGAGAGGACCCCAAACCCTCTCTACCGCTCAAACTCCACCGCCTTCGCAAATGTGCTAACAACACCAAGTGATCACGTCATGTGCAAGTGTGTTAGCATTTTCACAATCATTTTTCGAGGCGTTATTAGTTCTATCCAAATGCATATGATTATAAAATGCACACCTAGAGGCACTTAGGAGTTCAATAGCCGCGTCATTCCCCTCTTTATAGTACGGCTATCTAACCTATAATGTAACCACACACCACTAGGTGTCTTGGTTACCAAAGTACTACCCCTAGCATATACCTTTGCCTTGATCATCATAGGGTTGCACCTTGTTCCTCCTTCATCACCATGGTAAGCACTTCATCATCCACACTTGATCATCATACTTCACCATGCTATGTGCTAATCATCCTTTGCTACATACAATCTTAAGCACATGATTAGCACTTGGGCATTGTCACTAATTACGAACACCAAACATAGAGCTTTCAGTGGGCCCATGAGGTCTATTGGTCTAGGTTTTTAGTGTTTAATCGTGTTGGGCCATAGGTAGAGGGATATATGGACCGCTTAAAGTTGTATTGGGCTGGGTCGAGGGCTATATGGGCCGATTGCAGTTGTTGTCATGTGAATTGCCTTGACTCGTTTTGGCTCGTGAGCGGCTCGCGTGCTGGCTCGTTAATTAACCGAGCTGGCTTGTTAATTAAAAATTCAAACGAGCCGAGCTCGAGCCGAGCCACTAACAAGCGAGTCAAGCGAGCTAGCGAGTTACGAGCTTTTCCGTTCAGGCCTGCCCGACGCGGTGGAAGCAGCCGCGACAGCAGATGGCGGCACCCAGCAAGGTGGAGGCGGTCGCGGCAGTCGGATGGAGGCGCGCCGCCGCAGTGGAATCAGCAGGCAGGTCTACCTGGGCGCTGCGGCTCGAGGGCAGCGGTGAGGAAGAACAGGGCCAATGCAGCTGAAGAGCTTGGCGATGAAGACGGTAACATGGCCCTACGCCTCGGCGTCGTCGATCCACTACAGCGGCATAGGATGAATCTGCGCAGGAGGGAGCGTGGCGTGGGTGTGGATGGTTAGATGCCTCCGATGAGAACAAGGCGTTTGAACACCCTAAACAGAGTATTACCGATCTAATAATGTTCTAATGTTTAAAGCTTCTAGCGAATTGAATCTAATAATGTTCTAGTAACATTCGTGCCTTTTAGTTTCACCACTCCAGCATTCATCCAAAGCAGGAGGTTCAGGCCCAAATCCTGACAGCCAGATCGCAGTTTTCTGAACACTAGAGCATTTCGATTGCCAAGTGGGAACTATGTGATTGCAGGCCCCAATTCAGAATTGGATCACATAATTTCCGAACACCTAAGCATTTCAGTAGCCAAAATGGAACTCTGTAGTCCCAAGCCCGAATTCTCAGTTGGATGACATGACTTCTGATCAACTTCTGATCAGCTCAGCATTTCAGTTTTGCCAAATGACATCTAGTGTTCAGAAACATTACAACACAGCCCTCGATGGTCTCGAAATCAGGAGGAAAGAACATATAGGCAGAACAATAAGGAGAGCTAAATGATGCATTTTATTGGAACATTAACCTGTACATTTTTGCTGGCGAAAAGATGAAACGGCTGGTGACCAAGTTAGTCATGGTAAAATATTTACAGATTCTTTTTGTGCGCAGCAGCAGTGCAAGCTATACATGAGATGGGATGGGAGCATAGTGACCATCAATTGCTTATGTCAAAGTACTTGGGATCGGCGGGGAAGTCATGCTCCACTCGCAGCTGCGACAAAGATGAAACCTGTCACATTAAATTCTACGGATTTAATAGAACAAGAAACAATCAAGGAATAGTCCGATTGCCACGGAGAGGGAATTAGAGCAAGCTTGAATAATCATTTCGAAATGATTCCAGGGAAGACTAAAAAGATGGTCTAACGTCAACTATAGTAAATAACAGAATATCATATTAAGCACGTGTGCATTTTATCCAACCAACTAAAGTAAACCGACCCGATTTCTGACTGATGATGGAAGGAACAAATGAAAAGGTAAAAACTTCAACAACATCGAAAGTTTTGTGTACCTCGCCTTCATCTGCATCTGAGTGCCTTTGAGGAAATACAACTCTAAGATCATTGTAGAGATAGAACCTCCGCTCTTCCTCAGGTACTGTATTGCTGCTATATGGCGCTGATGATGGATCAGATTTGCATCGAAGCATTGATTTCGAGGATTTCTTGGAGGGGCACAGAAATCGAAGGTGCAAAGCATATCGAAGCACAGCTCCACCTGAACTATCGTTGATCTTAGAAGGTGAGCAGCATGTTTTCTTTTCTCCTATGCCAAACTTATTCATTTGACAGCAGCAACCATCAGAATCAGAATGGTCTTTCTTATTTCCATGAGAACTAGACTTATTTGATTCATTAGAATCACTATCCAATGATCGATATCTTGTTTTTGGATCTCCTTTTTCTGATTCGTCATTTGAGTTGCAGTTCTGTCCACCGCCACAGCCTACAAAGACAAACAGAAAAATTAGCACTGGCTCAAAGCCAACAGTTTGGATTCGACCATTATTTGGTATTAGGCCATCAGCTGATTACATTCAGAACATAGAGTTCCCCGTTCACTAGGTTCACTTCCACATGAAACTGACTGAGAAGATTTGGGCCCAACATTAACATTGCAAGTCTTGCTTCCTTCTTCCACTGGATTAGAGGGTAAGACAGAGGGGGAGAGTGTGACCTTTTGCCGCATGAAAGTCTGTCTCGTTACACAATAAGGGAAACAAGATGAGAACGGATGATAGAAACAAAAACAAAAACTAGTCATTGTGATTTATAAAGCAGCTGCCGAAAAATCTATAGCATTTGATCCCTCTGAGAAGGTCAAAGCATGTCCATTCCAGGCCTTAAAAACTCTCAAATACTTCTAGTTACGCAGTAAACAATAGATTATCAGCACTGCCAATTTCCAAAGGCTTATTTTTCAAGTACTTAGTTAAGGGAAAATCACTTGGCACATCTAATATAGTGTAATACTTTGTAACATATACTAATCTCTTATGCACAAGATAAACACCAGACTAAAGCCCATACAAAACGGGTTGAGGCTAGTAAACAACCCAATAAATGAAATTTGCTCAGCCAGTGAAAAAAAGGATGTACCTACATATTTCACATATGGGTCAACAGGAAATTAGGTGAACAGGTGATCATACGGTGAACATTCAGTTCTTTTTAGTATGCAATCAAAAATATTAGTCTAAGGTCATAAAACATAATGAAAAATGAAAAATATTAGTAATTCTTGTACCTTGGTTCCAGAAGGCATGTCACTCAAGTCATAGTTGCACAAGAAAGTATGAAGTGGAGTCTTCTCTGGGTTGCTCACCACCTGTCAAAGTCATTTTTTTTATTTCAATTGTACAGAGACACAGTATACGACTCCAAAATATGGGCAGATGCGAAAGTGTAAATCAGATCATGTAAATCTTCGCCTTTATTGACTGCTGTGAGGAACTATCCCACAACAAAAAACAACAAAGAATCATTTGTCCAAGTTGCCTAGAGATCCCAGTAGTAGGCAGATATATGTAAAAGACCATATGTTCAAACATGAACAAAATTATTCGAAGTAAAGTTGCATAGAATGGAAGGGATGAAAGTAAAATGTCATTTGTGTAATGCAGTAAGGTACAAAGAAAACTAAATGACGCTTTTGAGAAATTGCCTAGACATAACACTGAGGGGAGGATATTTATTCAAAAGAAAGAAAGAAAGAAAGAAATGTTCAGTATTATGCAAGAACTCAGCGGTCTTGTCTGTATAAATTTCATGCAGCAAGGGAGGTTTTAATTGTGCTTTATCTCAGCTGTTAACAATTCTATCAAAGCAAATGCAGACAACTCCATCATCAAGGAATTTCTGATCTCAACAGGCCTTGTCAATCCAGGTAACTTGTACAGATATTTGATTATGAACGAGTTCAAATAGAGGAAGAAAGCATAAACCAGTGCACGATAAAGAACAACGATTTCACCAAAACTGAACTGGTCAAAGGTCAGAGCGATATTAATGTTAGGGATCCGAAACAGTTTAGTACCAGTTGTATGCGACCCTTAACAGGGATGCGTAAACGACTCTTTGCTGATCGTGAATCATTATTACTGTAGCTTCTTTGGAGCTTCGGGCTTTTGCTGTTATTCGAAGGCAACCTCCCGGCAAGATCAATAGAAGAATAGTACAATAAGGAGCTATCCTCATCGATGCTTGTTACTGAGAATGGAAGTTTCTGAGTTGTGGGGAAGAAACTACCACCAGTGACATTTAAAACAGCTAAGAAACCATCAATTGTCTGCATTCAGAGAGGAAATGGAATCAAATTCAACAATCAAGGGCCCTGTACATTTTAGTAAGTAGACAAGAAATTAGAGACCTGACTGTCTTTTCCATACGAGTATCGACCAGATAAAAGGGACTCCTCAAAGGAGCCAACGAGTGACCTCCTTACATGCAAAGACAAACTCCGACCATAACCAATTCGAGGACATGTAGGTCGGGGAGATGTAGGGGAAGATTCAGGGCCCCAATTTCTGTATCTTCTCAATGAACTCCATTTAGGTGTCATAACTTCAAGTTCATCATGTAACAAGTTAGTTCCTTTTGATACATCCTGCATCCTAGCTCCGTCAGAACCTCCAGTTTCCTTTAAATCTAGGAAGTCATTCTCAAGATCTTTCATTATAGATCTTTGAGATCCTGTCACCTTAATTTTGTTCATATATTTAGGGCTGAGAGGAGACAGAGAAAGCGGAGAGTGTGCTAATTTTGCACTAGCTGCTAGATGATCATAATAGGATACAGAATCCTTGCTCCCAAGTAAAGGACCATCAGTGAATGAATTAGAATTGCTCCTAGTAACATCCCATTCTGGGCTCCAGCTGGAGCACCTAGAGGTTGGAGTATTCCGTGTTTCAAAAGAATTGAGGCATCCTGTGTTGGCTTTTTTATTATCTTGGGAGCCAGCACTGTATAGTTTATCAGCTGAATCAGAATGCCTAAATCTAGAATCACCAGAAGAAACATTGAGCATATCACCATTGAACTGTTTAGGGAGCACATTTTTCAATGGAGAGAGCAGTCTTTTCCTTGCCTGGAGTTCATGCTGATCAAATGGCAAATGACAATTACTGTTGATCAAAGATGAATCGACCATATTCGTTTCTGTTCCATCAGAACCTCCACAACCAGAATCAAAGCCCACAACCCTTCTCACCGGCATGTGGACAGAAGGCACCAATTTAGGAAAAGATCTAGAATTTCCATCCCTTGAATCGATATTTAGTCCATGGAGGTCTGCATGTTCAAATTCATGATTGTCTTTAGAAAACCCATTTGATTCATTTGGACCATCTAATGTGGTCTTTCTATTAAAATCACCTATCAATGGGTACGAAAGCACCCTGCTCCTAGAGCTTCCCGCAGGAAGCCCATCCAAATCGCAGGCACTAACTCCTCCAAAATGTGGAGGGCAAGAAATAGAGGTTCGCAATGCTGTTGGCGCATCATCCTTGACTGCTGAAGGTTGGGGTAAACCCATCGCAAGCTAGTTTGGAATAGCACCTAAAATGTAGTTATTCAAGTCCTTTTGATGTCCTTCAGAATCAGTATTTCAGTCCCCCAGAATACCAACTGATGTCCAAGAATCATCTACTGAACTCAATCAATATAGGAAGGGTAGAACTACACTCCGGATGCCTCCGAAGAAAGGATATCATCATCTTTGTACTGCTACTGCAGCAACTGGAGATGAAGCACAACTTGGACCCTGAGCAAGCAACCAGAAACCTGGGATTAACCATGCCCATCAAAACCTGGGATGAACCATGCCCATCACAGTCCTACAGAAAGCAAATAGAAGAGCATTACATACTTCACCATACAGCTGAGCTCATTAATGCCATGAGCTAGTATTACTTCATTCAGTTCACAAAAGGAAACTGTCAACTTGTGGAACTTCTACTTGCTGTTGCATCAATACCCACTAAACAATAGTAGATCATGTACTAGAGTATTACTACTAGACATAAATCAAGATAGTAGAGGTTCACCGCATAAATATGTGAGTACTCTGTAAACAAACAAAATTGAAGATGAACCAAAAAATCACATTTGGACTGGCGAACCCCAGTTCGATTGAAGGAGGGACTTCACAGCAGCTGTAAGCGCAAGAAAGGAAGCACAGATTTTGGGCGAACACAAAGAACAGTTTTATATGATCTTTATATTATCGATCGGGACAAGCAAAACCAAGTTACCACAAAACCACAAATAACTGAACAGAGCCCAACACGACAAGAGAAATTGCAGAAATCCAAACCAAAAAATACTTGGATATAGATCAAAACGCCACACGCCAGCCTACCTGACAGACCAAACAGAGAAATCAACCGCATGGCCGCCGAACGGAATCGGGTCTTCAGCGATGGGACTGCTTCGATCCGATCGCTAGAAAAATTCGCCCAGGAACTCGGGTGCAATCCGGCCGATTGATTCCTCCTGGGGTTCTTGGCTCCCCCTCAGTTTATCCCCCTCCCCTTCCCAATCTTTTCCTCTCTCTCCCTCCCCTTCCCCTCCTTGCGTTCTTGGCTGCTCCACCTCCCCTATCTTCCCAAATGGTGGCTATATAATTGTGCAACAAGACACGGGTCGTCAATTGAGGCGCTAATCAGAGATTCCTACGGTGGGAAACGCTGGATTAGTAGCGCTGGTAGCATCGGGTAGTTTCCAATCCGGCGGAAGGCTGTTCTGGTTTGGCTTGTGTTTAGTTGGTATTCTGTTGTTCGACGCGACGACGCTCATGGATAAAAATGTTTCCCGAGGACTCGCATCTTGCACTTTGGTCCCTGAGGTCCTCCGATTTGGAAAAAAGAGGAGCGGTACTGCGGTAGGATGACACCGAGACTTCTTTTATCCTACCCCGCTTGGCATATCTGGAGATTATGATTCCAGTCTCTCCTAGTTCCCAATTGAAGCAGCTTTTTGAGAAGTCAGAGGTGTTCCCTCGCTTTTCTGAGGTTTTTTCTACATATAGATATAGTAAAAATATATGTTTGAAAAATCTACAAATGATCTATAATTTAGAATGGTAGAGTAATCCAAGATCTGTGTTGAGGAGAAAGGGGAAAGCAATCAGCTACCATCGCTGGAGCTTGCCGCCGTGCTCATCTCTGTCGAATTTAATGACTCAAACTTGAGGGGCGGTGATAGGTTCAGTAGCAGAGGAGGATCATAGCTCACAGCCACGTCCAAAGAGGGAGAGTGTGGTCAGACTTGAGATGTTTTAACTCTACAGAAAAGTTTGACTTCTAGAAGAGAGGGAATACTTAATACTCCCTCCGTCCTAAAAAAAGAGTCATTCTCGCTTTTCAAAAAGTCAACAACTTTTAATTTTGACCAAATATATTTAACAAAATATTAATATTTATGGTACATAATTAGTATCATTAGGTAGATCTTTGAATATACTTTCATAATAAACTTATTTAAAGATATAAATGTTGCACGCATTTTCTACAAACGTAGTCAAAGTTGAGAAAGTTTGACCAGCACGTTTCCCACGGCGACTCTTTTTATGGGACGGAGTAGTAGACATTTAAAAAGCAGGTTGACAAGACAATCCAAACGTGCTATAGCAGAGAACCAAAGACCATGAGCCTGTCGGGTGCAGGCGTGCAGCTGATGTGGCACTATTACTAGTACTGTTGACATTCACCACCATAGTCGAAAAAATATAAAGCGAACCGGGCATATCTAATATCTTGTTGTCCATTAAAAAACTAATGCTTGTAACCATATCTATAGACCAAAGGTTTGTTACACAAGCAACGTTTTCGTGATTCTAAAATCAAAACAAATCTTGCTAGCATATCAGAGCATCTTCAAGAGTTTCCTAAATCCCTTCCTAATCCTTAGTTTTTAGCAAGATAAGAAAAAACTTCTCTTCAAGAACTCCTAATCCATCATCCTAATCTCTTAGAAAATGGAAAAAGTCATCCTATTCCGCGTAAAGTTACGCGCTTCTAAGTCGCGCATATCTTCTCTCTTCCACATGTGTTTGTCGGCCGATCTAAAGGTGGAAGGGCATGGAAAAAATAAATAGAAGGAAAAGGTTCCTGATGCAAATGTATAAGAGAGAAAGAATATATAAAAGTGGTTAGGATAATTTAGAAATAATATAGAATTCCTGATGTAAAATTGCCTTCTATAATTTAGGAGTGGATTATTAGAAATTTTTAGAGATGACTTTCTTTATTCCTTCCAATATTTTTTTAGAGTCATAAAACTTCATGTTTATAGAAAAAAAATTAGAGACTCTTGGAGATGCTGTCACGTGTTTCATTAAATCAACACACCTCGATTTTACAAAAGGAAGGACTGAACTGTTTCGTGTGACTTACTGTACGTATGTGTGTGTATGTATACCAAGAATAGAATGAATTGTCATTATGGCAGCCGTGCAAGTAAAAGCTTCATGAACATTGCATCATTTTCTAACGTAGTACCCTTTTTCGCCACAGCCAAGGAAATGATGAGAGATCGAATATATTCTGATGTAATGAAGGCGTAACGCTAACTTTTAAACTCGTGCTCTGAAAAAAAAAATATACGTAGTATATCTATCACTAGTTCACTACACGAATTTGTATGCTTTTATCGTAAGCCTCTCTTTCTTGCGATGTTGCGACTTGCGAGTATGAGAGCAGCATGCACAAAAGAAAACACTAGTTTGCAGAGGGCTTATCTGTGAAAGCAACGTGAGGAAAAAAAAATGAAGCGCGTGGGGACCATTGCAGATGCGGCTCCGATCCGTACTTTCTCCTTTTGCATCAATCTAAAGGACGATAATAATTGCGACCTGTGCTCGCTTGAGCTTTCCTCCATTTCTTCGTTGCATCGTCCCCTCGCTCCTGCCCATCATGACCTGCACTTCTCTTTCGTTTTATCTTTCTCGAACTGCGAGCTGCATGTCTACAGTAGTTCTTTCTTTGAAATTTCTGAGCTGGTACTCTCAGTTTTTTTTAAGAAGAATTCGACTTTCAGTTTTCTAAATGTGGAATGATATAGAGGAAAATACTAATGTTTATGACATTGAATAAGTATTTCTACACTTATCATGGAATATATTTTCATAGCAAACATATCTGTAGGACTGTAGATATAAATCTTAATGCTATTCTCTAAACTTAGTAGAACTTAAATTGATTTGGTTTAACTTTAGAACTGCACTTTTGTGAGGGCGAAACCTATCCAACTGTGTCTGCAACCTAACGTGAGTACTAGCATTTTTCAGGTTTTGTTCTAGCATTAACTTCAGGATTTCGTAACATGTTTTTTTTGAGTGGCAGGCGACGTGCTTATCGATAGCGAGACGTATCACGTATGCTGTGACTTTATCAATCTCCTTCCGACTTACTTTTAGATACGTTCATAGAGGGCAGGGCGTGTATATGTGTTCATAGGGGGCGTTTATATCCAAACTCATGATCCATACTTATACGAGTTAGAATAATACTTGTCAAGCTTTGAGACGTATTGGATTTCGTTATAACCTATGATTATGTTGGTACGATAGTACTCCCTCCGTTCACAAAATAATGCAATTCTCGCATTTGGTTTCAACTTTGACTAAAATTATATAAAAATATACTAACACTCATGAGACAAAATAAGTATTATTAGATTAGTTACATAATATATTTTCATAATAAATTTATTTCGAGACATAAATACTAATATTATTTACTATAAGCTTAGTTAAAGTTGGGCTAGTTTGACTGGCATGTTTTCCTTAATTACATTCTTTTCTGGACAGAAGGAGTATGTTTTAAATAACCCAGTACTGCCTCTGTTTTTTTTAAATGGTACTCCCTCAATTCCAAATTACAAGGCATTCTAAGAATCTTGGAGAGTCAAAGCATCTTAAGTTTGACCAAAATTATAAAGAAAATTACAAAAATTTATAACATCAAATAGGTATACTATGAAAATATAATTAATGAAGAATCTAATGATACTTAATTAGTGTCATAAATATTATTATCTTATCATATAAATTTGATCAAATTTAAGATTCTTTGACTCTTCAAGATTCTTGAATACCTTGTAATTTGAGATGGAGGGAGTATCTGATTCGGGAATCGTCTCTGTTCCGGCACCACCAGAGCCGCATGTCCCTTCCTGACGGTTTGTTTGATTTGACGGGTGGCATAGGACCGTCCACAATTTGCAAGTAGCGGCCAAAAGCCAAAAGGATGGACGGAGGCATCAAGCTATCCACCAAGACTAGGGGCGTGCAGACATTGGAGAGAAACGGGCGACAAGTGCCCAGGGGCAGCCGCCTGATCCACAACGCCATCCGCCCGTCCGGCGGTGGTTGACAGCAAGCGGCACCCTTCTCGCGTACTCCACTCGTGAGCCGTGACCAAGTTGGTGTATCTTTCTAAGGCGAGGAATCGGTCCATCCATGGGTCGGTCATGGGGGAGATCGACCTCGACCAGACCAGCCCAGCCCCACAGCCCGCAACTTGCAGCACATGTATTGCTCTCCGACGTCTCCATCTGTTGCTCTTGCTCTCTCTGGGTACCACACCACACCCACACCCACACCTAGACCTGTGCATCGTAGATGAATCTTCCGCCTGACCATACATGTCGACTGGACGGAGTGGACGTGCCGAACGCGTCACTATCAGACACCGCATTATTTGATGTCTCTCATTCAAGGATTTGCCCGAACCATGCTCGCTTCCAATCTTGGATAACATCTCACAGAGTTTGGCTGACTGGCAGGACCATGGAGGAGTTTCTAGCACAAGCATGGAAAAGACGTTATCAAGAAAGACGCAACTAGAATAACTATTTGAGGACCTCTTGAGAGTTCCCCTTCCGAATACTACATGTTATTGACGCCACCTCGCCTCATGTAAAATCTTATCTCCGGAGGCTGCAATCATTCGTGAAACATAAACAGACAGACGCAGAGTCATGCGCAGCCATCGCGGCGAAGAGAACGGAACTGGAGTACGGGACACCTCTTGGTGGCTCTACAAAATCAGCTCATGCTAGTTGCGTTGCAGCGGCAGTGGGTACTCGCCATACCATTATGGGACATATCTTTCTGGAGTATGGACATTACACACAGAAATGCAACAGGCAGGGTTCTGTGAATTAGGCTGTTGCTGCCATCGGTACTGCTGCTCTGTAGCAAGCACGCTTGGCTGCCCGGACGATGTCATCGACCTGCAAGTGTGGCAGTAGCAAAGAGTCAAAAGAGGACAGTAGGACAACTACAAATAATCAATCACGTGAGCCTACTTCCAATGCCACAGACTACCACAGCTACCACGTTCACCTTTTTCCCAGCCAAGGCTCCAAAATTCTATCCTAGACAGAAATATTTGCATCTCCCTGTGGCACCATGGTAGAGAGATGCAGTGCACCTATCAGACAGTGTAGACAGTAGCCTACTACTCCCTGTATTTAAATAAATGATGTTCAAAACAAGCTAATTAGTTCATTATTCAACGAGTTAGCTTGTTCCTAAACGTCTTATATTTTAAAAAACGGAGGGAGTACTATACGTATTTTTAACTGTCTGCTACAACTCTCACGCACCACACATGCAACCATGACTGAACTCTCATGTGATTGACCCACCTAAGGGCTAAGACCTTGTCTGTTACATCACCTAAATTAGCTTTTGTACCCTACCATTTTGAGGATTGCAAATCAAACATTAATTGTACAAGAATGCAGGTCAAAATAAATTCATGTATGCAAGAAGACTGAAATTTCAGCACAGCAGTAGTATTGTTTAAGGTGCTACTAGTGAAACTGCTATGGCATTAGCTTTGTCAAATAACACGAGTTGTGTAACCACAGATCCATATGCAAACTATAAATGAAAGCGAAAGGATCAGTATGGACCTGTGGAACAGCCATCCTCTCAAGGTTAGCAGCGTACGGCATGGGGACATCAGCTCCAGCAATCCTCTCAACTGGTGCATCAAGATACTCAAAGCTGTCCTCTACAACAGACATGCTGCAAAGACACATTTCAACCCATTACGAGAGATGTAGACCATACACTGGGAAGGAGGGAGGGAGGGAGGGAGGGAGGGAGAGAGACTGACCATATTTCAGCACCAATCCCATGTTGAGGGAAGCCTTCTTCTACGGTTACCAATCTATTGGTTTTCCTCACAGATGCATTAATAGCAGCTCTATCCAGCGGTCTGATCGAGCGAAGATTGATTACCTGAACAGAGAATTACTAAAGAATAAGACAACAATGATGGACTCCACGGGAAAAGAGATCTGGTAGCACAAGACTGTAGTGTAGAAGAAATGCAAAAACAAATTACCTCGGCACTGATACCTTCCTTGGCCAGTATATCAGCGGCCTGAAAAATGACAGAACATGAGAAATGCAACCAGAACCACCAACTAGAGAACTTCGTTTACTGGATCTTATTCTTGTTTTTTTGTGAAAATTGCAATAGAATAAAGCTATAATTTTAAAAAGGGAATGGCTCATGTTACAGATATTCAGGCAGAGCCAATCCGTACATTCAAGGTGGCATCATGTGCATGTTCATTTCTTTGCTCAACTTTGTCCATGATAGGCAAGGTTGGGCCCTTGGGCAAGCAAACCCATACTAATCGGGGAAAGGCTATCTCAGAAGCAAGGGAATGGAAATCATTGCTCACCATTCCCAAAAGCAAGGCAACTAGACAGTTATCATCCCATGTAGCTAAGCAAGATTAGGTAAAGAATCTAAAACATGCATTATATAGTATAGATTGATCTAGTTGGAAATATTTGTGTGCAAAATCATCCTTCATAAACAGAATAACAAATACAATTCAGAATGACATTATAAGCCAATAGCATGTTGAATTCCGATGACGATGAAATACATGAACAAGAATGTAAGTCAACACATGTATAAGCATTAAGCAAACAATTCTTCCATCTACTTAAGAAATCTACATTCACACACCTGAAGAGCATATCCGACCATCTTGGAGAATGCAGTGATAGTGACATCTTTCCCTTGACGCTCTATCTACATTCGTAAAAACAAAAAATAAGATTTGCAGAAAATCCATCAAGGGAAGCCTGATCAGATTGAACTCTTCACTTCCACTAATAAATATAAGAACATACCTTAGCCTTTCCAATCGGAAGGCAGAAGCTAGAATCAAGTACCTCAGCAGAAACAGGAAAGGATTCACCATAACTGCACAAAAATGCATTATTATATAATGAGACGTCAACTCAAACAAACAACATAGAGAGTATAGTTGAACAGAGAAAGAAATTGCATACAGAAGTTCATTTTCAAGGAACACAACAGGATCTGGATCCCTGATTGCTGCTTTTAGCAAACCTCGAGCATCTTCTGCAGAATATGGAGCTAGAACTTTCAATCCGGGAACATGTGCATACCAAGCTGCATAGCACTGCATACTAAGACAGTTAGTAATTCCATCAAAGTACAGTAGCATACCTATCTGTAAATATTTACAGGACTATAATGTCCATGAGATGATATGCACTGCATGATTTTAAAGCGACCTAAAGCTTACACCTCTTTCTCAGTAAACACATTTACATTTATTTCCATTTTGAGAACAGTTCTACTAAATATTACAGTATGGAGATAAATCTCTTGGAATGAACTATTTAGTCCTACAATTAATCTATCCTCTGTCAATGTATGTCCCAGCACAAGACTTTCAGAACATTAAATCATATAGCATAACTATTTGTCTTCTAAAGAATAAGAACAGCAACAGAACAACAATATAGAGGTAAGTTTGTGCCAATAACCTGCGAGTGTTGGGCACCAACTCCAGCAGCAGCACCATTTGGACCCCTGAAGACAATAGGTACAGATATCTGGCCAGCTGACATGTAGTTCGACTTGGCAGCTGAATTAATTATGTGATCAATTGCCTGAATATACAACAGGGTATAATTAACAGATTTGTTTTTCAGCATATGGAGTCTCCAGTATTCATATTCTCAAAGATGGAGAGCAGTACCAGAATAACAAACAAACATTATTGTTGCAGAAAATTGTAAAGACAAATTGCTGTGCAAGGAATTGTAATCACCAAACGTTCATCAGCGATACCATATCAGATTATAACCCCTCTGATTCAGTAATCGAATTAGAATGGATCATAGTGTTTAGTGGATCTGACAGATTTTCCCAGATATTTTACCAACAACAACAACAACAACATAGCCTTTTGTCCCAACTCCCAAGCAAGTTGGGGTAGGCTAGAGATGAAACCCAAAAGAGACGAGAAACAGGGAGACACATAAAAGGGATATAAAGGGCACAAGACAAAAAAAGGTCACGGTTCAGGCACGTTGATTGCCAATCTCCAAGCGCTTCTATCCATAGCTAAATCCTTGGAGATATTCCACTCCTTAAGATCTCTCTTAACGGACTCGTCCCAAGTTAGTTTAGGTCGACCTCTACCACTCTTTACATTATCGGCCCGCTTTAGAACTCCACTACGCACCGGCGCCTCAGGAGGCCTCCGTTGGACATGTCCAAACCATCTCAACCGATGTTGAATCAATTTCTCCTCAATTGGTGCCACCCCAACCCTATCCCGAATATCGTTCCCAGATATTCTACCATATGAAAATAAATTGGAGTGAGGGAGTTCATGTCACTTTTTCTCAAGAGAAGAATGTCTACGGACATGTTAACATGCTGATTATGTATATACTATGTATATACATCTTTCTCCAATGAGGTGCTACTTAACAAAATGCATTGCAATCGTCAACCATTAGGAGCCATTCTAATTTGTGTAATAAATGCTTCTAAGAAATATAAAGCAAACAGAGAAGAGCAAAAACAGATATGCAATAGGATGCTGCAACAAACAGGAATTTTCTGGGATTGCAAAGCATGTAGAGAAAATGAATACAGAAACCAACAGATATGCCAAGGAGTAAAGAACAAATCAAAGCAAGCAAATAGTTTAATAATTGAATTAGTATGGTGATTTGCAGAATTCATTAAACAACTGACCTGCATCGAAAAGTTAAATGTCATGAACTCTACGATAGGTCGAAGACCATGGTAGGCGGCACCAACACCAATGCCAGTGAAGCCAGCCTAAACCAAAACAAATGAGATCAGTAGTGAGAATGTGATTGGGTCAACCTGACAGCTTATGAATGGACAATGGTGATCAATTTGTGGGTTTATAACCTCAGTGATCGGAGTATCGAGAACCCTATCAGGGCCATACTTGTCAAGCAAACCCTTGGATATCTGCAACAATGAAGAGAAGCTCAATACCAGTAACATTCGTATATTACAATTTGGTTGCCACAGGGAGATAAAAAAACGAAGCATAAATCTTTGGAAATATTACTGACCTTGTATGCGCCTTGGTACTCACCAACCTACCACAGACACAACAATAATTAATAAACCAAAAGAAGCAAGAATGGGACACAAAAAAATAAACAGGTACAGGTACTGGTGGTATGGTACCTCTTCTCCCATCAGGAAAACAGAAGGGTCTGCCGACATTTCTTCATCTAATGCGGTATTCAACGCTTCCCGTACAGTTATCTAAATAAGCAAAAAAGTGGCTGTGTAAAACTTCATGCCAAATGTCAAGGTCATAACATAGAAGTACATCCGTACAGAACCAAGCCAACCTTCTTGAATTAATAACCTAACAGGACATATAACTGTACCAACTGGCCCTGTTCGGCAGGCTGTTTTTTGGCTTATAAGCCGGCTGTGGCTGATTTGCTGTGAGAGAAAAACACTGTTCCACGGCTGATAAGCCGTGCTGATAAGCTCAGCCGAACAGGGGAATGAGAGATCACACTGGATACTTAGGTTCTCGCTATCTACAGAAAACCACTGAATCACCAAAAACAACTCATTACGCCACTGTTAGTTCAGTTATTCAAAGTTGGTTAACTTTTTTTCAGGTAAGCATCTACCACCTGAGCCCTGGCATCTAGTCAGTACACTGTTCACTCCCCCAGCATAGGTAGAGGACGGTGCCATACAGTTCCCGCCTAATGCCAGGTGCTCTTCCTCTTCACACATGTAAACAGTATCATTGGTGAACAATCAATCACAAATGCAGTTTGTTTTCCAACGCAAGCAAATTAATCATCATCGGTCTGATGCACAACTGCTCCATGACCCTACCGCTTCTTAGATTCCCCCCACCAGTGCCCACCCTCTCCCCCACCTACCCCCCCCCCCCCCCAACCCACCTACCCGTTTTCCGGTACAGCTACTACCATCCATCTGTTTCCGATCAAGGTCGACAACGAACAGCAGTCGCCATCAATCAGTATCCACCACCATTTACATCGGCCTGTTTAGGTGCCAAAATTTTTTTTAAAAAATCACTGTAGCATTTTGTTGTTATTCGGCAATTAGTGTCCATCCTGAACTAACTGGGCTTAAAAGATTCGCCTCGTGATTTACAGCTAAACTGTATAATTAGTTTTATTTTTTATCTATATTTAATGCTCGCATGTGTCGAAGATTCATTAGCGTAGTTTTTTTTGAAAATTTTTGGAAACTTAACATGCCCTCGGAAAAGGAAAAAAAGGTGTCGTGAGGAGAGGATTTCGCAGTCGCAGGAAAAGCAAGCATATGACAAGGCGCGACACGGATCACAGCGAAGAACCAATCAACCAGAGCGCTGACAAACAACACGGCACACGGACGCGCGGGGATCGCGAGGAGAGAGTAGCGTGGCGTGGCGTGGCATGGCGCTCACCTCCTTGGCGGCGGCGGAGTAGGTCCTGGCGGGAGCGGAGGCGGCGGCGGCCGTGGGGCGGAGGGCCTGCGCCAGCTGGGAGAGCACCTGCGGGGAGGGAAACGGATCACGGTGAGCGCGAGGCGAGGGCGGGGAGTGGAACAGGGGAGGGGGCCGGGGGGAACCCGGTGGCGGGAGGGCACTGACGCATCCGGATCCGAGCCGTCTCCGCGCGACGCCCAACATCTCCGACGCGATCCGCGGGGGGTTGGAGGCTGGCGACCGGGGAGGAGGAGAGGGAGAGGGAGAGGGAGACGGACGAATATGATGATTATTATGATTATGATAGGTGTTGTTCGATTTGGCGTGGCGTGGGCGTGGGCGTGGGCGTGGCGGGTGTATCTGTATCTGGGAGTCCCTCGATTGCCAGATGAATCGAGGCGGCGGCGGCGGCGGGGTGGGTGGGGAGCGTCACTCTCGGGCGCGCGGCCGTGCCGGGAGCTGGGAATGGTAGGCGTGCGTGCGTGCGGGGGACGGGGGACCAGGATGCGCAGGCGAATTTGCGCAGCTGATCGGCCTGGCCTGATCTGTTTACCTGCTTATATTTTCCAAACAAACTACTACCACTACCAGTACCAGAGGAAAAAACTTAAACAAAAGGAAAAAATATGAACCCTAGTATATTAGTATTTATTTTTATTTATTTTAAACTGCCAATATCTTTTTAGGTGTCACTGCTGCCACGTACAGTAAGTGTCTAGTAGGACGAATAAATTTAGTCGTGATACGAGGAAGAAAACCCAGTTGCCAGTTGCCATCCATCCAAATTTTACGGCCGAGACGAGATGACATGACGTCTCCGGGCGCTGGTGCAGAAATCGGGGAGACAGGAACGTTTTTTTTCTTGTTTAGATTCCCAAATTCACTCCAAATTCTACTATGAAAAAGAAGATTTCCCATCACATCAAAATATCGGTAGAGTACTAAATATAGATGAAATCAAAAACTAATTATACAGTTTTGTTGTAGTTTGCGAGACGAACACTTTGAACCTAATTAATCAATGTTTGAACAATTATTATCGAATAAAAACAAAATTGCTATAGTGTGACGTGACGTTTACTATGCAGATTTTAGCCCCAAATTTGATATCTAAACGAGCCCTTTTTTGACAAGGAGGGGGAGACAGGAACGTTGACGGCCGGGCATCTGGCCAGCGCAGCGGCCGAGGGCCAGCGAGCGAAGCCGCCGTCCCCCGCCCGTTGGGGGCGTGCAGGGGCCGCGGACGCCGAGCCGCCGGAAAGAGAGCGACGGAGCGTTCGCGCGCGCGCGCCCATCCACTGGTCCATCCTTTACCTACCGCCCTACCACCGGTCGTCCGTTCGGAGTGGCCATGTCGGCGAACCGTTCGGAAGTGCATGGCCGGTACCTGCAAGCTGCGACCTAGGACCTGGGAGCGCTGGGGGTGGCGGCGCTTTGCATCGCTGTCGCGCCGTCCGGCCGGCCGGCGGCCAAAAGCTCCCGCCGCCACCAGCACGCACCGAGGCGGCCACGGTGCAGGCTGCAGGGCAGCAGCCAGCAGCACGAGCACGCGTGTTCCGGTCTAGAAGTTGCTCGCCGGCCGCCGCAGCTGACCCGCCACCACCAGTGACCAGCAGCAGCGTGTTCAGCTGTCACGATGCTTCCGGCCGAGTGCTTCCCTCTCGATTACTTAGGAGGAGTAGCTACCTTTAATTAGGCCTGCCACTGCTACAACCGCTCGTTGTTTGTTTAATTATATGTACTCGCCACCCAATTTGGTGAGTACTGCTGGATTGTTGGGTCTTAGCTTTAATATCATGAATGGGACGAAGAATCTAACTTTGCTTTGTCTTCTTAACTAGGGGATTGTACGAGTATAGTAAATTTGGTAAATATACATTCTGGCCACGATGCCTCATATTCCTTGCATATCATCAACTCAACTGGATGTAGTTAAGCCATTCAGTATGTATATGGTAATCTGCTTTTCGTTAGTCAAATCGGCGATCATTGCCCTCAGCTTCCTTTTCCTCCTTTTTCGCTTCTCCTGCCATGGAAATTGGACTGGCATGATTTTTGCCTCGATGGTCACGGCCACTCTGCAAGTCTGCATCAATAAAGTCAACAGCAATACAGCATGTTATGTTATCATCAAAAAATAAAGTCAACAGCAAAATATTAGTGTTTTTTTAGCATTGCGCTGGTGGGTTTGGGCATATGTTGGTCGCCGAACATGGCCCAGATGATGCAGCCACAGCTCCCAGCCCACAGGCAGGCAGACATTCTATATGGGCCGGGCTGTGCTGGGCCGCAAGACTACTACAGATTTCAACCGTAGAGACAGCTGGGACTTGGGATGCCTCGATAGAGGCGGTTCCCACCAACCTCTACTCTTGCGTCTCTACAAATCAAATTTTTAGAGATGAGTCACCAACGGACAGCCACACGCACGCGCAAGTCACAAGTCACGTGTTTTTTCTATGAAAAACGCATGTTTCGCCAAGCCTTGCACGTTTCTCCCATAACCACTCCATTCATAAGACATTTATGTCTCCATCTGAGATATATATTCATCCTCATCATTTTATCTTCGTCCAATTTTAAAATGAGTATTTGAGACTCTCAAATTGAGGCTCAAAGTTGACAACATGGTAATATTTATCTTTCACGACTACTCCTATTTTTGTAACTAAGTGGCCGTGAACACATTCTATCCTATATACGTATATATATCTATATAGATGGAGGCCACTAGAAGTCATTAATTTAAAATTCAAAAATTTCAAATAATCTTTGGTGGAGGCACACCCTTTATAGTAATCGACGAGATCTAAAACTTTGTTTTTGGAAATTTTTCCATTTAAGATTGTTTAGAAGCCAAAATACTCAACATAAAATCTGTATATATATATTGATATAAAAGGATAGCACCATATATTCACTCACAGTGACTGTGCAGTGGGGTGATAGAGGAAGCACGTGCGTTTCTGAGAAAGGTCCTGTGATAGCTAACAATAGTTGTGGCTGCCCTTGGGCACAATAAAATATTTTTTCTTGTTTTTTATATTTATAATTTTTAAAAATTCTAAAAATTATATGTGGTTGACTAAGTTTACCCCACTAATTATCATTTTTAGGGGTAGTTTACTTAACAAAGTCATCCCTGAAATTTGATATTCGGTGGTGGTTGACGTAAGAAAACCGCCCCTGGAAATCGATGCTTAAGGGTAGTTTTGAAACCGTTCCTAAAAATGCTTAACTTTAATAATCGATGGTGTAGTAACGGTTTGAAAACCGGACCTAAAAATCAACTTTGATGGTGTCTAAAAATCTTTTGTGTGGTAGTGTATCGTTCTTTTCATTGCTCTTAAAATTAATGAAGCTAACATGTTTTCAAATTTTTTAACTTTTAATTTATTTATTTATCTCTAATAATAAAAAGACAAAATTTCTAGGTTTTTTTTCATCAGCCTATTCTACTAGCCCAACTGTCCGGTCCAGACGCTGGTTTCCAGCCCACTCGCGGCATGCTACCTCGCGTCGACCTTCTACGCTCCTATATTAAAAAAAAACTTCGTCTCTTCCTCTCCCTGGATGGCCGCCGCATCGTATCGTGTTTCGCGCCGCGCTTCTCCCGTACGTGCGCAGCGCCGCCGGTCCTCCGCGCCGCAGCTCCAGGAGGATGGCCTCAAAGCTGGAGAACGAGGAGGGAACCTCGGGTGGGAGGTGACGGAGGTAGAGCGCAGCCAGTAGGGTGAGGAACGCGAGCGCAGTGAGGCGGAGGTCCAGGTCGGCGGAGAGGAACGTGTCGTAGAGCCAGTGGCAGGCGGGGTCATAGAGCGAGGCACAGGCAGCTGGCGAGCGAAGGTGCGCACGCTGGGCGGTCGGCGTCGGCCAACGACCACGTCGTGGGAGACCGCGGCGGGCAGGATGGAGGAGAGTGCCAGGATGTGGGGCTACCGTACACGGACTCGATGGATCGGAGTCCTTCTCGTCGATGTGGTCCCGCGTCGCGTCCGACTACCGCGACACGGCGCGCGCGGCGGTACACGGTGACGGGGCGCAGCCCGACGAGGCGACGCTGGACGCGCTGGCGGAGTCCGAGGACGGGGAGCGGTTCCTGCAGCGCTCCATTGCGGAGCAGGGCCAGGGACGCGGGGAGGTGCTGGGCGTGGGGGCGGAGATCCAGCAGGATCGGCACGGTGCCGTGGCGGAGCTGCAGCAGCTGTTCAACGACATGGCCGTGCTTAGTGTCGTTGCCAACAATAGGGCGGCCGCCTTACCGAACTCTAGCGTGAACTCCTGTACCCTGTTTTTCTGGCGAGTCAGAGCACCGGGCACCGGCAATGGAGTTCGGCCGCTGCTGCTGTTCGACAAAGTGCCGAGGAAGACGATGAATAACGAAGGGGTATACCCGATTAGAATTGGGCCGGCCCAATTTAGTAAAGGAGCACATAGAGAAGACCAGGCCATCCGGACAAGCCAAATTCGTCTTCTGCTCGTGTCC
The DNA here is from genome assembly GCA_038087645.1 of Saccharum hybrid cultivar R570. NCBI lineage: Eukaryota > Viridiplantae > Streptophyta > Magnoliopsida > Poales > Poaceae > Saccharum > Saccharum hybrid cultivar. Next base: position 13,804,622 of record JAQSUU010000598.1, read on the forward strand.
GTAAGTCCTTGTCCACCTTCTCTTGTCTCCGCCTCTTCAAGCGCGCAGAGCCGATCAGCACAGGTAGGCATGTAGCATGGTCGCTTCGTTGGCCATAAGTAAAAATTGATCTGTTACTTAATTTGTTGTAAAAATGAGTTCATGTCTAGAGATGAGGGTGAATTGCAAGGAGAAGCGTGGTGCAGAAACCGTGCCACACGTTCAACCTAAAACATCCACCATGAATCTGCTTTTGCTAACGGAATTCACTGTAGTCTGATTACATAGCCTGGTGTTGATTTGAACTCATGATTCACTGTAGTCTGTAACATTATTTCATGGATTACTGGATCTCTTCGTGTTTCACCATTATTATGGATTTATTATTTTAGTAACTACAAGTTATATAACAAAATATTTTTTTACGCGGTCTACTGTAATAAACACATAAATAGATATGTAACTTTTATATCCGCGTTTTCGAAGACGGTCGATAGTTTATTTCTCCCGTATATTATAAACAGATAAATAGATACGTAACACGTGTTTTGCATCAACGCTCAATAGTTTATTTCTTTCATTGCAATGCACATGCATATTATGCTAGTACTAATAAAGCTAGCTCACATGTTTTTCAGCTTTTTGTCACCGTTTCTTTTATCGGCACATGCAAACATAGTGTCATTTTCACTACTATATATATACATTCCCTTACGGTTTGATGAACTTGTTTTGAGGAGTGCCAAAAAGCGAGCATGATCATATCATTCGAACAATTTTATACATCATTCCATCCATAGATCCATATATTTCATACTTCATCAGCACAACCACCATGAATTCCCCATGCCTGCATGCATGCAGGGACGAAGCCAGGAATTATATATAGAGAGGGTTGGACAAAGAGATTTGATATATGTTTATACTAAGTATAACTCCTCTGTTTAAGTTTTTGTGGAACCTGACCATTCAAGTTTGTCATCAATGTAACTGCTCCTACTTTCTCGATTGTATACCAATATTTGGTAATTTAACAATGATACTTTTTCCGTGGTAGGTGATTGTGTCTGTCAACAACGAGGCACATGTGTGACTCTATAGGCTTAGTATTTTAGAGGCGTGCTAACAATGGAGTAGGATGTGTGTTTGTTCACGTGGGTGAGTGTGTGTGCATATATGTGAGTGTCTGTGTCTGTAGTGCGATTTATAGAGAAAAGAGAGTTAGCATATAATTACAGTACCACTTAATAAGATTAATAATGATAAAATATCTAAATTGTTATTACTAATTATACGTTAAGTAAATTGTAAAATATAATGAAAGGTAAGTACCTATTTTGTAAAACCTAAAATTTTATTAATTATATCCTAATATGGTAGGAAACAAGTTTAGATGAACGAAATATTTTATTCTAATTGTATTTTATGTGATTTTGATGTCTAGAAGACACTTGTAAATACATATGACAAGGATCTTTATCATATATTTCCTGATATAAATATAGATTATTAAACTGTATATAAAGTGAGAAAACGTTATTATGCTGCTAGGGCAAGGGTGGGGGGCAATGTCCCCTGACACATTGATCTTTTATAGCTAGTTCACAATAAAAATATTTGACCGTTGCCCATCTAAAAAGTCAGATCTTGGTCCAAAAATGACAAATCAAAACCATCAAAATAGTCGCTTGTTTGTTGAGTCTTGCTTCTTTTGGTCACAAAGCTTTTTCTCATAGATTCATTCTCTTCTCTTATGCTTTGTTTTCTTCGGATCAAATCATCACCATATCTTGTTTCTTTTGTTGTTATCTTCTTCAGTGGCGGTAAACCTTTGGTTTATAGGTAGTGAAGGAGGTACATATGACATCACATGTTGACATTAGTTTAATTTGTCCTGAAGTAGAAATGAATGAACGACAATTAGATTTGTAGAACATAAATAATTAGCCTAAATGTTAAAAAAAATCAAACTATAAAATACAAGGCCATTTTATTGATAAGAGATCATACCAATATGTTATAACAACATATGACAATCTTTGTGCAAACAAGTTTCCATTTGATGAATGGGGAAAGTGGCCCCCACCTTTGATATGTAACTGTGTTTTCTTGGTGTGTTTACCAAGTGGTTCATCATATAATACACATCCCCTAGCGATATAAGGCTATTCCCAATTGATGTACAGATATAACATGGTATTATTATCTCTAGCAACGAGGCACATAAATGCTTCACCATATTGTACAATTTGCTCTTGGCAATTTCTTTGGATCTTTGAGGTGAGATGCTTCTGTATAACACACTATGTATTTTCATAGTATGTTCACAAGACACACTAGTGATGGTGATCACTAGGCACGAATAGTGGCTGTGCTAGCGTAGATAGGGAGCTCGAGCCCCCCACCTGATTTTTTAGCCATGGGAACTCAACGTAGTTACCTCTCCAACTATTTTAGTTTAATTTTCTATACATATAATTTAAATAATCTTTTCTAATGGGGTATTCTAGACAAGAAAATTTGAAATTATCCTCCGACTTTGCCATTAACTTGGATGCCCTCACGGCCTCCTCAGAGTATTTTAGTTTAATTTTCTATATGTATAATTTAAATAGTCTTTTCTAATGGGGTATTCTAGACAAGAAGAAAAATAGAAAATTTCCTCCGACTTTGCCATTAACCTGGATGCCCCATGGCCTCCTCAGAGTATTTTAGTTTAATTTTCTATATGTATAATTCAAATAATCTTTTCTAATGGGGTATTCTAGACAAGAAAATTGGAAATTTTCCTCCGACTTTGCCATTAACTTGGGTGCCCTCACGGCCTCCTCAGAGGCCATCCTACGCCACATCATCGAGCGGCTCCACTCCGAGTTTGCCATGGCAGACCTAGGGACCCTGCACTACTTCCAGGGCATCTCTGCCAGGCACTCCTCTAACACACTACTACACAACTGACCTTTTGTCGATCGCCCAAAATGCCTTTAGTCTCGGCGATTTCGGCGCCCGGGACTAAAGGTCCCTCGCCAACGGCATGTTCTTGTTCTGGTGTCAGTACGTTGTTGACCTGCTTCAGTGTGCTAGTATGGCCAAGTGCCACTACAACTCGACACCAATGGATGCTCATGCCAAGCTATGAATCACTGACAGCACTCTGATGGCCGATCCAATTGAGTACCAAAGTCTGATTGGAGCTCTTTGGTACCTCGCATTGACTCGTCCCGGCTTGGAGTACACGCCGCAACAGATGTGCCTCTTCATGCATGATCCTCGTGAGCCTCATCTTGTGCCGATCAAGCGCATCCTGCACTACTCAAGGGGACACTCTCCGCATGTCTACACGTAGGTACTAGTCCTTTTCAATCTCTCATGAGTTCCTTGGACGTCGACTGGGCAGGCTGCCCCGACTCCCAGCGGTTCCACTTTGGGTTACTGTGTCTACTTTGGGTGACAAATTAGTGTACTGGTCATCCAAATTCCAAACAGATGTATCCCATTCCAACACCGAGGCTGAATATCACACCGGCACCCACGCCGTGGCTAAGTGTTTTTGGTCACAACAGGTGCTTCAGGAGCTCCACATCTTAATTGCTTTTGCGACCATTGTCTACTGTGACAATGTTACTGTTGTTTACATGACTACTGATTCAATCCATCACCATCACGGCATCACCATCGCACCAAGCATATTAAGACCGACATCCACTTCATCCATGAGAAGGTGGCTTTGGGACAATTTCGAGTGTCGCATATGTCCCCTCAACCCATCCTCTCACTAGTTCATGGATGTCATGACCAAAGGCTTGCTTATATGTCCACTGAGTTTAGGTCCAATCTTTGCGTCTAAGATCCTCCTGCATAGATTAATGAATTGCAGGTGAGTATCAGACATCTATACGTGTTTCACATCAATCATGTAACTTGTAACAGAAGCCGTTTTGTATGAGGAGTTTTTCAATTCTCTACACTGAGGGTCATCCATAAAGGTGTAAGGTTCAAATGGCTAGAGGGGGGGTGAATAGCCTATTTAAAAATCTACAAGCTTCACTAATCAATAATTGTTAGTATAAAAGATGACGACGCTAATTCTAGCACCAGCTTAACTATACTAAGCAAGCCATCTATACAATTCTAGTGAACAAAACTATGATATCTAATTCACACCAACAAAGCTAAGTCACTAAGCTACTTACTCCTATGTGATACAAGCTACTCTAAGCACACAAGACAAGATATAGTGCAAGAATAAAAAAGCGGAGTGAATTGATTCTTATACCGACGGTGTAGAGATGAGATGTATCCAAAGTATCAATCACACAAAATCACAAAGAGAATCCTCGGCAAGAGATGACACAAGATTTTTTTACTGAGCTTCACTTGCTTCCCGGCAAGCTACTCCTCGTTGTGGCGATGCACCCACTTGATGGATCACGAGCTAATTGACTATCAAGAGTCAAACCCTCAGCGGATGTCGTACATCCACTCACAAGATGGGGATCCTCCAAGCCACGAGCTCCACTAGAGTAGCCAATTCGTGAACTCCCATGGGGAAGGCTCAAGAACCCCTCACAATTACTTGGTGAGGCTCGAAACAATCTCCAATCATGAGCTCAATACCACCACTGCTCCAAGCCATCTAGGAAGTCGGGAAACACCCAAGAGTAACAAGAAATCTGCAGCAAACTCGAAGATCAAGTGTCACTAGATGCAACTCTCAATGCAATGCACTTGAATCTCACTCAATCTCACTAGGATTAGCAAACAAGCAAAGGAGATGAGTAGAGGAGAAGTTCTCTAGCTCAAAGGATGTATCAATATCTCAGAAGTGCAAGAACATACCCCAAAAACCGACCACTAACTATTTATAGCGAAGGGGTAAGCAACTAGCTGTTATGCCCTGGTCGGGGGCAACAGACGCGTTTGTCGCCTAGGCAACAGACGTGGTCGGCCGCGTCCGTCGCACCTCGAGTCACCACGTGTCCTGTGTGTTTGAAGTTCCAACGGTCGAAACGCCAATCAACAGATGCGTCCGTCAAGAATAGCCCCAACGTCCATCGCACCAACAGACGCGGTCCAGTAAGGTTTGTGTTCGCCCGAGCGTAACAGACGCGTCCGTCGGTGCTGCAATAGACTCGCGCCCGTGTCCGACGCAATCACTGGCTTGGGAAGCAGCTGACGTCACCGCCAACGGACGCTGATGCCATGCGTCTGTCGTAGCACCACCAGCGCGTCCTTCGCACACTAGCTAGCACAACACTGTTAGGTTAAGCAACAGACGCCGGCCCAGCGTCCGTCGCTGCCAAACGCTGCGTCCGTCGCTCGGTTTTCAAGAAAACGTCCTACGACTTTGCCACTTCTTCCCGCTTCCGGCATAAAGGAAGTTAGTCATTTCTATTCCACAAAAACGCATGAATCCCGCCTCGCAAGCTCGGTGGGAGGGAGAGAGGACCCCAAACTCCTCTCTACCACTCAAACTCCACCGCCTTCGCAAATGTGCTAACACCACCAAGTGTATATCAACATGTGCATGTGTGTTAACATTTTCACAATCATTTTTCAAGGCGTTACATTAGCTCTCTACTAGATCCTAATGCATATGCTCAAGATGATGACCTAGTAGCACTTGATTCACGAGCTAACCATGATTGCCCCTCTTGATAGTTGGCTATCAATCCTAAACCTGGTCAATCACTTCTCTACTCATCTTAGACCGGCAAAAGCAAACCCTATGATTATACCTTTGCCTTGATTACTTTGTTCCATGTCCATCTCCTCATGCTTGATCACCATGATCATCATTTCATGCGCATCTCCACCATTATCGTCATTTCATGTCCATGCACCATCTCTTTGTGATCTTGTGGCCACCGCTCCTTGCCACATACACCTTCATCACATTGTTGCTTATGCCTAACTCAAAACACTTAACATATGACATTAGCAACTTGGTGTCATTAATTATCAAAACCAAACTTCTTTCAAAAGGGCATCCAAAGTGTGTCAAATTCATCAACCTTAAGGTACGGATGACGTGGATAGCCTGGGGTCACCCTTGTACACTACAATATAGGTTTTAAGAAAATTCTTATGGGTGGATCTTAGACTTAAGATCCGACCTTACCGAATAATAAAAAATCACAAGCCCGAGATGAACCTGTGCATTGACGTCGTCGTGACCTCCGCTTCCTACTCACACCACTTGATCAATAGCACACCCTGCGGCAAGCTCCACTGCCATCAGGGAAGAACCTATGCGGGGTATGTAGGAGAGATGGTGGCGCCGGGGGTGGAGTGGTGTAGGCAGGAGCAGCGGCGGCGACACGCATGGCATTGGGATAAAGAGGCAAGGGATGTCAGCCGAGCAAGGGAGATGAATGGGAAGTGTGAGATCTTTTTATCTTGAAGTGGGGGTCCTTAAGAGGATCAGATCTTGTACACAACAAATGTTGGCCTCATGACTCATGAGACCCTTCTCCTTACAAAATAGCATTGTTTTATATGCACGAAGATGGGTTCTTACATGAGTGTCGTTTTATTCGCGCGAATATGGGACAGAGTGATCGATACATTGGTGTAAATTGGAGTCTTGGATATATAGGAAGTGGTGGCGAATCGATACATCGGCGTATATTTGAGTCTAGGATAGGAAGTGGTGGTTTTGGATGGGCTTAAAACTGGGGATCCTGCATTGTTTTTGCCTGCTATTGGTTTTTCCACAAAGCCCAACAATAGAATTTGGGGGACTGATATAGGCTTAGGGTGCCGTTGGAGTTGCCCTGAGGTCTACAGACAGTGAAGCCAGCTTTTAACAATCCCTCGTCCAAACGGGTCTTATTCAAAGCGAGATCTAGCGTAGATACGCTCACGGTACGCATCAATGCCTGTCGCTGGTCACACACATTTTTGGCACGTTGGAAAGCGAACCAATCTAGATCTCATGCTCCCAGCGCGCGGTCGTGTATGACGAGCTTCGTGTCCCTCCAACCACCTAGCGTGTCGAGGATATATGCTCATGTCATAATATCATATCATATATTCATATGGTACCATATGGTTTGGACGTATATAATTTTTATGGACGTACGTACGTATGCTAGCAAGTAGCCCCGACCCGGCCGAATTGTTGCCAATCAGACAGAGACAACTAACAAGTGACATCATTAGATATTTATCGCTCTACTCCGAATTGTTGCCAATCAGATCAGACGACAGCTAAACAAGCGACAGCGTACCTGTAATGTACTGTACGTATAAGAGGCACGCGGCCGCGGTGGATACAAGCGTCTGGGCTCATTTTCCTTTTTGTAGCCTAGAAAGAAAAAAAGCTATAAGCACAAAATACTAGTAGCGAATACTTTTTAAGGAACAATTTATATAAAAACTCGTTTTTATAAACTTATTTACAAAGCATTTATTTTGAAAAGTTGTTTGATTAAATTAGAAAATGTGTGTGTAACTAATTTCGGCTCTGTCGTACATAATGTAAAGTCCATGGTTTATAATGTCATAGGTAAGTGATTTATATGTAAATTTATATCATCTTTACTATGGTAAGAAGTTAAGAACAGCTTTATATTATTTCTTATAGTGGCATATTATGTAGCATATTTCCATAATAACAATAGATAGATAGACGTGGGCATGTCAGATGCAAATTGGTCACTTTATGAAAACCACAGATTTGAGACGTGGGTAAACAATCATCAGAGACGCAGGAAAAACACGTTACCTATATTTCGGCTCTGATGTGTCTCATCAGGGTGATCTTAAACAAAATGTGTCTCTGATGTGAGCAATGGCTAGTGTTGCAAATCTTACTATTACTAATTAGAGGCTCCAACGAAGGCACCACGTTAACTTTCACCAGACGCGCTAGAAAAAGATATAAATCCTAGAAATTCTCACAATAATTAGAAATATCTGGCCTTTAATTTGGTAGACTCTAATTATCATCTCCAATAATAGCCATTGGATCTACTGTAATTTATAAAAAATTACCCACCTCTGCCATTATGAAAAATACTTAAAGTAACCCCCTAATTGTGCATATAAATTACCCACCTCTGCCATTATGAAAGATAATTCAAAATAACCCCCTAAATTTGTATATAAATTGCCCACACTTATCCTTATAAAAATAATTCAAAATAACCTCCTAAATTTGTATCTAAATTACCCATTTTGTTGTTATGGAACATAATTCATAATAACCCCCTCACATTGCATCTAAATTACCTACCTCTCTCGAATCTATATGTAAATAGTAAATAGTAATGTATGCTATTACAAAAAAATCTATATTTATAAAGTATGAGACATATATTTCTAAATTACAAACTTCTAGAAATATGAAATTAAGTAATCACAATGCTATGTTTGACCATGTATATACGAGATATATAAAAAAAACCTTAATGCTATGTTTGACCATGTATACCAAGTAGACATATATAATTAGAATAAATATTTATTTTAATAGCTTATAAGCATGAAAAATGTTTAATTAACAAACCATATAGAATAACATAGCATCGAAAAATTCCCTTTAAATTATATTAATACTCCCTAATCATGAATTTGATAAGTTGTTTTTAAATAACTTTATACATTTAACTAAAACACTATCATGTCATATCAATATCGGTAATTTAATTTTTACAACTCTATGATATATAAAATAATAGTACACATATATAATTCTGTGATATAACAATTCAACAAGTACGGTGCTAGGGTGAAATCTAAGTTTCAATTTAATTAACATGCAGAGAATAATATTACTAACACCTAAACTCTTTCTAATAAAAATAAATTTCAAATAAAAAATAAAAAATATTAGAGTTTCTACTTAACATGTGAAAAAAATTGTACAACTTGATTAAAAGTCCAAAGCTAAACTATAATTCATGAAATAGAAGCAATATGAGTTTATATATCTTATGGTTAGGTTTAAATTAAATGCATGTCATGCTGCAAAAAAAAGATAAATACTAGAAATGCTAACTAGGGTTCTTAATGGAGCCTTCACTTTAATCCTCACGGGACACAATTGGAAAATAAAAGATAGAACCTAGAAGTTTCTCAAAAAATCTGACATTTCACCATTAATTTGGTATAACCTAATCACCATTGACAATAATATCTATCGGATCTATTCTATTTTCTAAATAATTACCCACCTCTACTATTACATAAAACGATAAAAATAACTCATGACTATATTTAAACTACCCACATATGCCATTAAAAAACATGATCTTAAGTAGACCTAAATTTGCATCTAATTACCCACGTACACCAGTTACAATAAATGATTTATGTAACCCAATTCTCATCTCATTACTAAAAAAATTAAATATGCTCTCAAATTTACATCTAAAAGATAATCAATATCTTTTATGAAAAATTATTTAAATAACCATAGAGAGCATGTAGATGTTTGTACATTCCCACTTCTATCAATATTAATATATTAAGATTTAATTAATGTAGGCATACACATTGTGTCAGCATGCATAAGTGATATATATACATTATGTTTCATCAACAACATATTTCCTTAACAACTTATATACTAATGTTGCTAACAATTTTTTCTAAAACCATAACAGTAACCATGACATAATTTATATAGGTTGTTACTTTTTCTATACTCCCTCCACCCCCCCGAATATAAGGCGTGATTTGACTTGGTGCGACCTTCGAGAACATATTTTGGTCTATAATTTCTCTTATAATATATAATTTATAGGAACAAAAGTTTCATTATTACAAAGTATTTCTAAATACAAATCTAATATCACTACTTTGTATTACAAACTTTTGATATAATTAGGCTAATTGTTAGTTAAAGATAACAAAGTTTGAATTTTGAAATACGTGCATGCCTTATATCCAGGGGCGGAGGGAGTATTTATATATTTTAACTAAATGTTTGTCACATCTATATTGATATTATAACCATAATTGCATATATAATTCCTTGATAGGAAAATTCAATCATCTTAAGAATTATGGGAGACTACCGATGGTTATATTTTTTTTGGCCCTTTAACATTATTCTAGAGTAATTTGATCATTATAAGGCTTAATAAGATTTAAAATTCTCTTGGGGTTGGCACTGCTAACCCCATTAGAGATGTCATTTCAAGCTCTATCACTTATCTTAGGTGACATGATGCATGTTTCAATGATTGTATATGTTATTGTAGTATTTAGGAATGTACTATACGACCTAAAATGCTTATTTTAAAATAGTCCAAAATGAGAGTTGGTAAAAAAATACAATGAGCACAAGAGTTTTTGCTAGAGAAAAAAATCTATAGCAGTCAATAAAAACAAAGTTAAAAAAATCAAAATTCAGATTCATGACTTAATATATGATGCAACAAGGGTCACCATAGTTAATGGCAAGGAAATAAACTAATTGCATATTAAAATATACAAGGTGCCATGCAAAGTAAAGGTATGAATATGCATGGAAAATATACAAGTCAGTCCATTGCAAAAAAAAGCAATTAATAAGTTTATGATTATTAGATATAGACTACAAAGTATCTATTATGTCAATTTTGTAGAAAAATAAATAAAGAAAACATACAATCTAATATAAGAAATTTTTTATTAATTAAATAAAATATATTAATAGTACATCTTTTAAAATTCTAGCCCGTGCGAGAGCACGGGTTGATGGACTAGTACTAATAACTAGAATTTACTGAGCTGGTGGCCAGATTTATTATGTATTTTCGGAGCTTGAACTTATCTTCATTTTTGTTTTGGAGAATCTCCTGATATTTTTGATGTGTGGAGGCCCAAAAATCTCCTATTTCGTGCCGCATGCAAGCCCAATAAATATTGCTATAGAATTAAGCACCATCAAATGACAGAGACGGCTAGTACAGCATCATCTTGCCGCACCAAAAAAAAATGCTGCCATGCCTGCCTACAGAAAGGTCAGCGTCGGTGCAGCGTCGCGATCTGCATCCAGTCACGGTCGGTCGTCCGACCAGCGTCAGAAAAAGTTGATGCCCGAATAAAGGATGGAGGCGCGTGCACCACGTGCTATCCTGTTGCTTGATGGCGACTGTTAGCTTTGTATAAGAAGATGAGGCCATGGCGCCGTATGCACTTCATCAGACCACCAGTCGCCAGCCCAGCAACGTAACGCAGCGGCTATGGGAAGAGCGGCGGCAATGGCGGTAGCTCTGCTGGTGGCGCTGGTCGCGGCGGCGGCCACGTTGCCAGGGACCGCCAGCGCGTCCCCGGCGGAAGGGATCCAGCCGCTGTCCAAGATCGCCGTCCACAAGGCCACCGTGGAAATGCAGTCGTCGGCGTACGTGCGGGCGACCCCGTCGCTGCTCGGCGAGCAGGTAATACGCGGTGCCCGTGGCGGACGCACACCACGCGCCGGCGCTCTCGATAAGCTAGAGCAACTAAGATGTTTATTTATTCTTTCGTTCATTTTTTTCCGAATACAAAGTCTTGCGTATCTTTGCAATTAAGGTAGAAGAATTATATTATAATGAGAGCGAGTCGCAATCCCCCGTGAGCGGCATAAGGTAAAACAACATAGCGTAGGTCATCCAAGGAAAAACGTTGGGTACAGACTCCGCTACAGTAGCCAAACTACCGAGGAAAGGCCGTGCCGGCTTCGATCCACAAGTCCACTTTTTCGTTCATTTTCAGTCATCAGCTTGATTTGTTTGCCATTGAACAGATATAACACATAACCGCATAAGACTACCCGCACTCATGGACCTCTATATTCATCCTCTATACGTCCTAGTCAGCAAGATTCTCTTCTCTGTACTCAATTCTCCCGCACTCATCTATCATCTATATCATTATCTATTCACTCTATCCACTGTGGGACCCACTTGTCACTTTATCTAAATATATCTATGTGTGATCTAGTTTTGAAGGATTTATTGAGACGAATTTAATGGTGCAATCGAAATTTAATTTGGATTTTTGGTTCGTGAGTTATGGCATTTTTTCCCCTTTGTTTAGCTAGTGGGGCCCGCCACTATAGAGTATATAGTAAGCACTGTACTACTCTAAATATAGAGTGAGAGAAAGAATAGAGTATCGTTTTAGAGTATCCAGTGCATCAGTTTTTACTCTATATTCATACTCTAAAGCTTTATAGTATCGTTCCGCGGGTAGTCTAAGTAAATGGAGACACATTTGAATCCTCTCTACCTCGCATATAGCTGGTGAGGAACTATAGGAGAGCTGAACGTTTGGTTGAGAAGTAAGCTGCCTAGAGGCTTGTGTTGGCAAGCAGAATTCTTGCCAGAATTGGAGAGCTAGTTCGGCTCGCTCAGCCTGGCAAGCTTGTTAGATTCCACGCTGATGGGGCAAGGCAAAACTGCCTCAAAAACCAAGGACAACGCGTTGCCCTGTTCGCTCGAACGTTTGGTTGAGAAGTAAGCTGCCTAGAGGCTTGTGTTGGCGAGCAGAATTCTTGCTAGAATTGGAGAGCTAGTTCGGCTTGCTCAGCCTGGCAAGCTTGTTAGATTCCACGCTGATGGGGCAAGGCAAAACTGCCTCAAAAACCTTCGCTTGAATTTATCAGCCTGGCTTATCAGCTATGATATAGTGTTTTTCTCTCATAACAAATCAGCTAATAGTACTTTTCAGCCTAACTTATCAGCGAAACGAATAGGGCAGGCCTAGGCATCATGCCCATACATTAGATTTTCCACGTCTGACGTCTGGATAAATGTCTGGCCAGAGCTCCCTGGGTCAGGATTCCAAGCAAACACGCCCTAAATACGTCCTTAGCTGTCAAGATCCCTAAACGGGAGAGGAAAATAAACGAGCATTAGGAAGCAGTTTGGCGCACCTAGAAATGGCTCCAATTCTTACTGAAAACCGAAAAATCACCGCTAAAGAGCCAAACCCAAGACATTTCAATCAGAATCGCTCTGAAAACTGAAAAAACACGGCTAAAGAGCCAAACCCGAGATGTTTCAATCAGAATTGCTCCTAAACGATTCTCATTTTTGTACTGGTCGATTGAATCTGCAAAAGACAAGTTTCGCAGGTCAATCACTTTTGCCTTTTTTCTATGTTAGCAATTTTTTTTATAATCCTTGTTTGGCGCGACAAGTTAAAATAGATTGTATTTAAGTTGTTCTTCATCCATATAAAATAGTTTTTTAAGCATATTTTTATCTTATATGATTTTAAAAAACATATTTTCTTATATGAACCAAAATTCAAACTACTAGCCAACTGGTCTTATAAAGCGATGACGATTCATCATCCAAAACGTTAATTCCTAAAAAGAATATAAATCCGTAACTTGCTTATAAGAATTTGAATCGCTACCGGACACATCTGTGTTTTTCATCATTTCTAACTTAGTCAAATTTATATTAGTTTGACTTGATTATCAGAAGCTGCAAGACGGTAATGATGCATTACGACATGATTCCGTTTTGGATGGGACACAAGAACGAATCTCATTCACTTCACTGTTAAATAATCAGTAGGATATATAGTAAGACGCGAAACCTGTCATTCTTTGTTATCCTTTAGGGCACAAAGACTGAAAAGGATAGCGTTAGGGCATTTTCAGCAAGACAGCTAGCTTGCTACCTCTGCAACAATATGCCGTTAACACTTTCTTCAAAAGCAATTGCGCTGGATACACATGTTGGTGTGGGTTTTTTTTAAAATTTTTTTTACAAAGTACCGTTGGTCTTTCCTTGGATGTACATGCATGGTCCCACCTTCTTTGTCCGGTCATCAACCTCGTTCTTCTTCCTCCGCTTTTGATCTCCATGGGATGAGCTCTCTCACCGTCCTCGTTCCTTATTAACCACCACCACTCCCGCTCATAACGGCGAAATAAACAATCGGCATGCCCTTGTTCTTGTTCGGTGGTGCCACCATGGGATAGAAGGGACAAGAGGCGTTGGCTCCACACCATTGTAGCGATCTCCATCACGTGGTGCTTGGAATAATGGACTATCCACGCTTTGGCCTCGTTTGGGAAGCCTACGTGCGCTGTCGACATCCACATAGTGATGGTTGTGCGACCTAGTCCCCTAGACGTGCGATTAGGCTAGTCTCTGTGAATAGTTTTATAGCATTGTTACCAAGACTATCATGTCATACATAATGAAATGAAACTGGGATGAAACACTCATTCTCAGGAGGTGTTTACTTTCTACCTAAAAATTTTTCACTCCATCACATCGAATGTTTCGACACATGCAGAGTACTAAATGCAGACGAAAAAAAACTAATTGCACAGTTTGGTTGGAAACCACGAGACGAATCTTTTAAGCCTAATTAGTCCATGATTAGCCTTAAGTGCTACAGTACACACATGTGCTAATGACGGCTTAATTAGGCTTAATAAATTCGTCTCGTAGTTTTCAGACGAGTTATGTAATTAGTTTTTTAATTAGTATCCGAAAACCCTTTCCGACATCCCATGAAACATCTAATATGACACCCAAAATTTTTTCACCTCCCAACTAAACACCCTCTCAATATGGAAACTTTCATTTTACAGTTTCATAGATATTTAATTTTATGACTCATAGAGAGTTGATAATCGTATTAAGAGAGTTTTATCCCCATAAAACTTATTTCTTCTCTCTTCTTAAATGCATTGCCATGTCATAAAAATACATATGTGAAAACTTGTTTAATAATAATGAAACTCTCATTGAAACTGGCTTTACAGCGAGTGTTTGGGAGAGCTTCCAAAGGCTTCGGTACCTTTGGCTTCTCCATGCACTATAGCGAGGAGTCGTCTTTCCTTCCTATCTCGTAAAATCAAAATGAACTATAAGCCGTCGAAACTATCACTTTTTGCCTTCCTCGGCTCCACCTTCTCCGTACACTATAACCAGAAACCGGAGCCACTTAGAGCCGTGCCAAACTCTAAAATAACCGCGTCGTCTTCTATTGGTCTACTATTCGCGCACAGGGCCGATCTGATCAAGCACGTGCCGACGAGGGGCCCTCGGCCCTGCCGACGATCAAAGTAACTCAACTTGAGATAATCAAAATGGGCACTGTTCTTTTCTTCAAATCAGAGAGTGGTTACCCCTCTGCGATTAGCTAGCCCAATCATGCTTAGGTCGAACCGACGCCGATTCTGCGCAGCAAATAAGACCATGTTTAGATCCCAAAAGATCAAAAAATTTTGCACAGTACCCATCACATCGAATCTTTGGACGTATACATGAATTATTAAATGTAGGTAAAAAAATAACTAATTACACAGTTTGTCTGTAAATGTCGAGACGAATCTTTTGAGCCTAGCTAGTCCATGGTTGGACAAATTTTACCAAAAGCATCTACAAGAGTTTGGCATATAGGTTTGACATTCTAAAATATTTGACAAAATGAGAAAAATACTTCTCCAATAGTTTGGTATCTGAGTTTGGCATCTTTAGCAAGTTGACAAATCTCGGTCGATTGCGCGCATATATGCGCTCGGGGCACCGGCCACGCATCGTAGTTTTCTCATGCTTAACGGAGCTCTTCGTTTGCTTAACGGGGCTCTTCGTTCGCTTAGCGGGTCTTTTCGTTTCGTTATCGGGTTTTTGGGTTTTTGAAACAAAATTTGCGAAACTGTTGGAGATGAGATCTTTTTTTCTCTCCATATTATTTTAGAAGTTGTCAAACAATGAGATTTGGGAAACAAAATTTGCTAAGCCCCCAATAATGGCAGGAGCACCGTCAGAGATGACAGAGACGACTGACATGCTGATAGCTGTACTCCTACAGCCTACAGGGATCCGGCCGGCATCCGGGACAAAAGTGCTGCCTGCCTGCCTGCCTGCCAAAAGGCCTGGCCGTCGTCAGTACAGGATCAAGCTCAACAGTAATAAAAGAGGTGATGCCCAATTGCCCACGCCCTGCGTGGAACACGCGCGGACTATTTTAACTCGCCGTCGCCGGTAGCCCACGTCAGCCGGACACGCCGTCGCCAGTAGACTACTGTCTACTGTCGTTTTAAAGCGAGGCGGATCCGGCAGCCCGTGATGTAATGCTAGCTAGCTGTTTTAGTTTCCATGGCGTGGTCGTCATCGGGAGGCGCGGCGGCGACGATGGCGGCCGCTCTGGTGGTGGCGCTGGTCGCGGCGGTGGCCATGTTGGCGGGGACAGCGAGCGCGTCCCCGGCCGAAGGGATCCAGCCGCTGTCCAAGATCGCCGTCCACAAGACCACCGTCGAAATGCAGCCGTCGGCGTTCGTGGAGGCGACCCCGTCGCTGCTCGGCGAACAGGCACGTACCCGTGCCCCTACGGCCTACGCACGCTACGCCGGCCGGCAACTTAGATTAGCGTTGTGGTTGTGTGCTCCGACCCTCCCAGGCCGGCCGCGACACGACCCAGACATTTTCACTTGCTTTGTTGTCAAACTTTTCGAGTTGTACTTGCACACCATGTATACATGCTTTGTTTCTCAATGTTTTTGGATGTGGCAGGGAGAAGACACTGAGTGGGTGACGGTGAAGTACGGCTGGACAGACCCGTCCGACGACGACTGGATCGGCGTCTTCTCTCCATCTGAATTCAAGTAAGTTTCAGACTTGGTGCAAATTTAGTATTGCAGCCCCATCAAATGGCTGACGACCGACGACGACGCATCTTCGCCATCATGTGGTGGGTGTCTATGTATGCAGCTCGTCGGCAACGTGTCCTAACCCATGGCCAGCAGAAGAACCCTATCTCTGCACAGCACCCATCAAGGTAACTAGCTAGTAATTGGCAACTGTGTCAGGCTCTAAAAACCTTCGTGCTTGAACTCTGAATGGAAGAGAAATACATATATCCATTGTCTGAACTTAATCTGTAGACGATCTTTATTTCTTTCACTGAAAAGATTGTGCATGTGTTGCTGCATATATAAAAGGGTGAACGCAGTATCAATTCGCCAACTACTCGGCAAACTACATCTACTGGGGCAAGGGCAGCATCCGGCTGCAGCTCATCAACCAGCGCTCCGACTTCTCCTTCGCCCTCTTCACCGGCGGCCTCGACAACGTACGTCACCTCACCTCTGCTAATTAACTGGCAATCAAGGCCGTCTGTATGTCTCACCGTTGCATCCATCGATCGATCCATGAATGCATGCAGCCGAAGCTGATCGCGGTGTCGGAGCCGATCTCGTTCAAGAACCCCAAGGCGCCGGTGTTCCCGCGCCTCGCGCAGGGCAAGTCCCACGACGAGATGACGGTGACATGGACCAGCGGCTACGACATCAGCGAGGCGTACCCGTTCGTGGAGTGGGGCGCCTTGGTCGCCGGCGCCGCCCAGCCCCAGCAGACCGCGCGCGCGCCCGCCGGGACGCTCACCTTCAACCAAGGCAGCATGTGCGGCGAGCCGGCACGCACCGTCGGGTGGAGGGACCCCGGCTTCATCCACACCGCCTTCCTCAGGGACCTCTGGCCCAACAAGGAGTGAGTAGCTGGAGTACACTGCCATTGCACTTCACCTACAGCTAGTGTCCAAATGTGACAGGGTTGTGAGCTAACGTACTCTGTTTTGGACTTGCGATCGGTTCAGGTACTACTACAGGATCGGGCACGAGCTCCCGGACGGGTCCGTGGTGTGGGGGAAGCCGTACTCGTTCCGCGCGCCGCCGTCGCCGGGGCAGAAGTCGCTGCAGCGCATCATCGTGTTCGGCGACATGGGAAAGGCGGAGCGGGACGGGTCGAACGAGTACGCGGCGTACCAGCCGGGGTCGCTGAACACGACGGACGCGCTGATCAGCGACCTGGACAACTACGACATCGTGTTCCACATCGGCGACATGCCGTACGCCAACGGCTACATCTCGCAGTGGGACCAGTTCACGGCGCAGGTGGCGCCCATCACGGCCCGGAAGCCCTACATGGTGGCCAGCGGCAACCACGAGCGGGACTGGCCCGACACGGCGGCGTTCTGGGACGTGGAGGACTCCGGCGGCGAGTGCGGCGTGCCGGCCGAGACCTACTACTACTACCCCGCCGAGAACAGGGCCAACTTCTGGTACAAGGTGGACTACGGCATGTTCCGCTTCTGCGTCGCCGACTCGGAGCACGACTGGCGGGTGGGCACGCCGCAGTACGACTTCATCGAGCACTGCCTGTCCACGGTGGACCGGAAGCACCAGCCGTGGCTCATCTTCGCGACGCACCGCGTGCTGGGATACTCCTCCAACGCCTGGTACGCCGGCGAAGGGTCCTTCGAGGAGCCCGAGGGCCGCGAGAACCTGCAGAAGCTCTGGCAGAAGTACCGCGTCGACATCGCCTACTTTGGCCACGTCCATAACTACGAGAGGACCTGCCCCATGTACCAGGTAACCTAGCTATAATGCAGGAAATTCTGCGACAATTCTTGGTATATACATTCCTAACATAATAACCTGCAACGAATGAACGATGGAGCAGAGCCAGTGCATGACCAGCGAGAAGAGCCACTACTCCGGGACGATGAACGGGACCATCTTCGTGGTGGCCGGCGGCGGCGGCTGCCACCTGTCGGACTACACGACGGCGATCCCCAAGTGGAGCATCTACCGCGACCATGACTTCGGCTTCACGAAGCTCACGGCGTTCAACCACTCGTCGCTGCTGTTCGAGTACAAGAAGAGCAGCGACGGCAAGGTCTACGACTCCTTCACCATCCACAGGGACTACCGCGACGTGCTCCGATGCGTGCACGACAGCTGCTTCCCGACAACGCTGGCCACCTAGGAAGTTTTGGCTTTGGTCCAAATAAAATGTGTCAAATCACCTATTAGTAGAATAATGTGCCTCGTGAAGGCACACTGTAACTGTATCTGTATGCATAGCGCACGACAGGGAGTGGTGTCGCGCTGTGATCTCTCTTATACAATTTTCTACTATAATTCACCAGTTGAAATTATACATGTCCATTCAATAAAACGTCTCCAGCTGAGAGTATGCAAACTTCATACACCCAGAAAAATGCACCCAATAATCTATCTTCATTAAAATTAAGGGCTAAAAATAAACTCTCCCTGGATCATGCGGCCAGGACAGAACGTAGGCTTCAACGCGCTTCAACGCGAGAGGCTTCAACGCTCGGCCCGCCCGGCTTCAATGTAGGTATCACAGATCACCGAGAGAAAAAAAAGGAAACAAAAAAACCGCCTTCGAAGGAGCTCCGACCTCGCCGCTGCTCCGGCCTCGTCCTCCTGCCAGATCTTTCATCGGCCGCGCGAGGTCCGCTCCTTGCCGCCTCCTGCTGCAGCGATCCCGCTCCGGCCGCAGGGAGCACGGCCAAGGACCAGGGGCGGATCTACAGGGGGGGCTGGGGGGGCTCCAGCCCCCCCTACAGCTGATGCCATCAGTAGAAAATGGGGAGGGTGAGGGAGAAGAATTTGTGGAGGAAAGAAGAAAAATGGAGAGAAAGAGAGAAAAAAGAAGAAACCAGCCCCCCCAAGCCTCATAAAAGTTCTACCATTGGAGCTTAGGAAGGAGACGTTAGACACTAGACAGAGATTGAAGACGAAGGTCGAGCCAGCCATAAAATTCAGCCCCCCCTAAGATTTTGCCCTGGATCCGCCACTGCCAAGGACTGCCGTCCCCCGTGGGTGCTACTCCGCCGTTCACACGATGTCCGGTCGTTCGACGATTACGACACGCCGCTCATCGACTTCATAACGGCATTGCCGGACATCCACAAGGTTAGTGCCTAATCATTGTGGTTAGTGTCTTGCTCTAACTTTTTGCCGGACGTTCACAGGATTGGCCTTTCTTTGTGTTTGATTAGTGCTCGTGCTGTTGGATTGTTTGTGCATCCCTGCTCGTGGAGGACGCGCAGGCGGCGAGGCTTGATCTTCATCGGCCGCGAGCATGGAGGACGCGCAGGCGGCGAGGCCGGCTTCGCGCGGGCGGACAGCCGGCGGCGATTGCGCGCGCGAGGAGGGGGCGGACGTGTGAGGAGGAGGTGCGGGCCGCGAGGTCATCGCCACACCGGCAGCGATCGCGCACGCAAGGAGGAGGCAGACGTGCGACGAGGAGGCGCGGGCGGCGAGGTCGTCGCCACGACGTTCGCGTCGCACTCGCACGTGAGGAGCCCATCACGCCGACGCCGCGGCCATCGTGATCGCACCGACGTGCCAGTCTCCTGCTGCCGTGCTGAAGCTGTGCGGTCTCCGTCTGCAAGCTGGTTTGCTCAAAACACTGAGGCCCCGTTCACTTCCTATACAACAACAACAACAACATAGCCTTTTGTCCCAAGCAAGTTGGGGTAGGCTAGAGATGAAACCCAAAAGAGACGAGAAACAGAGAGACACAAAAAAGGACATAAAGGGAGACAAAAGAGGTCACTTTCTATGCAAACCCAAAATATTTCCTCTTTCACCCGTCACATCAAATATTTGGACGCATGCATGGAATATTAAATATAGGTAAAAAAATATCTAATTGCTAAGTTTGTCGGGTTTTTGCGAGACAAATCTTTTGAGCCTAATTACTTCATGGTTGGATAATATTTGTCAAATAAAAACGAAAGGTGCTACAGTAACTTTTCACCCCACTTTTCACCCACTAAACACACCCTGAAATTGTTCGACGCCCGTGCCCGTGCAAGCAGGTTTGCTTAAAATACTGAAACCTATGTGCTGCTGACATGTTGTAGGACATAAAGAAATTATGGCCTTCAGTTAGGAGCAATGGGCAGTGAGTGCCTTGTGTCACAACGAGATGCAATTGTTGATATAGTTAATAATTTAAGTTGGGTTTGGACTTAGCTTCACAGCGTATTATAATTCGTGTTTCAAGGGCTTGAACAAAAATATGGTTTTTATTATCACTAGTATAATACCCGTGCTAACGCCACGGCTTCATTTCAATGATGCACATGAAAACCAAACAACGACATTTTTTCATAGTTTAAGTCTCACGCAATATTGGATATGATCATGTATATAATCCAAAAAACACTCATGCATAACAAGGCATAATAAAGTCATATCTCGCATACTACAAATAATTTATGAATTGCTTAAGTAATGGCATGGCCAACATCAATCAAAGCACGTGAGTAGAAAGAGACGGAAAATGTTGTCACTGCATACAGAATAGCTGGAAGAAGGGTGCTCACATACTTTTCTAAAAGCCTTAATCAATTATTGCATCTCCAGTCATTTGAAATGGATCATAGTCAGGACAATGCAAATGATGTGTGCAAGAGAAAAACAATTGATAATAAATTTTAACCCCACAAAATCTGAGTGTAGTTTCCTGTGCTAATGCCATGGTGGCATTTTAGATGACACAAATTAACAACCAAACGGTATAAAATAAAATAGATTGAAGATTCACAGAAAAAGAAGCGATACAAATTTACAGGGTTATTATATTTATTTAATCCAAAAAGGATCCAACTTATATAGTTGAATACAACAAAGATAATTCATGCCAATTTGTTCATATGTCATGTTATCAATTTTAGGCCTCATGAGGACAAAACCCTTCTTCACTAACGGGTGTCAGAGGTACTATACCGTGTACCATGAAATCTCATGCGAAATATTTACACACCTAATTTTTGTTTTAGTCAATGGCTTGTGGCTTCTGCTCCTTCCAATGTCAACACCGAGCCCTTCAACTCGAACACCTGCAAGTACACCAGAACATGAAAAAAAATCAGCAAATGATAAGCCTCGATGAACAATGAACCTGAGCATGAAAGCATCCGTTGGTGATCGAAGAGCTTAGCTGTACCCGCTAGTGTCGGCCTGAACAAGCTCCTGCACCAGTTGCATCGCCTTCATCCCACTTGTCTCAAGATTCTGATGTAGGCCTGTTATATGAATTAATCAAACCAAAGCTGTGATCATGGGAGCTAATATTGTCCTAGGATAATCACTTGATCATTACAGCAAGGATTAAGAAAACCAAGCGCGAGCTTTTCATTGTCCACAGCTCCCTGAGCTCCAAGGGCGCCACCGGTGCAAGTAGACCGAAAAGAAGCGAGAAAGAGTACAGTAGATGACTGATCTGCACCGATAGAAAATTAGCCACATTAATCTAAGTAGCTGATTACTGTTTACAGCTTGTATAAACAGAATTGATGTAAAATAACTGAATCATCACTTTGTTTGGCAACTGGCATTGCTCCAGCATCCGCATGCCAAAAAAAAGGGTTAACACCAAGCCATATAAGCAATGTAGAGAACAATTCTGTCATACAAAAGATGGTAAAGACCAATTATTGATCAGGCAACCAGGAGAACATGTCAATGTAAGAAATTAATATCCTATAATTACGAAACACAGTTGCACTGACAAACATAAAAAATAGCCAGATTCTGGGCCGCCGCGGCAAACACGGCCGGCGCCCATCACGGGAAAACGGGTTGAGATCAGATTAGGGTTCCGCCCCGAGCTACGACGATTCGGCACGGGTCGGACGGATCAGGGCGGGCGCCGCGGATTCAGACGCGGGGACGCGGGGATTTGGGCGAGCTGAGGGAGGAGCTCTGCCCGTGGCCGTGCTAACGCCACGGCTTCATTTCAGGGATGCACATGAAAACAACTGTACCTAACGACGATATTTTTTTAATAGTATATTGCTTGTGCTAACTGTGCTTATGTTAATCCTATCAAATTTGAAGTACTTCTAATTGTGTTTTGTCAAAGTTGTTTCCATAGCACTGGACCGATAAAACAAAGAAAAATTATACAAGGTGCATCATTATATATCTAACAGAAGAGCTTATGATTTCATATATCGACACATCTCTATATAATGGCCATCTTATTTTAGGCAATGAATAAATGGATGCACACCATGTCACTCACAGCTGCGCCCGCAGCCCGTCTTCCTCCCAGCCGCGCCCTAGCCTCTGCCTATCGCATGCAGCTCCACGCCGCGTTCGCAGCCCGCCCTCCTCCCAGCCACGCCCTAGCCTCCGCCTATCGCATGCAGCTCCACGCCGCGTTCGCAGCCCGCCCTCCTCCCGGCCATGCCCGCACCTGCCGGGCTCCTCCTGGCACGCTCACCGCCACCCATCGTCCCTCCCGCGGGCAGCGCAGCCCTGGATCTGGGGGCACACCGCTTATCCTCCGCCTCAGTGCCTGCTATCTAAAGCAACCTGCAGTCCAACACAACCATTTGATTAATATGCTGCACCCTATATTTGATGCAAGAAAGTATTCTGGGGAGCATCTTTTGTTCATTTAGATAGCATGCTAGCACAAACAGGTCAATGATTGCTTTGCTCTCTAAAGTCAGATGGATATGACCAAATATTTTAGACCGCATACTGCATATGCAATTAAGCACCCTACAACATTCTTGCTATTATCTTCGCCCGTGACGACCTAGGACCTACTATCCAAGGAGCGCTAGCTTGCTCACCTGGATCAGAGGTAATGAAGAACCCTGAAAGAGTTCGCATAAGTCTGAAGGAGACACGAACCTGAAACCTGAATATGAACTGATAAACTATTGGATACACTAAAACCTGAATATGAACAGAGATTGTTGGATACACTAAATTCCAGGTGTGGCAGTGCAGGCATCACTCTTTCATTTGTCCAAGTTCAAACACTCAGGTGTCCCTCTTTTGCATTGTTTTTATTCCAAACCATATTGCAGCCAAACAATACAAAATCCAAACAGGCATATGGAAGGCCGGCCGTAATTAACATAGGTACTGTATTTTTTTTTTGGCATCATCCACAAGATTAATTAAGCATATGAACACTACTTGTATAAACTGAATCTGGATCTAGTAGTATAGGAACCTTGCCTGAACAGTAGCCAGCAGAAGCACCCATTCATTATCATCTGCAATGCTGATTGCTTGTCCAGATTTTGACGAAGGCACTTGTGGATGGAGATCAGAAGAAGAGATAAGGACTGACCACAATCCTTACAGGCAATTCCTCGAGCAGCTGACGGGTGACGTAGGGCACCAGGGCGTGAGGGAGCTGCATAGTGCCGGTGGTACCGTCATCTCCTTCCTTGCGGCCGCCACGAACGCTACGGCTCCTCCATGAGGAGCCCGGACGCCATGACTCCGCAATACCTAGCAGTTAGCGTTCCTCGCGGCCAGCACGAGGATTTTTTTTTTGGTACAGCGGGTTCTTCACTGGAGTACCTTGCCACGCGGGACGGCGCCGCGGCGGACTGGACGGCGTCCTGCGGGGCGTCTCGCAGCGGCGTCTCCGCGTGAGGTGGGCTGGCGCCGCCGCTTCTTCCTCTGCACGTGATGGCACTGGCCTGGCGCCGTCGGGCGTCCGCGTGTTGTGGCCTCTGCCGCCATGATTTGTGTAGGACAAATATGAGCTTTTGTTTTTTCGGAAAAAAAAAGGAGGCACAACGTGGGAGGTGGGAATCGAACCGAACCTGTGTCGTCGTCGTTCCTAAGAGGGGGAGGGCGCGGTGGTGAGGGGGGTGAGGAGCCTCGCATTAAACTTCGTCTCTCGGCCGTTGGATCTCACATAGTTTTTCAGTGAGCTCTTAATTTTAATAAAATTAAATTTCTGTGTATAATTTTCTGGATACATAATGGTTAGACTACTCAATGGGGGACGTTTTCATTGGTAGACCTAAAATAATTCGAAATGATCAATTATAGTAGAGATAAATTAGGATTGCTTAGTAAATATTATCCCTTCGTGCTATTCTAATGGGAATCCCTTTGTGCTAGAGATTTCAATGAAAATAATATTAGGATTGCTTAGTAAATATCATCCCTTCGTGCTATCCCTTTGTGCTAGAGATTTCAATGAAAATAATAGTATTTGTCAACACAGGTAAGTGACAATGTCTACGCCGAGAAATACACGTGAAGCGCAACGCGATATATCTGCGCCGAGAGATATACGCGAACCGCAAAGCGTATCTTCGCCGAGAAATACACGCGAAGCACTAAGCGATATCACCAACGTCATAGGTATGCTTACAATATTTCCGTATGCAGCATTTTTTGAAATTTCTCAATATTTATTGGAAGCAACACCTGCAATAATGGAGGGTTATCCCATTTTAGATGAGGCCTTGCAGAGGAGGGAGGAAAGGAACATGCAACCACAGAAACGTCGAGCTGAGATGTCTATTGAACAGCGGGACGAGATTAATAGAAAACAACGTGAGTACCGACAGCTAAAGAAGGCTGCCACCAAAAATAGTAGCACTTCCGCGGCTTTTACTGACACATTGCCGTTAACCTCAGCACCCTCAGGTAGTTAATCTTTTTGTTACTTCCATTTATTACACCATTAACCCGTATGATTTATGCCTAAACCTGCTCAACCATTGTGTGCAACCCAACTGCCAATGGCGGTGTAAGCATGTTGAACACTGCTTTTAAATTAATTAACTGATGTCCATATGGAAAATATGGCAATTTTTTATTTGACAAATTAATAAATTGTAGGTCATAAGTGCGTATATCCATTTGATATGGCATGAAAACCACCTACTTCATAGAGAAGGTGAAGATGTTTACATGGAGAATACATTTATTACTCAATTGGTACAACGCGACGGAAAGGCTGATGCAACGACATTGACCTATAGTAGAGACGATAGGATTCAAACATGGGTCCAAAATTATTTAGACGCTGATATGGTAAGTTTGACCACAACTTCTGATATATGCTATTTTCTGTTGATTAAAAAATATAGAAAAAAAATTAAGAAAAAACTCTATTACTGTAGGTATTTCTTCCAATTAATATTGAAAAATATCATTGGTATCTAGCGGTTGTCAATGCTTCGGAAAGACTGATATATGTTTTGGATTCTTTCAGAGAAAATATGACAAATTGGCAAGATCCATATTGGCAAGATCTCGACTGCGCGGTATGGCTTAATGATTGATATATCTATATAAATACTAATATTTTTTTTAATTTTTTTAATATCCCTTTCTAAATCTTGGTGTTTCGGTCATACCAGTTAATAGGAATGGAAAGACTAATAAAACATGTAGCAAAGCATAAATAGCTGGACCTAACAAAATGGATAAAGGGCATCGAAGTGGCATCTTGGCCAAAAAGCCATAAGATCATCAACAAAGTGCAAACAGATGGGTAAGAGATCATCTATATCTTGTTGTGTATATGCCATTGCCATACCAGCAGCAACAGTATCTGTATCACTCATATTTTATTTTTTCAATATTGCAGAGTGTAAGCTATGGCTTATGGATGATTAATTTTATGGAGTACTGGACTGGAGCTTCTTTATCTGACAATGTGACCCAGATAATTTCATAGGAATGTTTCTATACATATGAGTTTTTGTAAACTTGTTCATATATCAAGACTTGCTCATATATTGTAACTTTAGGTTCAAGCTACCTGAGATCTTGTATAAGTCCCCGTTAAATGAAGCAAGAGGGTTACCGGATAATGGGCAACAAATTGAGACTCCCGAAAATTCACATGATGATGTCACAATGTTCGATGATTTGGATATTTTGATGTCGGGTTCAATAGAGTTGACACGTACAATAAAGTGGAGAAGCAGTAAAGACCTATTGTCGGTGATTTGCCTAAACATCCGGTTGATCACAAATGCTGAATCTTTAAAGTAAGTCATTCTAAATTAAATTGTTTTGTTCTAATATAGATATTTTCATTGCCCGTTCTAGAATTACTTCAGTAAGTAATTTGTTCCTTGTCCTTGTTTTTTTAGCAAAGAGTGAGTCCGAAGTACACCACTGTACCCAATTTCTTTAAGTCCTAGAAAAAATTATAAATATTTTAGATGAGAATATAGAGATGGACCATGATTGCTTTAATATGGCTATTCGGATGGCTGTGTGGAACCAAGCTATCATATTGAACAAACAAAACTACCACTTCATGGACCTTAAGTTTGCTGTAAGTTCATATTTATTACTCTTACAAAATTGTTTTCGAATTGTATACATGCTTAAATACAATTGTGTAAAAGTAAAACTATGCAAAAAAATATTGGTTGTTTTCATAAGCATCCTCAAGATAAAAGTCGTAGCGTTAGCACGGACATTATACTAATATTAAGTAAAAATAATATTGATGGCTGAACTCTATCGAAATAAAAATTGATAATATAAAATTATCATGGAACACTACCTATGTTCCAAATTATAAATCGTTGATGCGTTTCTAGGTACATAGTAGCTTTTATTAATTATACATCACGTAGACGTGACATATATCTAGGTGGATAATAGAAATCATGTACTTAAAAAAGTAAAATGACTTAGAATTTAGAACATAGGAAGTGCTGATATAAACTCATGTTTAAATTGAGCTTGATGTTCAACCTGTTCGCTTGGGTTGAAAATAAGCGGCTGAAAGTACTGTTGACTGATTTATTGTGAGAAAAAAAACACTGCTGACTGAAAATAAACGGCTGAAAGCTCAATTATCTAAAATATATGTTGGAAAACTTATATTAATTACGACTGAACAACCTGACACTTCCATCATGGAGTGTCGGACATTCCAGCTATAGACATCGGATGGTCTTGCACATGCCACGTCAACATATCAGCAGAGTTTAATCAATTAATAGAAGTCGTCAGGAGTCAGGACCGGCGGACGATCTGGCATGGGAAACCAGATGGTCCAAACGCGGTGCTCAAGGTGGACATGCACTGCGACGGCTGCGCCAAGCGCATCCGCAGCTCCGTCCGCCGCTACCGAGGCAAGCAAAGCAACGCGCGCCGCGCCTTTGCCCAGGGGACGGAACGCCAACTGGTCGCCGGTGGTTGCGCTCGTTAACTTGGCAGGCGTGGAGGGCGTGGCAATGGAGCTGGACAAGGGCACCGTGACGGTGGTGGGCCGCTTCGACGCCAAGAAGCTGTGGGACCGCGTCGCCAACAGCTTATCGACCGGAGCTTATCGAGCCGACAGGCCTGTCGGCCGCGCGGAGACCGATAAGGCCCTGTCGGCAGTCCGCTAGCCGATAGGTCCTACAATAGGTCTGTCGGCCGGCGACGGCTGCATGCCTGCATGAACCGTATCCGCAGCAAGCTCTTCAAGATCAAAGGTACTACACACTTGCACTCGCGATGGGATCAACTGACTTCGGCTCCATTCAAGCAGGAGTGGAGCAGGTGCGCATGGGCATGGGCAAGGACCAGGTGACGGGCAAGGCCGCACGGGGACCATGGACGCCAAGGCCCTGCCAGAGAAGCTGCGGCGCCCAGAGACGTGGTGGCTCCGGGCAAGGAGAAGGACGGCAAGGAGAAAGACAGGCAGGACGGCGGCAGCAAGGAGAAGGACGGCAAAGACGCGGCGACCAAGGCGCTGACGGGTGACGGCGGACCTGGAGGCGTGGAAGGCCACCTTCTACGACCAGCAGTCGCTGATGAACGCCGAGTTCATGTTCTTGGGCCGTCATGTGATTAGCTTAGCTGTAGTATGGGTTAGCTAGGATCGGAGAAAAGCAAGAGACAGCCGGGGTTGTTCAGTGTTCACTGACTCTTTGTTTCAAAAAAAAAATCTTTGTTTCAGTGTTCACTGACTGACAGTCACAATCAAGTGGAATTCCAAAAATAAAAAAATAAAAAAAAATTAAGTGGAATCAGCAGATGAAACCAGCGACAGATAGAACTGGCAGTAGTAGTTAAGCTTCTGGGAACTGCCGCTGCAATGCATGCAAGTAGCAGCAGTGCATAACCACATTCTCTAACAAATTTGAGATTTTGGCAATGTGATATTGAACATAGTCCTACAGTCCTACTATACATCTTTGCATTGGATTTGTATTCTGCTGAAGCTTAACGGAACAAATGCTGCATTTTGAGAACAATCGTCATGTCAGGATAGGCTCCGGTTTTGCAGAGCTGTGGTGGTGTAGTGCTGTTTGTCTTCGTTCCAGAACTGAAGGCTGAAGCCTGAAGCTGGGGGAAGCAAACAAAACTACAAAAGAGAGCGTGCAGAGATGCTGCTGCGTGTTGCTCCAGGCTCCAGCTCCTGGGATCCGATCCGGCGATCCGTATCATCGGCAGCAGCAGCAGCAGGCGAGTGGAACTGTCACCGTGGAAGGCTGGCATGGCCACATAGCAATGGCAATGGCATGCGAAGCCAAGACGAGACTGTTTTTTCGTCGCAGCGGAGCGAAACCCCATACGGCCATGTACCCATACAATACTCCCCTTTGTTTTTTTTATTTTTTGAGAATTACATAGTACGACGCAGACGCCCACAACACGTATGCACACTCACCCCTAGGAGCATACGTACGTAAATCCTACCTCTATGAGCACCTCCGAAGGACTGAGCGGACAGATCTCGAGATTCATGAAGTCACCACTGGCGCCTCGCTGTCGACGGGGATGTCGCCTACTATTAAAAGCATATCGCTATTAAATCCTGAAATAAATCTAGAAAAATATGAGCACACGTGACAAATCGAGAACTTAAACCCAGGTGGGTAGGTTCCACCACAAGAAACCTAACCAACTAATCTATGATCTGTTTGGAGTAATATAGATGGCCAAATAGGAGGCCCGGCTTGGCTCGAGTCCGAAGAAAGCACGACCTGACCACACCGGGCCAGGCACGACTTTGCGGGCCACCAAGCCATGCCAAAGAGGGCCACGGGCCTTATCATCGGCCCAGACACGACCATGCGTAACTTTTTTCGGGCCGAGCTAGCTAGAAAAACACGGCACCTGTAGCAGCCCGGGCCAGCCCGCGACCCAAAAATAGCCACGCTATTGGGGAGGAGGAGGCGGCGCGGTAGGGTACGAGTCCGAGATTCCTCCGGTGGCGTCTGCACTCGAACCGGAGCCTGGAGGAAGCGGGGCCAGGCGTCGCGGAGGCAATGGCTCTGGTCGAAGAAGCCGATGGGGAGGAGGAACGGGGCACGCCTCCCTTACCGAATAAGCCGAAGGAGGAAGGGGGTCACACCCCTTGGCGAAGAAGCTAGCGCGGAGGAGGGAGGACAGCGGCGAGCGTCCTTGCTGAAGGAGCCGACAGGGAAGAGGAAGAAGTCGGCAGGGAGGGAGGGGGCACACATCCCTCGATGAAGAAGCTACGGGAGTAGAACGGCAATGGATGTGGCATACGGGGAAAATCGGGAGTAGGAATTGGGGGGTCGCGAGATTAGGGTTAGAGCAATTTATAGGATGGCTGACTTAGATAGCGGGCTTGTATCGGGCCTCCGACTGATTAGCGAACCGTGCTGTGCCGCTCGCCGTGCCTAGAAAATGGCCCAGGCACGTATAGCCCTATGCACCGCCTGGGCCAGCCCGGGCCCCGCTAGTCACTGGGCCATGCCAGGCTCAAATACCGGGCTTCGGGCCGTGCCATCGGGCTGCGGGCTACATGGCCATCTATAGTTTAGGGTGGCTATTTTTGGTTGGTTATTCTCCACCAAAAGGTCAGTCAAGACTCTTGGAATCTTTCAAACTAGCTCTTGCTATGGAATCAATCAAAGTTTATACTACACTATTGTTTATGTATACTCAATGTAACAATTAACAAGTTAGAGTAGGGATGAATCTAGCGGTGGGGTGGGGGTGGGGGGCTCAAGCCCCCTATCGCCGCTGATCCCATGGAGCCCCCTAGAGCCGCTCTACGAATTTTTGTTATGGCTGTTTTGGGAAGGAGAGGCTCGAGATTGAAGATGAACTTTCACCCCTTGAACTTCCATACTAGATCCGTCCTTGAGTTAGAGAGCTTTTGGTTTCTAAACGAGCCAAACACATGTCGGGCCACTAGAAGCGAAACATCAACTCATCTGCTATGAAATGGGTGGCATACTTTTGTTCTGTCTAAGATACTGCTGGCCCTGCAAGGCTGAAACATATTTTCTGGTTAAACTTTTAAGAGATTGATTGAAAACTATTCTGGAACTGAATTTTTTTTCTATGATGGAGGCAGTACTAGTGTACGTGCTCCAGTGCATCTTGTCTTCTGGATTTCATATCCGCCCTCAGCAGCACATAGCGCAATTTATGTTTTTGAATAAAATAAAGAGGGAATTGGGCCCTTGTGGGCTTCTTTTTAGTTGTGCATGTGCTGGGTTGGTTGTATAGGACGCTTTTGGGCCTCGGATGTTCATACATTTTGGCCTGTTAGGCTTGTGTGTATGTAGCAATATAGTTCTATTGTATTGCAAAAAAAAACAGTAGCTCTATCTTTGTATGCATTTTTCAAAGCCATGTGAGCATATTGCAAGGTACAATGTAAGTTTTGGGCGATAGCAACAGCTACACATGCTTGTTCTATCTTCAAAGAAAATAATGTTCATAGGTTGTTTCTGACCATGAAACCTTCTAGGAAATTGAAGAATAAACATTTTTCACAACTCCAAGCTAGCACAATTAAGGAATATGTACCAAAGAAAGTTTCATTTTCCTTTTAGACTCTGAAGTCTGCAGGCAATAAACTGAGGAGGAAGAATCCACAAAGGACTATGGAGGGGTTTCTATAAGCTATAAGGAGCGGAATACATTAATAGTGAAAAATTAGAAGCTTGTTCGAGTTTTGTATTTTCTACAAACGGTACATACATAAGTGGCCTAACAAATGTTGAACACCCAACACAACATCTTGGACAAATTTCTTGGCTGAAAAGGAAAAGATATATAGTCATGCAGCTGATTAAGTTTGAATACCCTGTATATAATAAGAATACTGTCAAATTCACCGGGAGTGGCATAGTTAGCTGAGCAAATTGGTAATTTTGAACTATGGATATCATCAGTGCAAAAGAAGGGAGGGCTGATCTTCACTGTAATTCTCTTCCCCCTAGTGTGCCTAAGGGCGCGTTATGTAAACTCTAATTCTCCTTAATACAAATGATACGCAAACCTTTTGCGTATTCGAGAAAAAAATTCAGTGCAAAAGAAAAGCATCATATGTAGTAGAGACAATGACAAAGGTAAGTAGGGTATGAAGCATGTATTGCAAAAAAAAAAGTTAACCCCCACAAAAGTATGGTGCAATTACTGCTAAGTTTGCAAGAAAAATTAAGCTCTAAACTAAAAGATCAAAGTGAAAGGTGATATCTTAATTGGAAATTACACCTATTCCAATCTGAATAAGGCCTCATTTACTGTGTCCAACAAAGCTTAGAACTCTAATATTGAGAGCAGTCCTTGCAGTTAATAGTTAAATAAGATTATAGTTAGGAATCAATTCAATTTTTCCTTGAAAGGCGGGTTATTGTCGATAAACAGTGACGATAGAGTATCTTACATGAGCCAAACGCTAGGACATGGTCTTTGGAGAAAAGCATATGTACACAAGATTACTGTGGAATCCGAAACTGAAAAAAGGGAACCGATGGAAAGGTAAATCATGACTAGAGAAGAACATACTCAAAATTCTACCTGAATGGACAGATTGAGTGATTAGATGAGGAAAATAGCATGGCTAAAAGTACCTGTAGGTAGTCTGTAACATGGATTAAAAGCTTAGCTCAACCGAACAGGTTTCTGAACTAATTCTGTAGTTAGGTCAGTTTAAACGCAATTAGAAATCACTAAACCACCATGATATATCGAGCATCTTATACTATTTTATATATGCCAGGGAGCAGATGTGAAGGTTAGTCTACTATGGCTAGCACCACGCGGCAGATCGTGAATGGCGTGCCGTAGGTGAACAGTAGCTAGGAGCAGCAGGAAGACAGGGATTCTACGCGTGATATGGATTTGCGTACTTACAGATTTTTTTTTCTATTTCGACCACCGATCCAATGACGGAGCGTGGCCCAACAATAAGCGGGGGTGGGCCGGAGGGGGTGACAAATTGCTCATTTTAGCATTAAATCTTGGTGACATATTAAATAGACATGCAGTTCATCCTGCTAGGGATTTATCGGCCCGGCACTAACAGGGCTCGGCCGTATGCCCATGACGGCAGTTCGTTTCTGCGTCTTACGTCGGCGTCTATAGCTTCTAGGAAACTGTGCCCCCCCACTTTGTGCCTCTATCCGCCCGCACCCCCTCTGCTATCTGCTCGCACCCCCTTTGCTTGCTGCACTCGCATGCCGCGCGGGGACTGCTTGTGCCCCTACCGTCATGGCCCTCCGCTTCCCGCACTGCGGCTGAGCAACGCTCCATCCCTCCGCTCCTCCCACGCGCATGCACGGCGCCCAAGCAGCTATAGCAGGCGGTTGTGACAGGTGAGTCACTTTGCAATATGTGCAGCATCGCGATTTATTTTTAAAACATTCAGATGAAACACTTACAACTAGTATCTGAAACACTTGCAAAAGCATATGAAAACTCTTGAAAACATTTACAAATGTATGCAACATCTAGATAAAATAGTTGCCACATACA
Organism: Saccharum hybrid cultivar R570; assembly: GCA_038087645.1. Lineage (NCBI taxonomy): Eukaryota > Viridiplantae > Streptophyta > Magnoliopsida > Poales > Poaceae > Saccharum > Saccharum hybrid cultivar. The sequence continues at coordinate 13,837,842 of JAQSUU010000598.1, forward strand.
TATGAAACATATAAAACATCCTGATGAAGCACTTGCAATGAACGTCTGGAAAAACAAATAAAATATTTGGAACATATACTTGAAACAGATGTGTATAGCCTTTGCAACATGTGCAACATCACGATCTGTTTTTGCAACATCAAGATGAAACACTGGAAACATCCAGATGAAACATCTAAAACCATTGAAATGTAAGCTTCCAACATGCGCTGCGCAATGTCACCTTGCTGCTTGGGTGAGGTACCCGAGCAGCGTGGGCATGCCGACGAAGGAGAGCGCTGCAACAACCAGGAGCTTCCACATGCCGAGGTTGAGGTCCCTGCTAGGGAGGTCCGCATTGATGAGTGCCCAGAAGAAGTCGTCGTCGTCGTCCCCCACGCTGTTGATGACATCCGACTCGTCGACCACGCCGGTGTTGACAGGGTTCTAGAGGAGGAGTGGACGCGGCATGGAGAGGTTCTGGAGGAGGAGTGGGCTCGGCATGACGGCAGATGCGGCGCGGAAAGGGATGGGGGTGTCGGGCGGAGTGGGGCGGGCGCCCAATACGTTGAAGCCGCCACGAGCGAAGCGAGTGGGGATTTCCATCGGTGGGAGTTATGTCGCTGGGTAGAGATGAAGAGAAGGTAGAGGGAAGCAGGCTGATTACTGTTGGGCCCGATTCACTGCGCAGAGCCAGGAATGGGGCGCGTCCGGATGCACACGCCCGGACGGACGTCCTAATCGTAGCATTAGCGATTGAGAACTTCTGTCAAACAAGGGGGGGGGGGGGGGGGGGTGGAGGCCCAATTTCGCTTCCACTATCCTCTGTCCCTGAACCCATCTCTTCTAATCAACCAATTCCCCTGCATGTTGTGGGTTCAATGGTGGGTCTGATTGCAATCAAGCCCGCCATCAGTGAGCCAACTGCATAACAGTCAACTGCACTGCAGAGGTGGAGGATCTCATCGCCTCCTCTAAACGGAGCAAAAGTGGCTAGTTTTCCTTTTTCCTCTGGCCCAAGCAGAGCTAGATCGAGCCTAGTTAAGAGCGAGCTAGATCAGCAAGTGGAGCTTCTTCCGTGACAAGGACTACGGGTTCATGAAGCTCACAGCGTTGAACCACTCGTTACTACTGTATTCGAGTACAAGAAGAGCAGTGACGGCAAGGCCATACTACTCCACCGTCGGCAGGGACTACCGCGAGTCCGCGACGTGCTCAGCTGCGTCTGCGTGCACGACCGGTCGACCGCTGCTGCTTCTCGACGACGTTGGCCACCTGAGGGGATGATGAGTAGTGCTAGCTACTACTAGTTCTCTATAGATGGTGCTGACTTGTTATTATCTACCAGCTGAGCCTGAGTTGTGAAGACCTTGTGTTAGGTGCCGTTGTGTACGTGGTCACGTATGGCATCTCCTGCGGCCCTCAACTCAACTTGCCGAAGTTATCAAAAAAAAAATCTGCAGCTTCCATTTTCGGTGATATACTTGCAAGAAAAAATGCCCAGCAAATGTCAAAGCCATCTTCAAAGTTTACAAGCAGATTTGAGTCACTGCTTCCCCAGGCTCATAATCACACTCTGACCTGAACTGCTACCCGGAGTACCTTTTCCCTGAGAAGGCAACTTCTGTGAGTTGTTTCAGACAGGCCCTAATCACAGGTTAATCTCGACTTGTTGGATGTCATGGCCCTGGCCCATGACGGGTCCATGGCATTAAGGCCCTCTGTTAGGTGCCAGCCGACAAGCTTTCACCAACAGAGAGTTAGGGTACGGTTCAACCGGATTAATGCATATATCTCCATCTTTCACTAACAAATGGAGGAAGAAGACGAGTTTCCCGTTGATATCTTATTCCATCTGATTCTGAGCCCATTTTTGAAGCAAAAACCAGAGCAACGTTGGATGCTCCATACCGATACGATACCGGCAACCCAACCATCTTGGGTTTTTCCTGCTTGTTTGACGTTCCGGATGGCCAGTCTCAACTCTCAGGCTCTCAGCCACCTTTCTTGGCAACTCGCGATCCCTGAACCGGGACATGGTATTGCGGTAAGATGGGAGATTGCTATACCTCTCGCTGACATGACATCTAGTTCCGCAACGCGACATGCCAACAGGAGGCACGAAATGATATTACGACGCTTTGTTACCATTATAAGCTTGAATTCAGATAAGCAAACATTGATGCCATAACAAAAAGGTAAAAACATATGCGAACACCTTGCTTTCAGTTTCAGTTCAGAAAAAAAGGGCGTCGTTGATATCCCATGTCTCGTGGTTAGGAACAAACAAGAGCACGAAAGTTTCAGCTAACAGAAGCCTGCCGCCAACCCAACAGTCAGGGCAAGCAAGCAATTGTTGTGTTACTTTCAGATCTACCAGCTAGTAGCCAAAAAAGTGGCACATCGCTCTCCAAAGGGTGCACATGTCCAATAAAGTTAAAAGCGGCACCCATCACTCCAGTAGCGTGCGGCTTCAGCTGGAAGCTCAGCTCACGTCTGAAGCCTCCAGAATTCAATCCGCTGAAGATGCAGCGCAGCCATCAGCATGATATAGCACCACTCATCTTTTTGCTTGTTTCATTAGTAGCACATGAATTGAATTGAATGAATGAAAAGGAGAAACGTCTGAAGAGACGAGACCTTCCCAACTTTTCCAGAATTAATTGTTAATTAGTCAGGCTATACTACTATTATGATTAGAATTTCAAGAGGCCACCAGATCAGCTAGAGAGTAGAGAGAGACCCTTCTTCGCAAAGCTTCGGCCCTCCGTTGCATTGCAGCTCTCATGGCGACACCAACCACACCACAAATATGCTACGTGTCTTGCAAGCAAAACCAGCATCTAAAGCCCACTCGCAGCAGCAGCCACCACTGTATTTCGCAGCTTTTCTGTCATATACACTTGCTAAATCTGTGCCCTCCACGGCCACCTCTAAGCATGCAATGTACCACGCGCAGCTGAATTCAGCCCAGCAATATCTGCTCTGAGTTTGTCAGGTCGTGAGATGGGATCACTCAAGATGACTGAAAAAGCTCCCGGTGCTGCGCTGCCAGAGTCTTCATGTGCCTACTTGCTTCAAGAACTCAAGGTACACAAAGTTTTTCAACAACAACAAAAATATATATATCTCTGTTCAGTTCTAGCTGAAATGCTTACTAAACTCTGCATGGTGCTTAGATGATATGGGATGAAGTTGGGCAAGACCAAAATGAAAGGGAAAGAATACTGGAAGAGCTTGAGCAGGAATGCCAAGAAGTCTACAGAAGAAAAGTAAATAGTGCCAATATGTCTCGGATTCAGCTGCATCAAGCTTTGGCTGAATCTGAGGCTGAATTTACCAACCTGCTGCTATCCCTTGGAGAAAGATCATTCCCAGGACGAGTAAACATCCAAATCTTGCGGGTCTCATCATTTATCCATATCTAACAAGCAACGGTTGGAAACTAACCTGAAAACCATTTCTGCAGCCTGAAAAAATGGCAGGCACTCTAAAGGAGCAGCTGAATTCCATTACACCTGCCCTACAAGAAATGCAGATGAGAAAGGAAGCCAGAGTAAAGCAGTTCATGGAGGTTCAAACTGAAATACACAGAATTGCTTCTGAAATTGCAGGACGCTTAGGGAATGAAGCTGTCACTGTGAACGAAGAAGATCTGTCACTAAAGAAACTCGAGGAGTTCCAAAGCGAATTGCAAAGACTGAAAAGAGAAAAGGTACACATGCCTCCTTCACTTGGTGATATACATGAACTGTCATAAACATATTATAATACTCCTGGATCTGATTTCAGAATTTTATTTTCTCCAGAGTGATCGCCTCTGCAAAGTGGAAGAATACAAAGTTCTAATTCACAATTTTGCAAAAGTAATGGGAATGGATCCTTCAAAGATACTTGCTAATGTTCACCCAAGGTTGCTAGATGGACCAAATGAGCAACAGACGAAGAATATCAGTGATGAAATCCTCAACAAGCTCAATATGACTGTTCAGCAGCTAAAAGAAGAGAAGAGCAATAGAAGGGAAAAGGTGATCAGTCATTCTTCTTGGTACCAACCATTGTAGCCAGTAGCCCCATTTCACTTGGTCACAGTGACAGAATGAAAAACAGAGGATATATTCAGATTATATAAAACATAATAGCATACTTAGTTCAAGAATAGCATAAAGCAAATGGCATAATGCATCCAGAAGACACTTCATTGGTCTTCTTACAAAAATTATCACCTTTGAACCCATTAATAATTTTAGCATTAGCAAGTTATTCTTGTTGCTAGTTCTAACAGGAAATATACCATGTGAATATTCAAGAAAAAGTGAGAGAGAATCTTGAACTGCATTAATATCATTACTAAAGCAGGTATTGTTTTGTAGCTCCAAAACCTTGTAAAAGCATTAACAAACTTATGGAATACTCTGGATACTACTATGGAGGAGCGTCAACCATATGGGCAAATAATCGCAATGACTTCAGTAAATGGTATGTTAGGTCCTGGAAGCCTCACACTTGAGACAATTCAACAGGTAAAGAGCAGAGATTAAACTTCAAAGCAGATATGAATTATGTCAGACAAGTAACTGTCTTGATGCTGATAGGTTATTAGTTTTACCATATTGAATGAAACAGGTTGAATCTGAAGTTCAGCGTCTGAATCAGTTGAAGGCAAGCAAAATGAAAGAGCTATTCCTAAAAAAGAGAGCAGAAGTCGACGAAATTTGCAAGAAATCACACATGGACATGCCTTATCAAACAGAAATGGACAAAATAATGAATCTGATAATGTCAGGTGTGTTCGACACAGTTATATGCCATTATCTTTGTTTCAGTGCTGAAGTATACTTACCAGTCTCCAATGTGTTTACTAATATAACTATTTGGGGAATCAATGAACAGGAGATGTGGTCCATGATGATCTATTAAAGACAATGGATGAATATATATACAAAGCAAAAGAGGAGGCCACAAGCCGGAAAGACATAATGGATAAGGTTGAAAAATGGATGGCTTCATGTGATGAAGAGCGATGGCTAGAAGAATACAGCAGGGTGCACTAGCTGCCTGATGACCATAGTCATAGACATTGCCTTATCTAGAAGTATATTTTTTACTAAGTTGATTATAATTTTCTACAGGATGAACGAAGGTACTCAATAAGCAGAGGAGCGCACAAGCACTTGAAAAGGGCAGAGCGTGCTCGAATTATAGTTAACAAAATTCCAGGTATGCATCATATCTACAGAGAAAAATAGAAACTGAAATGCCACATATATTTACTAGAAATTGTGCAGGCTTGGTAGAACAGTTAATGGCGAAGACACAATTCTGGGAACAGGAGAGAAACAAGATCTTCTACTATGATGAGGTGCGACCTCATGAACTGCAAACATAATCACCTAATCTGAAATCATCCTTTCAAAATTTGGATTTTAACTTGTCATAAATATTTATCCTAGACTGACCTAGATTAGATCGCCCATGTTTTCTTTTAAAAAACTGTAACCAGTAACTTGTTTTATGGCTTCAGCCCATCTTTGAACTATTATAAACATGATTTTAGATTGCTCTACAAAGAATTAAACTTTCATACTTCAGCGATGCTAAAACACTGAACAAATGTAACAATTTTGGTATTGTAGTGGCACATAGAAGCATTTTAAATTCGCACCTTTATAATTTATGGATAGAGAGGCTAGGTATTTTTGGAAGGGCAGTCACTGGATAAGGTGGCAGCAAGTAAACGTTAGCTTCATCCATTCAACCTTCTCCTGTAAAGGAACCTTGTGAATATGCTTATTTGCAACAGCAAACTGAATAACAGAATAAATTATGTATGCAACATTAAATAGAGGTAATCAAGTAAAAACAAAAACTAAAGAGAGTAGAAAGTACAAAAAAGATAGGCCACTAAAAACCTGAAGGGAAGCTGTATGGTCATTTCCAATGTTTACAAGTCGTCTAGTCGAACCTAGTCGCCATGGGACCGACTAGGACGATTAATCGCGATTAATCACGATTAATCGGGCGACTTGTACAAGTCGACGGTGCCCCTAATTGGTCACCAGGGACCGATTAGGACGATTAATCGTGATTAATCGGACGACTTGTAATTATGCTATAGCATCATTGACAACAGCATTTTTCCAAGGCCATCATCTGAGGGTATATTAAGTACAATAACGAATGCTCCCTCCGTTCCAAATTATAGTTCACTATAGCTTTGTCCTAAATCAAATTTCTCTAACTTGGACAATTTTTAGACAAATACATTAACATCTACAAGTTTAAATAAATGCACTATCAAGGCATATTTCATGGAGAATTTAATGAAATTAATTTGATGTTGTAGATGATGGGTGCATTTTTCTATAAACTTGATGAAAGTTAGAGATTTCACTTAGGACAAAGCTAGTTTGGAACAGAGGTATTAGAATAGTTGGTCTTGAAAGCAAAAGTGATAGTGAAGAGATCATACTTGTAGGCTAGTGCTAAGAAGTACTAAGAAGTATATTTTGCAGACAGCAAGGCATGGAAGAAATGGTATCATGTTCAAACCGGCAAAACTATATATTTCATTCCTGTACATAGAAAAACAAGCAAGAGGCAGCTTACTAGGACAAACCTATTCCTTAGCATTAAAATGTGGCGGTGTAAAAAAAGAATCAGAAATTATTGGAGCACAATGCATGAGGGACACATGTTGCCACTGCAAAGTCAAAATCGATAAGAGTATAAGACTACACTCAACTATCAAAAGTCATGCAATACCAGGGCAAGAGCCTAAGCAAGTATCTATACAAGAAACAATTAACAAAATGATTGTGATTCTCAAAGGAAAAATGCAAAATACTGCACTACCAAACAGATCTTATGTTACCATAAACCAATAATTAATTTTTAAAAATAGTATTATATAAATAGCCATAGCCATACAGACACCACAAAGTAGTACTGGTAAATAAATTAACATATGCAGTAATTCATAAGTAAACATTGCACAAACGACCTAACAAAAAAATACCGAGGTCTGTATTTGCATAGTTAACTCTTAAAATTTTACCTGTAAAAACAACCTTCACAGCAAATTTCTTGTATTGGAACCATAATTTGGAACATTTCGTTAAAAAAATCAAATAGACATGAAAGTCAGCTAGATTGATTATCAAGTACTGATTCCAAATGATAGGAAGTCTTAATTTCTTGGACAAAACTACTAACATAAGCTTTTGCAGCTCCCGCTTCTGGCAATGCTGAAAGACTACATGTTCACACTCAAAGAAAAAGAAGAAGAGAAATACAGGCAACGGGTGAGTAGTTATTAGTCAACTGGTTGATGGTACAGGGAATCACATAATCTGGCTCATACAGGGGTGCTCAAATAAGGGGGTTGCTCTAGGAATTTAGTTCAAAGTTGAACTAAATCCTAAGGATTTGGATTCCAACCCCCTTATCCAAACAGTATCTAAGAATAGAAACCTACTATTAGTCAGGATGACATTGATTTCATAAACATTTGTTTACAGGAGAATAAAAAGATACAGACTCTACTTGAAAAGAGGCATGATAATTCAATAATGTTAAGGCCCAACACAAGCTTCAGTCGTCCATCAAGCAGAGGTTTCAATATGAGTCCTGGCTCCACATCCATCTGGACCAGCCAAGTTTCTGCCAAAGTGCAACTGCCTGACTCAGAGAACTCCCCAGCTGAAAAAAATACGCGTGCAAAAAGAATTAGGAACAGAGGTATGCAGGGTGTGTTGGGAAATAATAGAAGCTGTTCAATCTCTCATGAAGATAAAGCAGAAGTCTCCACAGTGAAGCAAGGCCTTTCACCAATTTAATTTTATTTTTCCACTTTAAATTTCTACGGGAATTTGTCCGCCTAACTTGAAGTTGCAACAACCCCCTTAAGCTATTAGAAAAGTGAAGAGAAGTATGTTTGTATGCAGCTTATACCATATTCATATATTTATTGATGTATGATTAAGTAAAATATGTTATTTTAGCTGTTTTGGACTTTTGGTGCCGAAGTACTAACAGAGATCAAATGAAAAGCACAAAAAGGAAAGGTGACTTACCATGTTAGCGGAACAATTCTACGATGTCTGGCAGCATATCAATCATTTCCTTGCAGAGGGTGTGAAAGACGCCAATTAAGATGTGTACGCCCACTTCTATTATGGTATAAAACCTGCCAAGCCAATAGTCAATGAGAGAACCGGCTAAACATAGAAACAAAGCAAACACTCGTGGTTCTGCCCAGCCATAAATGGAAATAATTTATCATAAATCAGTCACAGTCCTTCCCTCTTCAGGGACCACATTAGTCAGTTATGCACATCAAGGCGAGAACTCATACATGTGTATAATGATTATGAATATGCCAATAGTATCTTCAAACCATGCCCAATTCACATAACCACTAACCAAGCTATTTTACATTTTTTTATTTCTTACTTCCTCCGTCCCAAATTATAAGACGTTTTGGCATTTCTAGATTCATAGCTTTTACTGTGTATCAAGACATAACATATATCTAGGTGCGTAGCAAAAGCTATGAACCTAGAAGCCAAAACGCCTTATAATTTGGAACAGAGGGAGTACTATTCAGTAAACCACATCATCCTCACTAATTGTGTTTTGCTAGGCAATTTTGGTATATTTACTGGCCTCTCCTGGACTTGAGCGCATTGTACCTAGAAGGAACAAGAGCTTCACTGATTGGTGGAGAAAAGCAAACAAAAAGATTTGAACAGTATGGTGATCCTGGAAGCATGGGCCTTGTGGCTTCACAGGAAAAGAGTTTTTGACAGTGCGACTCCTTCCCTAGCAACAGCACAGCATTCCTTCAAAGAGGAATTGAGTCTTGCTGCTTCACTAGTGCTCACTGCTCAAAAACTTCAGGAGCTATTTTTTGGTCGTGGAGAGATGCTAGTGTAAGTGGCTAGAAAGGTCGGGTCCTTTCTTCCTTGTAACAAGGGTTTGAGTGCTGTGTGGTGTTTTTTCCCCTTGCAACCTTCTCTTGTCTCACAGGTGAGGTATAGGGGTTGCCTTCTATGGGTTTCTATCCCCTTTCTTTCTCTCTATAATATAAAGATACGCAGCTCTCCTGCGTGTTTGAGAAAAAAAAGTTAACCGCATCAATAATAAGATGTATTGCATTTCTACTGATTTCAGTTGTTGTACACCAACAAAACAATCCAAACAATACCTCTTCCAGTATGACATAAGCAACATAAGAAACTAAAAGGCCAAATAAGCAACTCACAACTTTCTGATCACTTCCTCCTGTGCAGAGGTATTCGTCATTAGGGGCTACAGCAACCTGGGATTTATACCATGAAAAATCAATAGCAAAAGAGGTAAGCTGAAGAGCCCCAGAAGTAGAATATCACAGTATAGGCTCACCGCATTAGCACATCGAGTATGAGCGACGATATGTCTGACACAAGGTTGACCTAGAGTAACATCCCACATTCCAACACTAAAAGCAGAGTAAATTAGTAGTTAAGCATTTTCATAACTTAAATGCAGATTGATGAAAATGACACAATGCATATGTCATTGGGCTAATTACTCACCTGCCATCACCACTTACAGTGACAAGTACAGGCTCGTTATGCAGCCACTGTGTGGCATTTACCCCCTGGTCACCCTCGTCAACATGACTGAACAGACAACAGAGAAGATACTCAAAGCCTATACAAAGGTGGATAACAAAACAAAAGGATGCTGCATTGGAAGACAATGAACAGAGTACTATTTAGATTTTATAGCCACAATCTGCAAAACCATGTGGTAGGAAACAATGAAGACAGGACATGTCCGTAGTATTAGCAGGGGTTATCAAGTGGTCAAACACCACCACATTTAGTCTCAACCAGAGGGTATTAGCAGGGGTTGCCGGTAACCTAGCGGACAAATAACAACAAAGACTTGTAGTCCCGAGCAGGTGGAGTAGGCTAGAGATGAAACCCAACAAAAGCCACCAAGAAAGAAGGTATAAAACTGAAACTAGCAATAGTCATCATAGTAAAAGGGGATACGCGCACCAGACCATTCTAAGCTTTGCCTAGTATTTTTTTTTCAAAATATTTAGATTTGACATGAGAAAACAATATTATCTTTTGCCTCAAAAAATACTTTTTGTATTACAAGTTTATAACACCACATCATAAATGAGCAACATTTTGGAGTTTGGACATTGGCACGTTCTTCAGAGCACAAATTTTGCACTTTTGGTTAAATATTTATAGAACACCGCAAAAGTAAATAAGTATAGAACATATGTCCTAAGTTCACTTTAGAATTTGTCCTAGGTCAAACTTATCTAACTTTGACAAAGCTTATAGAAAAAATGCATCAACATCTACGATATCAAATTAGTTTCATTAAATTCTCAATGAAATATGTCTTGATAGATCAATTTGAACTTGTAGATGTTAGTTTATTTTTCTAAAAACTTGGTCAAAATTAGAGAAGTTTGACTTGGAACAAAGCTAAATCTATGCATGGTCTCCAATACAACTTTGACTAGCAATCTCTATAAAAAACATACCATCTTAAATTAAAAAATTAAAATAGCTATACATTATGAAAGTATGTTTCATAATAATGAATCTAGTAATGCTAATCTTATGTTTCATAATGAATCTAGTAACGCTAATCTTATGTTTCATAATGAATCTAGTAACGCTAATCTTATGTTTTCAACCTATATATTTATATATTCATAGGCGAATGGTAAAAATAAATTACTTAGGACAAACCTAGATGGACTTATATTTCAGATCAGAGGAAATAGATTTTATAAAAGTATTACATAAAGTACAAATTCTGCGCACATATGGAACATCTAACAGAATGGAATCATCATGAGCATACCAATGACCAGCCAGAATGCTGTATTAAATGTTTCCTCTATTTTTTTTTTATAATTTTGCAACTTCAGGAGTAACATAGCATGAATGAAGATCTTCGTAAATGGAGAAGTTTAAATAAACGAGTAAAGCGTTTACTGTAGTTATCTTTTCTACTTTTCTTTCTTTTTTTGAGGGCAATATAGTAGGGAAAGACCCTAGGTAAAAAAAAAGGAAAATACAACAGAAACGCCTACAAAAGCAGACAGAACTTCACAACAGGCTATTCAGCAAAAAAGAGGCTATTTTTTGAAGGCAAAACTGCGGGGGAGATCCCAACAGCACTGCAAAAAAAAAAGAGAGAGAGAGAGAGGCTATTACTAAGAGAGAACTTAAATCTGTGTAGAAGCAACTTTACAGTATGTACAAGTTTTCTACTTTTCTTGTGAAGCTACCTCCTAGACTAAATAAAACAGACAGAAACGGTCTACATCAGATTACTAGAAACAGCACATCATGAATCCAGTGAAAAACTAAATTGCAATTCATAGTATAGATGACTTCCACTAGGTTCACAATTGAAGCTCATATAAATTGTCACCAACTTTTCAGGCATAACTAATCACTAAATGCAATAATGATTAGTGCCGCATTTTACATACCCTGGCAGTTGACTTGTGTATTCTGCAGTAGGCATCTGACTACCATGGCTAAAGCAATGTAAAGGCCGAAAAAATCGCATATCTCTGCTTCGTGAAACATCCTTGCTTTGATTTATTGGGACAAGCCTTGTATCCCAAACCAAAGTATTATTTGATGTGCTTGAAGCAGAAAAATAGGTGCCACAGTTGCTAAATGAAACAGATGTAACCTGTTGAGAAGCAACATATTTATTATCAGTTCTCAGAGAAGAAATATGTTAGTAACTAAGAGATCAATAAGAAAGATTTCAGTCTCACAAAAGCAATGAAATAATTTCCACATTATCAATCAAAACTATACAGCCCTTAATTCCAACTTCTATGCAACAATACCTCACAACCAGATCCCACTGACAAGTGGCTAATTGCAGAACAAGTACGGATGTCAAATAAGCCAATAGTCCCATCACCAGAACCTGCATATTGAAAGTAAAGACAAAAATACAGTTCATCATGGCTGCAATAGGGGAGATCCCATGTGACAGAAAGGATAAATAACCTGTAATGAGAGTGTTGCCAGCAGGGTTGACTTTAAGGGAAGTAATGTACTGTGACAGAGATATGTTAGTCCTCCATTAACCTCTAAAAGTCATACGTACATAGAAACAAAAGGAGAAGGTACATACAGAGTCACTTGCAGAGAAAGATAAATAAGACTCTGGAGAATCAATATCCCATAATTGTACCACAGCTGAGCCACCATAGTCACAATCGCTTCCACATGCCAGATGATTCTCACTATAAAACTCCATTGTATCAACTGAGGGATAGATCATATCCTGGGACCTACATTAACAAAGATTTACAGGGTTTGAGTCTGGTTTAAAAGTTTAAGCATATTGGGATTTTGCACTTTAATCATTTCCATTTTTCCTCTCTAGAAGCTCAGGCCACATAAAGCACTTTAGTCCTCAGCTTAGGAAATTTTCATCTGCAAAATGCACCCATATAGTTTCTACTTTCTACATAACTGTATCAACATTTTTTTTATCTTTTTTCCTCAAAAACACAGAAGAGGTGTGTGTCTTTGTATTAAAGAGAGAATAAGGAAACTGTCCCTCACAAAGCAACCACTCTATCTCAATTAGGGGATGAGAGGGTTGCAGGAAAAGAAAACAAAATGGTAACAAGCATCAACATTCTTTTTAATAAAATGCACAGTGGGGGCCACCCCTACTGTATTTCCCCTCAAAAACAGGCATCAACATTCAAAATGGAGTGAAAAGCATCGTGGTTCTCAACTTTTCCTGCATTCTCATCTGGGTCCGTGTACTCTCAAAGCAACCATCTGGGTCCTTTTAACTTTTCAAATGGTTCATTCGAAGGGAGAGTAACTAAATACTGTTGTAAACATTAACAATTTATATTCAACAAATTTTAAAAAGAAAAGGTTAATATTACACTACAATAATTTATGATACAAAACTTGTGAACTAGGGCAGAACAAGTACTTATAAGGAGGAAAAAAAAGAAAGCAAAACGGGATGGACAAGAACAAATTCACGTGTTACCTCAAGTTCGAATTTAGATCAGAAGCAAGTTCACCTCTTAAAGCATTCCATAGTAGAAGCTTCCCGTCACCTTTTGCTCCACTAGTGACAACAAGACCTGTAAATGTACACCGTGTTGAGATCAAAATAATAAAGAAAGATGGAATAAAAATAGAGACAATTATGATTCACTCAAGAGAAGAAACATAAGGCAAACAAACAAACCAGTAGCGCTAACACAACACAGAAAGTTATCACCATTATCTGCAGTTAATATATCCTTATCTTCCATAGATGTTGCACGCATCACCCAACAAAATCACTATTCTAGTGAGACATCAGAACAAAAAATTGAAAAGAACAATATGGTAGTACATAGGACATAGGAGTCAATCAGCATAAAAACGGAAACGAACATAAGGTTGATGTATTATATTTCCCATGGAAAATATGCCAGCTGAGCATCAGTTGTCTAAGAAAACTACCAACATACAAGAAAAAAAAAGGAGAAAGCTATGAACTAAACAAAATGTAAATAAGGCATACAAGATGTAGGAGTTTGTGGGATAAAGAGATAAGGTTGATGAAAAGCACACATACATGATTGCCATTTATTCACTGCCATAGCATTTATTTTCTGAGTATGCCCCACTGAATTTTGGTCATCACCACCCAGCGTATAGAGGCAAGAGCCGGTAATGCAGTCCCATACCTATTCTCCAGTACAGGAAGAGAAGCAATAAACAGTTTTATTCTCACATCAGTTGCAGGGATCGGCAAGGAACAAAATCTAGTTACCTTTAATAAATTAGAAGCACAAGACACTACACTTGCTCCTTTGACTGCAAACGCGATAGACTGGATCTGAGAACAATAAGTAGAACAAAGTAACAACACTAGTCAACATGGTAAAAGTAAGCGTGAGCATGTCAAAAACTCTATGACCAAAGAACAACGAAATCCAAAACAAAACATTCTAATATAATGTGAAATTCAGATTAGCACTTGCACAACAAATACTCTTATCTGGTTGTATCACATCCACAAACCAGATATGCTTATGAAACAGTCAGTTTCTCTTTCTCATCATTGTATAGGGCACGTTCAGAAGTAATGTGACAAAGAATTGAGGATGAAGCACGAAATGAAAGGTTCAAGCATGTCATATAGTCACATGACCACCTTTATCATTATTTTCATGGCTGTGGTCTTAACTCGTGAGCTTTTGTCCAGATATAGGAAGGGGTACTAATACTGAGCAACAAAAGGAAGGGGATGAAAAGGTATGGATGCACTAGCTCAGAACATAGAGAATCTGTAAATGCGTCAAGAAAACTTATTTGGCATACCTTGGTATTGTGGCCTCTAAGCTGAATTGCCCTTCCAGAAAGAAGATTGAAAAGCAGTAATTCATTGGGTGCCTGGATTCATGAAATATAAAATAAACCAAGAGAATAAAGGGCGTGCCCAATAATCAAAGCTCCCACACAAGCTAAAATATTCAAATAATTTTAAACAAGGATAACAAAATATGATTAAGAACAAAGATAAAGGTACTTAAGACAGTACAATAGTGATTTTTACAGTAGTAAGAAATAGAAGGTATTCTTGAATAGTAAATGAAACATGAATCATAAATGGCACTGACCTCATTAGAGCTAGAAACAAGCTGAGGCAACCCTTCTGGATGAAATTTTACATCAAGAACTTTGCGGATACCTTGCTGAGGCAGAGCAACATTAAAAAAAAATTAGATAGGAATGTATAGATATAAGTGGTGGAGCTTGGGCTGCAGCAATGAGCAAAAGTCCAGAAAACATAGTAGAGTGAGCTCTAAATCTATAAAAGCTTTACTGGACCAGGTGGGACCATGGCCCACGTTGGCCTCAACAAAGCTCCGCCTCTGATAGATACAACAACAACAAAATAAGACAACACAACCTTACTGCCCATGCAAATTGAGTAGGCTAGAGATGACAACCAAAATGAGCCACCAACAAGAAGGCAAAAAAAATATTGACATGCTCCAAGTTGATGGATTTTTTAATGAAAAGCATTTAGAGAAATAGTTATGCTTTCCTGTTGGACCATCTGGTGTCATCACAATTCCTTCATTTATTAATCTGGAGTGATTTCTTTAGCTAGATTTCTGGTTCAAAGAGGATTTGGCTCTAATCTTTTTTCCCCCTAAAACACATAAGAGAGATGTGTATCTTTGTATATTAAGAAGAAAAGGGGGGGGGGGGGGGGGGGGGGGGGAACCCTTACAACACACACCCTCGTTTGTTAGACTACATGCCCTTTCCCTACAACAAACATGACCACGACCTGATTTGGTTCTAATCTTGCATACCCCAAGGTTATTGTTAGAACAATGGCTATTTGATTTCCAATAGTATTACAGTCTTTTTTAAGTTTACGACCCATGTATACACATTTACTTTTTTGAAAATATAAAAATTCTGTAGGGGTCTCCCTGTTGTTCCATTAAAAAAGAAGTCATCTTCCTATGTGAGACTTATGGCCTTACTACATCAATGCATGTAAACAGTCAGGCTACCAGAACTTAAGGTCACTGTCAATACAGCAAACTAATAACCAGGGAGGTCACCAGACTGTTTGACTGTTAGGATATATCCTTCTCATTTTTTCTGACTGACAAGCTAATCCACTTCAACACAGGAATCAAATTTAGTTTTTGTTCGAGTGTGAATGTCTTAGGCCCATGAGGCTAGGCCCATGTGGCCCTTGTATGGTACCTATATAGCTACCTTTCTAGAGTTAGCCCAAATCAATAGAGAATCATCTTCTAGCATGGTATCAAGCTGAGTTTTTCCCCTCTCCTTCCCCCAGCCGCCGCCCCTCTGGCTGGCGCCGCCGCCGCCACCTCCATGGCCGGCCGGCCTCCTCCTCCCTCCCCTTCCTCCTTCCCTGTCTTCCCTCCCTTTCCCTCCACCTCCTGGGCACCAGTCGCTGCTGCTGGCCCCCACCCTCCTCCCGCCACCGTCCTGAGCGGACCCTGCTCCGCCGAATCAACCGCCTGCTCGCGCGGCTCCGCGTCTCCCTCTCCGGCGCCGAGTTCGTCTTCTCCGAGCCCCTCTCCAAGAGGATCCTGCTCCGCCGAATCAACCGCCCGCTCGCGCGGCTCCACGTCTCCCTCTCCGGCGGGACTTGATGGCAGCCGCGTGTGGGGTGCGGACCGCGCGGGACGCCGCGGCAGCAGCGGCAAGCGCGGCGCCGGGCTTGGGGCTGGGGCGGACGCCCCGGAATCTCCACGCGGACCCTGCTTCCCCGCTCTGCGGATGTGCCCAGTCCGGACGCTGGAATCGGTGAAGTTGAACACGGACGCCGGGTGGTCGGGGAAGTCCGCCTCGTACACGCCGCATGTGCCGCCGCGCCCGGCCTGCTCGCGCCCTGCGCTGCCGCGGCTGCCGCTGCGCCCGGCCTGCTCGCGCCCTGCGCCACCGCGGCTGCCGCTCCCTGCGGTTGGCCTGCTTGCGCCCCGCGGCTGCCTGCTCGTGCCGCCGCAGTCACCGTGCCCTGCTCAAGCCCCACGCGCCGGCGTGGGCCTCCGTACGGCTGCCCCGCGTGCAGGCCTAGCCGCTGGCGCTGCTAACCCGTGCGCAGGCCTAGCCGCTACTGCTCCTGCGGGCCTAGCGGCTGCTGCCCCTGCTGCTTGGCACGCAGCCGCCCTTGTCGCGGCGAGTAGCACTGCAGCCGACGCGGGCACTGCTGCCGCTGCTGCTACTGAGCAGCCCGTCCACCTTCCCGATGCCGGTCTGGATGCCCTCCCACGGGCCGCCATGCCTTTCCGATTCCAGTTCGCGGCACCTCAGTCGCCGCCAGGCCGCCGCCCCAGCGCCGCCGTCGCCGGTCCGAGCGCGGCCGCGGGCACGGGGGGCCCAGGCGCCTTGGCCTACTCCTTCAGCATCATCGCCAGCCCTCCGCCCGCAGCTCCTCCTGCCGCAGGGCTGCGATCAGCCAGTCCTGATTGGATCGCTGACTCGGGCGCCACTTTCCACACCACGCCCGATGCGAGTCTACTTTCTTCTCTCCGTCCTCCCCACCCTTACTGTCCCTCTTCCATCATGGTCGCCAATGGCACCTGCCTTCCTGTCTCCTCCGTGGGCACTGCCAGTTCCCATGGTTCCTTTCATATCCCTGATGTTCTTGTGGCTCCCGGTATGGTTCATAACCTTCTCTCTATTCGCCGTTTCACCACTGACAACTCTTGTTCGGTTGAGTTTGACCCCTCTGGCCTCACCGTGCGGGATTTGGCCTCCCGAGTTCCTCTGCTACGATGTAACAGCACTGGGCCTCTATACACCCTTCGGTTTCCGGTGTCTGGTTCACCTTCTTCGCCTTCCTCGGTGTCTGTTTCACCTTCTTCGCCTTCCTCAGCCGCTTTCGCCGCCACTCCTTCCTCCACCACTGGGCACCGTCGCCTCGGCCACCCTGGCCGGGATGCCCTGATGCAGCTCAGTCATAGTACCGACATTCAGTGCTCTCGGGCTCACGATGATCACTTGTGTCATGCGTGCCAGCTGGGCCGTCACGTTCGCCTTCCCTTTCAGTCCTCTTCCTCACATGCCACTCGTGTATTTGATCTTATTCATTGTGACTTGTGGACTTCTCCTCTTCTCAGCATGTCAGGCTATAAGTACTACTTGGTGATGGTCGATGATTTCTCCCACTATTCCTGGACTTTTCCCCTGCGTGCTAAGTCCGAGGCGTTCCCCACTCTTAGCCACCTCTTTGCTTGGGTATCCACTCAGTTCGGCCTCACCATCAAGGCCGTCCAGTGCGACAATGGCCGTGAGTTCGATAACTCCACCTCGCGTTCCTTCTTCCTTTCTCACGGTGTCCACCTGCGCATGTCTTGTCCGTATACCTCCTCTCAAAACGGCAAGGCAGAGCGCATGATCCGCACAACCAATGACATCATGCGCACCCTTCTGCTCCAGGCATCTCTACCCGCTCGCTTCTGGGTTGAGTGTCTGCACACTTCCACCTATCTCCTTAACCGTCTTCCTTCTACTGTCTGCCCAGCTCCCACGCCTCACCACGCTCTATTCGGTACCCCTCCTCGGTACGACCACCTTCGAGTCTTCGGGTGTGCGTGTTACCCTAACACCACCGCCACTGCTCCCCATAAGCTGGCTCCACGGTCGACCCTCTGTGTCTTTCTCGGATACTCTCCGGATCACAAGGGTTACCGATGCTTTGACCTTACCTCTCGCCGTGTCCTCATCTCTCGTCATGTCGTGTTTGATGAGTCGGCTTTCCCTTACTCCACCACCTCTCCACCCACACCTCCTGTTGACCCTGCGGAGGCTTCTTTCCCACTGACCCGGTGCGTTTGCCACCCTTCTACCCCTACCCTGCAGGTACTGCTCCGGCGCGCTCTCCTGGTGGTCCCGCCTCGTCCCTGCCGGACTCGCACCCGGACCTTCCTCCGGTACCTGACACGGCCGAGGCAGCCCCGGAGCTTCCACCCTCGCTCCCCGTGGCTTCGCTGCCTCCCGTTGTGCCAGATGCTGTCGTCCCGATCGCGGGATCGAGCGCACCGACCCCACCTCCTCCCGAGCGCTTCGGCCTCGTCTACCAGCGCCGGCGGGCGCCGAGTCCGCCCTCACCTCCTCCCAGACGCTTCGGCATCGTCTACGAGCGCCGGCGTGAGCCGGCTCCGCCGCTCTCGCCACTAGCGCCGTCGTCGCCGGTATATGCTCCGCCGGCCTCACCGCGCTCTCGCGCCGACCCGCCGGTGTACCACCCGCCTCTTCTTCACCGGGACCCTCGTCACACTCACCCGATGGTGACGAGGCAGGCGTCTCGCCCGCAGGCCCTCACCGCCACCGCCTGCGAGCTGGGGATCTCTCCGGTACCCTCTTCCGTCCGCGCGGCCTTGGCGGATCCTCACTGGCGCCGCACGATGGACGAGGAGTACGCAGCCCTCCTCGCCAACCAGACGTGGGACCTAGTGCCCCGTCCGCCGGGCTCCAACATTGTCACCGGCAAGTGGATCTGGGCGCACAAGAGGAGTGCTGATGGTTCCTTGGAGCGCTACAAGGCTCGCTGGGTCCTCCGCGGCTTCACTCAGCGACCCGGCATTGACTATGCTGAGACTTTCAGTCCCGTAGTGAAGCCAGCTACAGTCCGCACCGTCCTCTCCCTGGCTCTCGAGCGCTCCTGGCCTGTGCATCAGCTGGATGTCAAGAATGCCTTCCTCCATGGCACTCTCCCTGAAACGGTCTACTGCAGTCAGCCAGCCGGTTTCGTGGATTCCTCTTGTCCTGACTTCGTCTGCCGGCTCAACAAGTCTCTCTACGGGCTCAAGCAGGCACCCCGGGCTTGGTACTCTCGATTCGCTACCTTCCTGCAGACTCTTGGGTTCACGGAGGCCAAGTCTGACACCTCCCTGTTCATATACCACTATGGGGGTGAGACTGCTTACCTGCTCCTCTATGTGGATGACATTGTTCTCACCGCCTCCAGCGAGTCTCTGCTCCACCGCATCATTGTCTCTCTCCAGAAAGAATTTGCTATGAAGGATCTTGGGGTGCTCCAACACTTCCTCGGCGTCACTGTTGAGCCCCGACCTTCAGGCCTGTTCCTCCACCAGCGGCAGTTCACTTGTGACATTCTGGAGCGAGCAGGGATGACCGCCTGCCAGTCCTGCTCTACCCCGGTTGACACCCAGGGCAAGTTGTCCGAGGCTGGGGGTCCAATGCTTGGGCCAGCGGACTCCACCGCCTACCGGAGTCTTGCTGGCGCGCTCCAGTACCTCACCTTCACACGGCCGGACATCGCTTATGCCGTCCAGCAGCTCTGCCTCTACATGCATGCTCCGCGGGAGCCCCACCTGGCTGCTATGAAGCGGCTTCTCCGGTACCTCCGTGGCACCCTTGGCTACGGGCTACTCCTCGGCCGGTCCTCCACTGCCGAGCTGATTGTCTACACCGACGCTGACTGGGCGGGCTGCCCGGACACCCGCCGGTCCACCTCCGGCTACGCTGTCTTCCTCGGGGGCAACCTTGTCTCTTGGTCGTCCAAGCGCCAGCCGGTGGTCTCACGCTCCAGTGCCGAGGCGGAGTACTGTGCTGTTGCCAACGGTGTGGCCGAAGCCGCTTGGCTCCGCCAGCTCCTGGCCGAGCTTCACCGCCCCCTCGCCAGGAGCATGCTCGTCTACTGCGACAACGTCAGCGCGGTCTACCTCTCCACCAACCCCGTGCAGCACCAGCGGACCAAGCATGTGGAGATCGATCTACACTTCGTCCGCGATCGTGTGGCCATCGGCGACATCCGGGTACTTCACGTCCCGACCACCTCCCAGTTTGCAGACATCTTCACCAAAGGCCTCCCTTCCTCGACCTTCTCCGAGTTTCGCTCCTGCCTTGGCTAGTTGTGGCTGCGGGGGGTCCTGTGTGTTGTGCACTTACTTGTTTTCTTTCTTGTTCAGCTTGAAACTCCGCTGCGCCGGTAGTTCAGACTGCGGGGGGGGGGGGGTGTTGGAGTGTGAATGTCTTTGGCCCATGAGGCTAGGCCCATGTGGCCCTTGTATGGTGTAAGACATAATCTGCTGCAATCCCATTCTTCTCTCCCTAGAGCAGTCAAGGGCAGGTAGAACCGTGGAAGGTCAGCTCCTGCTGTCCATGACCTGACCACTACAGCAAATCATGGCAATAGGCCATGCTAGGAGTAGGTAGAGGTACAACAGCCATGTCTTGGCTGATCTAAGCTTAGTACTAGGGTGATGGGGGCTGTACTCAGCCATGCCATCTTGTACCTTGTAGTTAGTAGCTAGCTTGTATAAATTGGGAAGCAATGCAATGGAAAAGGTAGCTCTTGCCACCATCACCTGTGTCTTCAGGTTTCAGGAACTGAAACCGTGCAGTGTGTGTGTGTGTGCTGAAGAAGAGCTCGGCTCTTCTTCTTCCTTAGTGCAGGGAGGAGAGGGAAGGGGAGCAGGTGCTGCTCACCTGGGCATTAGGATTTAGTGCAAACAGCTGGTATCAGAGCCGTACAAGCCGCTGGGCGGAGTCGCTGGCAATGGACACGGCTGTAGGGGGCGCAGGGGGTGGTGCAGAGGCGGCTGCGGCGGCGGCTGGCGCAGCGGCCATGGAGAGGCAGCTGGCCTCGGCATCCCAGCCCGCCGTGGAGGTGCGCACGGTGAGGGAGGTCGGCGGGTCCAACACCTGGCCGATGCTCACCCGCACCAACTACGGCGAGTGGGCTGTCCACGTGAAGTGGAAACTGCGCGCGCGACGGTGGTGGGCGGCGGTGGAGACCGGCAATGCCGGTGAGGATGCAGAGGTGGGCGTCATGGAGGCGCTCATGGCGTCCACGCCGTCCGAGTTCCATGAGGCCATCGGGTCGAAGAACACGGCGAAGGAGGCGTGGGACAAGCTCGCGTCCTACCGCCTCGGCTCGGACCGAGCCAAGAAGGCGAAGGCGCAGCAGCTGCGCCGCGAGTTCGACGACCTTCG
Source organism: Saccharum hybrid cultivar R570 (assembly GCA_038087645.1). Taxonomy (NCBI): domain Eukaryota; kingdom Viridiplantae; phylum Streptophyta; class Magnoliopsida; order Poales; family Poaceae; genus Saccharum; species Saccharum hybrid cultivar. The sequence continues at coordinate 13,859,354 of JAQSUU010000598.1, forward strand.
ATTCAAGCCCGGAGAGGCCGTGGAGGACTTCGCGCTTCGGCTGCAATCGATCGCGAGCCAGTTGGCCACCTACGGCAAGCCGGTCGACAACGAGGACGTCGTGGCCAAGCTGCTGCGCGTCGTGCCGGCCAAATACGCGCAGCTTGCCTTGTCCATCGAGACGATGCTGGACTTGTCCACGCTGTCGCTCGAGGACGTCACCGGGCGGCTCCGCGCGATGGAGGATCGCGCGCCGCCGGAGAAGGAGAAGCCCAAGCTGCTGTTGACGGAGGAGTGGTCGGCGCGGATGAAGGAGAAGCGCAAGACCGGGGAAGGCTCCAGTCGTGGTGGTGGTGACCGTGGCGGCGGCAACGACGGAAAGCAGCGTGGCAAGGCACTGGCGGAGAAGAAGAGGGGGAAGAAGAAGTTCCCCGACCCCAATGCTTGCCGCAAGTGCGGCGAGGTGGGGCACTGGGCACGGAGTGCCCAAACAAGAAGCCGGAGAGGAAGGAGGAGGCGCACCTTGCTCGGGACGACAGCGACGGCGAGCACGCGCTCCTGATGGGGGTGTTCTGCGCGGAGAGCGGCGAAGCAGAGGCGGCGGAGCTGGAGCAGAGGTCTGCGCCGCCGGTTGTTCACCTTGATGAGCCGCGTGCGCAGGTCCACCTAGGAGCTGTCGGAGACGAGTCAGAGCCGAGGTGGTACCTCGACTCTGGGGCGAGCAACCACATGACAGGCTGCCGCGCCATTTTCTCCGAGCTGGACGAGAAGCACGCCGGGAGCGTCAGGTTCGGCGATGGCTCCCGGGTGCAGATCCGAGGGCGCGGCACCGTGCTCTTCCGGTGCAAGAACGGTGAGCACCGCGCGCTCACGGACGTCTACTACATCCCGGAGCTCCGATCGAGCATCGTCAGCCTAGGACAGCTCGATGAGCACGGTGCAGAGGTGTTGATCCGCAATGGGGTGCTGCGCATCAGGGACCAGGACGGACGACTCCTAGCTAAGGTATCGAGGTCCCGTAATCGCCTCTATCTTCTCGATTTGAAGGTGGAGCAACCGGTGTGCCTGGCGGCGGCGTACGCAGAGGAACCTTGGCTCTGGCATGGCCGTTTTGGCCATCTGAGCTTCGAGGCTCTGGGCCGGCTGGGGAAGATGGTGACCGGCATGCCACGCATCGAGCACGTAGCGGAGCTCTGCGACAGCTGCCTCGCCGGGAAGCAGAGAAGACTGCCGTTTCCCAAGGCTGCGCGCTACCGTGCGGTGGATCCGCTCGAGCTGGTCCATGGGGACCTTTGCGGGCCGATCACACCGGCAACGCACGGTGGGCGCAGGTACTTTCTGCTGCTTGTCGACGACCACAGTCGGTTCATGTGGTTGCGGCTTCTGGCGAGCAAGGACGAGGCAGCGGACGCCATCAAGCAGTTCAAGGCTCGAGCTGAGGCGGAGTCCGGGAAGAAGCTCCGGGTCTTGAGGACCGACCGCGGCGGTGAGTTCACGGCGGTGGAATTTGCCATCTACTGCGCCGAGGAGGGGGTGGGGCACCACCTCACCGCGCCCTACTCACCGCAGCAGAATGGCGTGGTGGAGCGCCGAAATCAGACGATCGTCGGCATGGCGCGCTCCATGATGAAAGCGAAGAAGATGCCGGCGACGTTCTGGGGCGAGGCCGTGACGACGGCGGTCTTCATCCTAAACCGCGCGCCCACGAAGGCCCTGAAGGGGCAAACTCCGTTCGAGGCTTGGCACGGGCGCAAGCCGAACGTGGTGTTCATGCGCACGTTCAGGTGCGTCGGCCACGTCAAGGCAACCAAGCCCGGCCTCGGCAAGCTTGAAGACAGGAGCACGAAGGCAGTGTTCCTCGGCTACGAGGAAGGATCCAAAGCCTACCGGCTGTACGATCCGGCAAGGGGCAAGGTGATGGTATCCAGGGACGTCGTCTTCGACGAGGCGGCGGCTTGGGACTGGAATGCCGAGGAGTTGGAGGTGGAGCAGGGCTACGGGCTGGAAGACACGTTCGTCGTGGAGCGGCTGGTGGTGCACGGTCACGGCGAGGCGGAGCAGGCTCCAACGACCGGGGAAGCGGAAGCAGGGGAGCCGGCGGCCGGGGAAGCAGCAGAGCCCGCGGCGGCAGAGGTGGTGGAACCACCTAGCCCGCCAGGAGCAGGGCACTATAGCTCGCCGGGGCCGATGGTAGACTCCCCCCTGGTTTGCAGGAACAGGGGACGCCGGGAGCATCGATGGTGGAGTACGCCACTCCACCGTCCAATCTCGACGAATTTGTGGACGCTTTCCACGAAGGGGAGGAGGTCCGGTTCAGGCGCGTCGACAATGTCGTCGGCAACGCGCCGGTGCCAGGGCTGGCTGCGCGTCTGCTCGACGACGATCAAGCACTGCTGCTCATGAGCGCGGAGGAGCCGGCCACGTTCGCGGTTGCGGAGCGCGACGCGGAGTGGCGGCGGGCCATGATCGAGGAGATGAAGGCGATCGAGGCCAAGAAGACCTGGGACTTGGTCGATCCGCCGTCGGGCTGCCGGCCGATCGGACTCAAGTGGGTCTATAAGGTCAAGAAGGATGAGCGCAGCGCCGTCGTCAAGCACAAGGCGCGTCTGGTGGCGCGCGGCTTCGTGCAGCGCGAGGGGATTGATTTCGAGGAAGTGTTCGCGCCGGTGGAGCGGATGGAGTCGGTACGGCTCCTCGCGCTCGCAGCTGCCAAGGACTGGCAAGTCCACCACCTCGACGTCAAGTCTGCCTTTCTCAACGGCGATTTGGCGAAAGAAGTCTATGTAAAGCAGGCGCCGGGGTTCGTTGTGAAGGGCGCTGAACACAAGGTGTTGCGCCTCAGGAAGGCCTTGTACGGGCTGCGGCAGGCGCCGAGGGCGTGGAACGCCAAGCTCGACGCCACCATGGCGGAGCTCGGGTTCGCACGCTGCGCCACTGAGCATGCGCTGTACACCCGCCGACGGGGGAAGGAGCACCTCATCGTCAGGGTGTACGTCGACGATCTCATCGTCACCGGAGCTCGAGCAGAAGACATTGGACGCTTCAAGGAAGAAATGGCGGCGCGTTTCCGGATGAGCGACCTCGGCGCTCTGTCCTACTACCTCGGCATCGAGGTGAGGCAGGGGAAGGACGTCATCAGGCTGGGGCAGCGTGCCTACGCGCTGAAGTTGCTCGAGCGGGCGGGCATGGCGGGCTGCAAGGCGGTAGCCACGCCAATGGAGGAGCGCATCAAGCTCTCGAAGCAGAGCACCGCGGCGAAGGTGGACGCCACTCTCTACCGGAGCGTCGGCGGCGGGCTGCGCTGGCTCACGCACACGCGGCCGGACATCGCGTTCGCGGTGGGCTACGTGAGCCGGTTCATGGAGGACCCAAGGGAGGACCACTGGGCGGCGGTCAAGCGGCTGCTCCGCTATGTCCAAGGCACGGCGGAGCTGGGCATCGTCTTCCCCAAGCGCGAGGGCATCCAACTCTCTGTGTTCAGCGAGGCACCGCCCAAGGCCTCGGAAGATGCAGCGCTGACGGTCTTCAGCGATGCGGACATGGCCGGCGACGTTGATGGGCGGCGGAGCACTTCGGGCGTCCTCGTCTTCCTCGGTTCGTCGCCGATTGTCTGGCAATCCTTGAAGCAAAAGATGGTGGCGCTGTCGACATGTGAGGCGGAGTATGTCGCAGCAGCTACGGCGGCGTGCCAGGTGGTCTGGCTGCGGCGGTTGCTGGTAGAGCTCACCGGAGCCCATGTCCAACCGCCGGCACTCAAGGTGGACAACCAGCCAGCAATTGCGCTGGCAAAGAATCCAGTTCTCCACGACAGAAGCAAGCACATAGATGTGAAATTTCACTTTCTTCGTGATTGCGTCGATGGAGGGCAGCTCGTCATCGAGTTCGTCGACACCAGACGGCAGCTCGCTGACATCCTCACCAAGTCGCTCGGGCGTCTCAGGTTCTTGGAGCTCAGAGGCATGATCGGCATGGTAGAGGTCAAGGGCTAGCAGCAGGATTAGGGGAAGATTGTAAGACATAATCTGCTGCAATCCCATTCTTCTCTCCCTAGAGCAGTCAAGGGCAGGTAGAAGGTCAGCTCCTGCTGTCCATGACCTGACCACTGCAGCAAATCATGGCAATAGGCCATGCTAGGAGTAGGTAGAGGTACAACAGCCATGTCTTGGCTGATCTAAGCTTAGTACTAGGGTGATGGGGGCTGTACTCAGCCATGCCATCTTGTACCTTGTAGTTAGTAGCTAGCTTGTATAAATTGGGAAGCAATGCAATGGAAAAGGTAGCTCTTGCCACCATCACCTGTGTCTTCAGGTTTCAGGAACTGAAACCGTGTAGTGTGTGTGTGTGTGTGTGTGTGTGTGCTGAAGAAGAGCTCGGCTCTTCTTCTTCCTTAGTGCAGGGAGGAGGAGAGGGAAGGGGAGCAGGTGCTGCTCACCTGGGCATTAGGATTTAGTGCAAACATATGGTACCTATATAGCTACCCTTCTAGGGTTAGCCCAAATCAATAGAGAATCATCTTCTAGCAGTTTTGTTAATTTACAAGCAGAAACAAGCATGCACTTAATAAAAAAGATGTACACCAGAAGAGTGCTTAATATTTGCATAAAGAGAAGACAGTCAAAGCAAAGTGTTAGATATCAAAGATTCCAACTTCCACAAAACTTCACTGCCAAATGCATAAGAGATCCTTACCCTGCCATGAGGCTGAGCAGAAGGAGCACTTGACGTATAAGCACATGAAGTTGGACACCAAGATAGGTAACTTTTTCTCACAACATGTACAGCAGGCCCTTCAAACTGGACTGCAGGTGAATTCCATCCTAATTGAAAATCAAGAACAACTCATTATGATTTTAGGAAAATGAAAAAGGTAGACACAACTTTGAAAGGAAAAAACAACTGAGCAATAATCTTTTGAGAACAAAACTACAAACAAACGTGCCTTCAAGAAATGGAGTCCATCTTTCACAATTTCGTCCAGCATAACCTCCATAAGAAGCAGCTTGAGAGCAGCTGACACCAGTTTCACGTCCCTCAAGACAGAATAATATATTTTTCTTAATATCTCTATGTGAAACTACTGGATTAGCGTGTCCTTTCCAAATATTGAAATTTCTTGAACCATCACTATTTGAGCTAGGATTTGGTTCATTCTGCAAGGTTTCTGCATGGTGTCACCACACTTGGTCAGTTGATACAGCTCTGTTGAAACATATTTGCGATTTTAAAATAGCTTAAAAAGCAAAATTTCATTAAAAACAGATAATTATGGGTCAGGCGTGCTAAGGTCATGTAGCTTAATCTTCACAGTAAAATCAAAATATCCAAGATTAACAGGAATCATGACGCCCTTACAAAATCAATGTAATTTTGTGGTGTGACCAGTCAAACTTGCAAAAAAAAAAAAAGACTAACATAAACGATGGTTTTCATTTATGGCATGGAGATGATGTTAGTACCTTGTACTTCCAAACCACTGTTTATTAAATATTCTTTACTAAAATTTTAGCAGATAGCTGAAAAGGTACTGCTCAAAGGCTTGTATATGAAAAAATAACTTTTTTAGAATAAAAATAGCACATATGAGCCAAAAAAGAATGTATCTAAGATCAACTGATAGAAGCTATAAGATGATTAATCCTATATTAGGTAAAATGACAAACCTGCTGGTGCTTCACTATAACACCATGCAGGTGTAACGATGATAGGGTTTCTCTTCCTCTTATGCCCATGTTCATTTTCTGGGGCTCCTCCTGGAACTGACTGTTCATTGATAAACACCTTCTTTGCCTCTGAAGGGGCTGAAGCATTTGCAGTAGTGGCCCCTTGTATACTCATGTTAGTCTCTTGATTTGGAAATTCCACATATGATGAATCTGTTTCTTTAATGGCAACAGTACGACATTGCTTTAACAGCACAGCAGTCAATTGGTTCTGCAAGTCTGTCAAACTGAAACACATCAAATAACATGTTAGCACAAACTATTCACATGTTAACAGATAAATAGTTCAGAGTTAACCACATACAGTTCATATTTGAGCAAAGCTTCTTTTTTTTTGGACAATGACGTCTTCTTATCCCTAAGAGCTGCATTTCCACCTTGAAATCTGCCGGCAGTACCGCTTTGTTGTCTGCATGCACTGACACTGGGAAATGTACCTGCAATTTTCCAGAATGTCATCTTACTTTTCATGGAGACACTAGTAGCACTTCAATAAAATTTGTAAATATATAGAAAGTAAACCTGTCACTGGAGGTATAGTTTTCTGTAATGGCACAATGTTTTCTTCTGGAGTGACTGCAGCAGCAATTGGTCGAACTGTGGCTCTAGCCTCAGAAAGTTGCAGAGTCTGCAAATCAAGAATCAGCTTTTGTAACCCCTTGCCAGGATGTCAAGCGCCAGTTTAGCACTCATAGAAGTTAGGGGGAAAAAGATTTCTTGCAGCAACCGTCAAATGGTCAAGAAAACCATGTGTACCTTTGGCAACTTTCCCTTCTTTTTTAGCATCTTCAAGTGCATCCTCTGGGTGTAGTGAATCAAATGATATTTTGAATGTTTCTCAACCAGCCTGTCCATTATCTTTGGGTTTGATGTAAGCCAGTCTGATATCTGCTGTGTAGCAACTAGTGAGTCCAGCTCAAGAGATTCCAACCACTGGTACACAGGCTTCCATAGATCAGTTCGCTGGAACCTGTACGGGAATGCGCTCTGGTCTGCATCTAAAACCTGACAAAGAATAAAATAGAAGTGACCCTGACTCAGTTTTGTTGATCAATATGGCAAGCATGTATCAAACATATATGGAGAAGGATATTTCCATCAGTGCTATCATGCAGAAGCAGCAGACTACATGAAGTACAGAGCTCCGAATTGAACTAACTGACACAGTAGTTTAAACATTCATAGAAACTCTTATAATCAGGAAACTAAACTAGCCATTATACAACTCCAAATTCCAAGGGCTGGAAAGTGTTGGCCTTTGTTACCTTTCTGTTACAACCCCATAGTAACCATTCAATTCTCTACGACTGAGCAAGAGAGTAACCCCAGATCAGTGATCAGTGGTCATTGGATTGATTTCAGGAATAAACCACACCCTCAATCACCAGATTTGATGATGAAGAAAAAAAACAAAACAGATAAAGCACGCAAGCCGATTAATTTCATCAACTCAACAACCGAGGGAGTCACATGATAATTCGCAAATAGTTGAGGCGTAGTTGGGTTACCTGGTCGCCGCGGAGAGCGAGGAGGCGCTGGTGTAGCTGGGAGCGGGGGAGGGAGGGGAGCTCGGGCCGGTGCACGTCGATGTAGGCGTCGACCTCGGGCTCGGTGGGCGGCCGTCCGTCGGGGAAGGACTCTAGCCAGGCTCGCGCGGTGATCTCCCATGGGTGCGGCGGCCGCGTCGAAGAGGACGAAGGCGGCGCGGCGGGGGTTTGCGGTTGCGGAGGGGTCGGCTTCGGGGGCGTGGCCGGGGCGGTCCCGCCGGGGCCGGGGGTTTGGGGGTGGAACGGCGCGGGGACGGGGAAGGGCAGCGGCGCGTCCGGCGGGAGTGCGCGGAGCGGGAGGATGGCCTGCGGCTCCGGCATTCGCGGCGTCGGCGGCGGCGGAGGTGCGGTGCCCTGGTGGGTTTTGGGGGGTTTGCTTGTGCTGTTACTGCTGTGTGCCTGACTGCCTGCGCTGTGTGCTTGACAGCTCGAGAGAAATGTGAAATGGCAGCAGCTGCCTTTTTTTTATTTCGAGGTGAAATGGAAAGCGTAATAACTGCAAGCCAGGAAACTCTTCTCTGCGTGCAAGTTTAGGCCACGTTTAGATTGCAAAAAATTTCAACCCGATGAATAATACCACTTTTGTTTTATTTGGCAAATATTGTCCAATCATGAACCAACTAGGCTCAAAAGATTCATCTTGTGATTTCCAACTAAACTATGTAATTAGTTATTTTTTTACCTACATTTACTACTTCATGCATGAGTCCAAAGATTGATGTGATAGAGAGAGTGAAAAAATTCTAACTTTTGGGGTGCATCTAAACGAGGCCTTAGGAATTTTGACAAACTCATAAATAATAAAGCTTTTAAATATAGTACAATGCTGTTCACATCTTTAGTTATGTTTTCTTCATGATCAATTCGGTTCAAAGCTTTCAAGACATTGCATTTGGCAAGCTGCACCACGTCAAAGAATCCAGTGGCACAAAACAAAAGGTACCATTTGCAGTTTTGCACTGAGTCAGACTAGAACAAGGATGTACCCTCTTCTCTTAAAAATAGACTCTGCGGTTCCATTCGAGACACAGCCACGAGGGCCTGATTAGAACGTTGGAATTTCACAGGAATCAGTTCATTTTCACAACAAAAATGCAAGAACATGGAAAAATTCCCGTGTTCCAAACAGGGCCAAGTAGAGGAACAATTTGAGCACATTACATACCAGTAGTTTTCCAATCTAAGAAATCGAAACGAACCAAAGAAGTTGAAAACATAGTGAACAAAATTGTGAGTTGTGACAGGTCACTATGTGTAACTTCCACCTTGCACTCACTCATAAGGGCTATCTTGTCGTTTGATTCGTGAAGAAGTCATCCGTGAAGGATTTGTAACTGACAGAGTTAGCCATTGATTGTCCACAGCTATTCACTACCGCTTGCACTTTGCCTTCGCCATTTTCTTCCTTTTCTTCTTCTCGGCCTTTGGGATCTTGGTTTTGCGGGCCTCCCTCTTCTCTTCCTTCACTTTCTTCTTGTTTTCCTTCCGAGCAGCCTTCCTTTCCTCGGGTCCCATCTTGGGATCAACCTCGTGCCACGAATCATCTTCATCAGAACTCGAGCAAGATTCGCTATCATCTTCTTCAACCTCCACTGTATTTTGTGCTGATTGTTCTTGCTCCTGCTCCTTTTCAACGTGTGTGTTTTTAGTCCGCACAAATCCTAAAAATGGCTGGTCATAAAGCTTATCTGCTGTTGGCTCATAGCCAGAGGATGAGCGTTGCATTATTGACATGTTGACAATATCAGCCTCACATTGCTTCACATAATCCAACGTCTATGCAAAGAAATCGATTACATTAGTATTATGCATGGTATTGGAAACAATAAAAGGAACAGAATAAAATACAGACAGTTGAAACTAGTGTGAGATATCTAGGAGAAATCAGGCCTATGCACTACAGCCAAAACATAGTAAGTGCAAGTGAGCTCAATCAGCAGAATCTGCTATTAAGATATTAATGATTGAATGAAGCTATTAAGATGTTAATGATTGAATGAAGCTATTAAGATGTTAATGATTGAATGAAAGTGACATTCTTGGCACTGCCAAGCCGATGACAATACTGAACTAATCTTACCTGCACCATGACTGTTGGAGTAATTTCATCATCGTTTGGAACTGCACCTCCATTTTCCAAAATCTTTTGCTGAGCCTGTGATTAAAATACAATATTGCTAATCAACCAGATTTGTGCCTGTAGCTTTTATAAAGTGATAGTTACAATGAAAGTGTGGCACACACAGACAAAAATACCTTTTCCAGGTAATCATCGACATCTTCATCGGAAATGCTTTGATCAATAACAAAATTAAATAAATCGGTTACTGTCATGACAGGAACACCTCGTTTTTTAAAGAAGTCCTGCATAGTGTTGAACATATCAGTCACAGGAATTTATGAGTGTATATATATATATATATATATATATATATATATATATATATATATATATATATATATATATATATATACATATATATATATATATATACATATATATATATATATACATATATATATATATATACATATATATATATATATACATATATATATATATATATATATATGCGGTGAGGGGTTCAACTTTCACGTACAGAAACATGCAAGCAATCTTCCTTCAGAAAGTCCAAAGCTGAAGGGTGATCTAGATCAACGGATTGTGAAACATCAATAATGTACAAGTGGCCCTGGACAACAGGTAGATCAGAATGGAGATAAGTAACAGTTGACCTGAAAAGTAAAATATGTTGGAAAAGGGTTTATTCAACAGGAGTTTAAGTGTTTAACTACCTCAAAATATAGAATGTTGTATTCACTCAAATCACCATGGACCAGTTTGCATTTTTGGTAGAGTGTCCGCATTGTTGTAACTATCTGAAAAGAAGGTCCAGTAAGTAATATGAGAAAAGTGAAAATAATACACAATGAATTCTGACAGTAAAATAAATCTAAACTGAAAAGAGATAATTTTATGCATACACATCAGCCACGGAATAAAAGGGATAGCTTGCTGCGAAGGATCATCTCTAAAACTTCTAAAATGGTTCTCATATGTGAGCAGTATCATCACATAAACTGGCAGCTAGTGAAAAATGTAAATTACCATTATAAACCGGTCTGAACTACAACTGCCCCCAAACAAAGTTTTATTTACACAATCCCAACTATTTTCAAATCCATAAAAACAACAAAAACTACCACAACCCATATGTATTTGTGTACTCAACTACATTTTTCCTAACATGCACCAACCAATAATCAACTAGGGGCATGAATAAGTCAGAAAATGATTAAGCACAAGGTTGTTTGTACCATCATCAATCCTAACGCGCAAACAACAAGCAATATTCAAGACAAATATTGTGGTCAGTATGTTAAGGTAGAGGAAACAGTGTTTGGTTTTCAAACTTGAATCATGCAAGTGGATTATCAATACTAAAGATAATGGTTCAGATCTTTCCTTAGGTTCCCTAATGTTACTAATTTGATAGAGATTTAATTTAACTATTGTGTAGCTCAAATTTCCAGCTCTCCTTTTGTTTTATGCTTTATATACAAAGGATATGCATAAATGCAGCAAACTCCCTACAAGCTATCTTTGGTCACTGACCAGATATGCATGGCACACATCAATCCAACAACTACAAAGTTGCAACTGTGCTGTCTGACATATCGTGTACCTCAAAGTAACTTTCACGCAACTTGTCATCTGACAAAGCAGCGTCCTTGAGACGAGGAGCAGCCCAACCTCCTTTCCCTGATGCCAAATCAACTTATTAGGGTGTATTCAGCAATACAATTAGAAGTACTATTGTAATGCAAGCAAGCTTAGCAAGTTACCAGCTTAAACATTATTAAGTAGACAAGTTATCTGGTAGGCATACACTAATATAAATTTTACCTATGAATTCCATCACCAATACATGAAGCCTCAGGAGTAACTGTACAGGGCATCGGATTCCAGCTGCCCTCACTCTGTAACAAGGGTAGCAAAGAAATGAACGGATCCAAATATCAGAACCAATGCCTGCCTATTTGCGTGACTAGCAAGGGATATTCAATGAATTGACAAGTAAGGTCATGCTTTGGTTAAAAGAATCCCACCGTAGAAGATTTCTCATTTCCTTTTCAGCCCAGGTCTTAACCATTTTCCGAGGATTATGCTTGCAGTAACCATGTCTAAAACGGTAATCTCCTTGAACATATCGGTCTCTATCCCTGCAATAATAAAATAATACATTCTCTTAACATGCATAAATTTTGAGATCAAATAATTTATACTAGTATCAAAAGGGAAAATAGCATAACCACATAATCAGCATTTCTGCAGTAGGTTTCAACAAGTATCCATAGTTGGAAACAAACAATCATTGAAATGTAATCTTACTTAAAAACAAGGACAGAGGTTTTGTAGACTTTTATTGCAAGCTCCTGGCCATCCGTCTTTGTTGCATGATACACATTTGCCTGCCATAGATAGGATTAATGTTGGCCATGTTAATAATTATACTCAATCAGGAAAACAGAGATCTGTAACTAGCAGGTCAAGAAGCATATAAATCTTCTAGCTACAGAAGGAGCTGTGTATTCATTATGTTTCTAGGTACACAATAGAAGAAGTCATTCCAATGCGCACTGCAACTTAAAGCTACCTCTTTCCCTGTAGAAATGCAGCCATTTATGTTATTAAAGACACCACGGTTTAACATCTTGAATAGAACCATGCGCGTTCTTGGGTCAATAGCCTGCATATATAAAAAAAAACATTCAGTGTTCAGAAAATGATTCAATTGGAATAACCTTCATTAGATTTAGGTAAGCCAACTCAAACACCTTTTTTTAAGACAAGGCAATTAAGGCATTTAAATGCACTAAGCATCCAGAATAGCATAGTTAACACTCGTATAAAGGAAGAAACTTCTGCCTCCCAATTGTAGGTATACAGCAAGCCATGGATAGTAAAAACAAAGGCAATAAGGTAAGTTCTGATGAAAATTTACAGGCCAATAATTAGAATACTCCAGCTAGAGAAGTTCTGCTCATTTTTATAATGCATCCGACCCTTGGGCCATTTGGATCAGATACAAGAGTGGTTTGGGTTTTTGGAAATGCTGCCATCAAAGGTAGAACATGAGGTTAAATGAACTAAAACAAATTCTTATCATGCACAGCATAAATCCAAACAAAACAGATGTATAAATTTTGATTTCTTCCATTGTTGCTTAAGAAATACAGGAATCCGCTTCAAAAAAAATACAGGAACCAAGCAGCAGCCCGTCACTTAACAGGAAAGCTAGCTAGGTTGAAGAGTGTGGAGTTGTAGTGTGGTACAACAAGATTATGCAAGTGCATGAGAAACAACTCAATTCCAGAAGGCACAGGGAAAAAAAAACACCACCTAGCTGAGAACATTTTACAAACCTGTTCCACTGTAGCACGATCAGCCTTCTCAGTGTTCCTTATTTTTCCAATCGCTGTGTCCCTTATGCTATCCCTGATTGCAGTCGTGACGGAATTTGACATCCCTACGTTCATCCTACCTTCCCATTCCTGAATTATTCAGAACAAATCACAAGAAACAATTAACACAAACCACAGAAACACTCAATGTGCATGTCATGCATAATGCATTCACGCAAATATCTCATGAGTTAAAGTGCACCTAATTGTGTTTACTATAAGCATCCTATCCTTTTATATGTGCTCCAAACTGATACAGTATATGCATAGAACCTAAACTTGGAACTGCTATATAGATCATTGAGTCTCATGTCACCACAGGATTACCACCATATTTCAGTAGACCCAGCTCCTAAGTCCTAAACTGATAAAGTACATAATATCATTTTAGACGAGCTCCAAACTGATAAAGTACATACATAGAATCTAAACTTGGAACTATTATAAAGATCATCACGTCTCATGTCACCATAGCATTTTTTTCCACTACGGACGAATGTTACCACAGAATTAGTAGACCCAGCTCCTAAGTCCAAACTCTCTCAAATTCAAATGCTTTCGTAGGTCACAACACCAGCTACTTCGAACACGGAATGTAAAAGGTACATACCTCCAAGGGGGTAGCACGAATGTGCGAGGCCAGCTTCTGGGTGCGGTTAGAGAGCGGCTGGAGCGGGCGGGAGAGCACACCGCCGTGTGCGTTGGGCCTGCGCGCCGCAGCCCCGCCTCCGGAGGCCGAGAAGGCGCCGGAGGGCCGAGCTGAGCCGTCAGGGCCCTCCACGGCATCGAGCCAGTCCAGAGCTTCGCCGACCTCAGTGTCGGAATCATCATCGAAGTCGGAGTCGGACCACTCCACCTCAGCGTCGGACTTCGCGAGGGCCATCGGAGTAGAGCTGGGAAGAATTGAGAGGAGGGCTTGTCGTGTCACGTTGCCGGCGGTGGCGGTGGCGGCGGTAGAGAAGAGAAGAGAGAACGGGCGAGAGCAGGGGCAGGGAAACCCTCACTTCGAGGGCTTTTGTTTTTTTTTTTTTTTTTGAGAGGCCTCTAGTATCCTCATTTCTTTCGAGCCGCAGTTCCGGCCCAGGCGGTATGGCTATCGAGCCCAGCTTCGGAAATGTATTGGGCCATTTCGGACGGTGGCGTACCTAAAGCTCGGCCGGGAATGGAAAAATGGGCCTAGAAGGTCTGGGTTTGTGCATGGGCCGGCTCTATTTCTTGGTGAGGTTACCTGGATGGAACGGCATCATCTTTCGATCGCGACGAGGAGAAAAGGAATCACCCGTTTTCCTCCGAGCTCGGACGGCAATGGCTTCCATGGCCGCCGCAGACCCCGCCACCGCGGCCTCCTCCTTCTCGCAGTTCTCCTTCCGCTGCGCCGTCTGCCCCTCCCCGCTCCGCGTCCGCTTTTCGCGGCCCCATCCGCCCGCTAGGCTCCGCGTCTCCTCCACCACCGTCGTTGCTCTCCACAAGCGCAACCCCAAGCAGCTCAAGTACGCCGCCGAGCGCCAGTTCTCGGTACTTTCTGCCTCAAGCGCGTGCTCTTCTTCTTTTTTTTTACCTCTCCGCAGCAACGCTCGCCTTTCGCGGGCTTTCTGGCGCTGACTGCTCAGAACGGTTTCTTTGGTGGCTGGATTTTGCGCGCGCGAAGAGAGGGGATGGCGGGATGCTGCGGGTTGAGGTGGAGCCCTCCGGCGAGGACTTCTGGAAGCTCGACCCCATTATCGACCTCATCAATCGCGGCGCCGTCGGGGTGATCTCTACTGACACTGTGTACGCTGATCAATACTTCACTTGTGCCTTTTTAAGTTTTGTACTAAAATCACATACTCCAACCGCAACTGTTTGAACATTTACTTCCAATTTCTATGCGATTGTTGCAAGCACATATGTTTTGTAATAATGAAACAACAATTTCAGCATTTATAAGTACTTTGTCCTAAGCTCAAATTCAGTGGAACAAAGCTGCTTCAAAACAAAGCACTTGTAGCAGCATTATTACAGAAGATTGATAAGTTGCATATGTGCATTTGTCCTACTTTTTGTGTGGGTTTTGTTGATAACAGGCGTGATTATTATATTCTTAATCTTACTATATTTTCTCTTTGAACTATGCTTGGTTGACCACAAATAACGTGGGGTCGTACTTTTGACAGCTACTCCATCGTCTGTGACCTGAGTAACAATGAATCCATTGAGCGCCTTCGCAGGTAAATTCGTTGCTTTGATTATTTTGGTCTGATAAGTGATCAAGTCCAATGTTTGCTCGCAATCCTAGGCATGAAACAAACCATTTTAGCTCTAACCAGTACTATATGCTTGTTATTGATGCAGACTGAAAGGCATTGGAGACTCAAAGGCAAGATTATCAGGACTATAGAGTCAATTTGGGTCAACATGTTTCTGCAACGAAATATGACTTGGAGAGCATAGTACCCATCTGCATATGCACCATGTTCTTATACTCACGCTGAATTATGCAGCCTCTCAGCATCCTGTGTCGTTCATTACGTGATATCGATACCTACACAACAGGATTTCCTCGAGGCACCAACCAAGGGCAAGCTAACATTTTCCGTGCTGTCAAGCGTGCAATACCTAGGCCTGTAAGGATATCCTGTTACTCACCTTGTATTGCTATCTGTTCATGATTACTTCACAAGTAACTTGATTATTTGCATCTTCTGGACTTCTGCAGTACACATTTATTTTACCTGCAAGCAAGCAATTTCCTAAACAGTGCATAAAGCATGGTTCTTCCACAGGGTATGCAAAAAGGAGGCAAGTTGGCGTCCGAATTCCAGATGATCCCATCTGCCAGGCAGTATTGCAAAATCTTGATGAACCTTTGATCTGCACAAGGTTTGTAGTACATCTCAATTCTTCCCTTACTTTGCTTCCTGCTCCTGCTTGTGGCCAATTGGGATTGTACAGTATAAGATCATAGGATCTGGAACTGAAAATGCAACACGGTAGTATATCTTCCATTGTTGCTGGATATTGATTTGATCAAACTGTTACTGTTACGAGGAGTACTTGATTCTGTGCTTGCATGTATGACCATTCTCGATACTTCATTATGTATGCCACATGGCTCCATGTCTCTCTGTATTCTGGTGTAACTACATTAAAAAAAGAAGAAGGTATTTACTTGAAATTATATAAGAATTTCATGTACAGTTCATATGCTTCCTAAGCATGTAGAGGAATTGGTTATGATAAAAAAAATAGATATCATGTTTTCACATTGCCGTTGGCAAGTTCCATAATGATTCTACATTTCCTTTATTTACAGTGTCAAATATCTATCGGGAGGATGAATGGATACTTGATCCAGTAATCATCGCTGATCTTTATGAGCCACTGGTAGTATCTTCTTCCATTTTAATATCATGCCTGAAACTGTATTCTAATTTTTCATACAGCCATCATAGTTCATAGTTACACTTCTCTTAGAGCAAGTTAGCCTGTATCTGTACTGTTGTTATCTGCAGTTACCTTATATGCAGTACAAAAACTGGTGATTGTTTAGTGAAGTATTATACTGAAAAAAAGTTTCCCGTCTGACACCTCTTTCTACCAGTTGCAGCATCACACATTTATATTTTCAAACAATTGTTTGCCTGGAGAGTGCCAATCACTTTGGTTTATGGAAGTGTTGCAGAAAAAATGTATTTCCAGTAGGTGCAGTTACTAACAAATCATATTGATGTAGTTTTATTTTTATGTAGTTATGTACCCATAAAATGGTAACAGATCATTGCAAGCAGCTAGTTAAACCATTGAGTGTTTTTATGTCCAGCTGTATCCCAAATCGTTCTTAAAAGAGTATGTCTGAAAGATGCTTGGCAAGCATCATATGTTTCAATGTTTCAAATTTTCAGGGGCTTGATTTTATTGTTGATGGTGGACCTAGAATTGCTGATCCTTATACCGTGGTGGATATGATGGGAACAAACCCTACTATAATTCGTCAGGGAAAGGTAAGCATTTGATACCTGGGCCTTTTGATTGTGGATTCTTTAGCCCTTCTACTTATTTTTAGGTAAGCATTCTGTATCACCACCTTTTGCTCGTGCATTGTTGACCCCATCTACGTATTGTGTGTAACCCTGTTTGTTTTAAGTTGAATAAATGTAGGGGCTTGCCTTACTGTTTGTCTTACAAAAAAGGAAATGCACTAGGACTTCAAAAAGATTTATGATATAGTGTTCCTCCGGGCACCTTTTTTCAGTGATCACAGTACAGTGCTAAAAACGTCTGGATGAGATTTTTTAAGAAAACATTTAACATATTGAAGCATATGCATATGACCCATAATACTTGTCTGTGTCACTCTGTTATGTATTTGATTCTACTGCAGGGATCCTGTTAATCAGTATCATCATGCAAACTTTTTTCTGTGCATACATTTGTTTGACACATTTTTTTCTCTTGCTTTAGGGCCCAAAGCTGGATTGGATGGTAGCAAAAGATGAAGAGGAGGAAGCACAATCGATGTTTGCTTTTAAAGCAGCTTGAAATTTGCTTCGCCTGACCTGTATGGGTTCCGCTTTGCTATGGTCCCGGACGAAGCGTCTTCTTTGGCTGCATAGGATGTTAGCAGTAGCATATATATCGAACACCAATTGCGTGCTATAAATATGCAAGGCGACATAATTGCGAGCTGGCAGAATTTGCCCAGTAGCGACATTTTGCTGGAGATCATGGAAAGTTCGCTGCCGGCTCTCTTTAACTTGTTGCCGTGTACACCTAACGATGTTTCCATCCTGGAAGGTTCCGTATTTATGCTAATTCCTCCTGCTTCTGTGATGCTTAATTCGTGAGGCGTAACTTCACACGTGAAGAAATGATTAGATCAGTGCAGAAGATCTAGGATTCTACAGGGCAACCCCTTTTGGGGTAATAACTGTCAGTCTTGTTCACCCGAATGCCGGATAATACAAGTGCAGCTCCTATCAGTGTCAAACCAACGCGTCACCGCTGTCCCGGGAACTTGTAACACGCATGGCAAGGGTCCCCTACCTGGAGGCAACACATCCATCGTCTAGCCAGAGCTCTCGGGAGATCTGGCCCATAAGATAAACAGAGCTCTAGCCAGAGGTCTCGGGCGATCTCAGATCTGGCCCATACGGTTTTGGTGTGGACTGGATCATCCGGTGTGAAGCTAACAACTAGTTTTTTTCCGAATATCATATGATCCTGTATTGGAAAACCGAATGACCTGTTTGCATTTCAAGGGGTACTTATGCCTATATCACCCGTCTCCTTCCCAGGGTGGTGACCCCCTATGACTTGCAAGCCTTCCTAGCAACTTGTGTGAGCTCTCCCAACCCTCTCTTTTTTAGATCGAGGATTTGTTTGGAACACAGAAATTTCACATGATTCGTATAGGAATTTCACAGAAAATAGCTCAATTTCACAAGAAAAACGTAAGAACAAGAAAAAAAATCATGTGTTCCAAACAGGCCCCGAGTTTTCCTTGAATGATCCGAGTGTTGGATACTTGGACCGGGTGATTTCGAGTTGGAGAACTACAAAGAGGAATTTGTCCACATATGACAAGCACATCCAAAGAAAAAAAAACAAGTTCTAAATCATTGATCAATCCGAAAGATAAAAGACCATTCATGTAATGCGAAGAACATCATGACTCTTGTATCTACTCTCAAGAAGCGGACATGCCTCTATGATCTGCTCCTTGTAGTCATACAAGTGTTGCAACTGAGTCCAGAATTGTAGCCAATGCACTATACAACTGGGCAAACCTTGAGTACTTGTGGGCATCGTCAAATACCTCGTGACACATGCAATTGTTATTCTTGTAGGTGAAACCTCTTAGATGGCTTGGAGTAACTCAGCAAGTGCCTGAGCTTTTGTGAATTGCCACGGGATATTTGTATGGGTTGAGATCTTGCCTTCAGAAAGAAAAAGGTTAACCTATAATATCGATAAAAGTGGTTGAAAGAGACCCAACTTCTATTGTGAATTGCCATGGGATATTTGTATGGGTTGAGATCTTGCCTTCAGAAAGAAAAAGATTAACCTGTTATATTGAGAAAAGTGGTTGAAAGAAACCCAACTTAAGCTTGATCATTGAGCCGAGGAGCTTCCTTAATGGTGATGTTGGATTCACGGTGATGATTCTGAACTTCAAATAAACAAATCTTGGTGTCCCCAATGTTTATTTTCTTGCTGTCCTTCCTCGACAACATGGACGTAGGCACAACATGGTGGTGGGACTAACCTCGGGATAAAACTTTGTATATCGTGTGCTTGGTTCCTCTTAGTTTACTCTTACCTTCCTTTCGAATTTGTTGTGAGCATTAACTTTTAGGGTCGAGGCTCGATTTTTTTTAATTGAGTTTAAGTTTGTAGATGATTAACTAGTACAGAAAGATTTTATGATATGGCCAAAATCGATTTTTTAAAGGCGGACACCACCTCCAACTCTAACACATGATCATGTCTTTGAGGATTCGAACCCAGGACTTTTTGCACATATAACACTTCTTTACCACTAGAGTACACACTCATTTGTGATTATATACAGATAACTATCCTTTTTATCAATATTTCATAATCTTGTATTGTATATTTCACTACCTAATAAATAAATTCAAATGAAAAAGTTTCAATTGCAAAGTTTTAGGTCTTGTCGAGCTCTACAGTTTTGATATAGGGTGTGTCTTCATCTGAGATTGTTTGAAAAAAAAATTAAAATTTTGAATATCAAAATATGTAAATTTAAAGCAAATATTTGAGACTCTAAACAACTTCAAATAAAAAACATATCAACAACAAACAAGTATATTGGGTTTGCCACTACAACTTTGGTATTAACCACATAAACATTCAAGGTGGTTTGGAAATTATAAATTTCGAATTTCAAAATCTAAGAACTTAAAACATAATTTGGGCCTCTAAACTACTTCAAATAAAGAACATTTCTACTACAAAGTTGTATATTGTACGTATTGAGAACTACAACTTTGGTATAGACTATTTCAACATCCTAGATTGTTTGAAATTTTTAAATTTCAAAATCCCTTAACTTAAAACAACATTTTGGAACTACAAATAGTTTCAAATCAACAACTTCTCAACTGCAAAGTTTTATATCGCATCGAGAGCTACAATTTTGCTATAAAAGTTTGTCTTCATCCGACTTCATATGAAAAACTTATGAATTATTTCTTGAGGCAACTATTTATAGCGATGGGCCTGTTAAGATATCTGTCTCTATTAATCAATTTTTAGAGATGGACTCTTAGAATGGCCGCCTCCATTAATTAGGATTTTGAAAGACGGCCGTTCTAAGACGACTGCCTCTGTAAATCGATGATTGAAAGAGACAACTGCCTTAGGATGCCCACGGCCCGTCTCTATAAATGATCAACAGAGGCGGGTGTTTGCCTGGAGACTGCCTGACCATTTACGTATGGAGGTAGTATCTAGTAGATGTGCTCGCTTCTATAAATGCAAAGTATGAAAGCGCGTATAGAATAATTGATAAATTTATCACAATCAGATAGAGATTATAGAATATCCCCATTGGATATTGGACATACGGTGTTAGGAATTGAGTAGAGAGAGTTAAGATAATTTTTTTTGATTGGTTGTGCACTCAATTTATCCATAAAACTTATAAAATACTTATGTGATGCAAGATTCTAGACGCGGATTGTTTGTGCACTCAATTTTTCTGTCGGTACGAATTTCACCGACAGGAAATTTTGAGTTTCCAGCAGTGAGACACATTTGAGCATTGTTTTTTATTTGGTTCGGTCATTTGGTGAACACTTGTTCTGAACTTCTCTGGTTGTAAGGCTTTCGTGGAACGCTATTATATTGCCATTAGGCTAGATCTAGCAAGCTAGTTACCTGCTGGACCATGCGTATGATTGTTAGATGCATGTACGTACGTTTAGCGCTTTTCTCTTTATTATGATTGAAACCTAAGCTAGCCAGAGGCGCTTTCCGTTTCTCTGCTTGCTGTAGCTCGAAATGCTTTTCCCATTAATCAAACTGTGCGCGAGATAAAAGCAAACAGTGCCATGCATGCAAAGCAGCAGAAAAGCTTTTGTACTAAGATCGACGCGCACCGGCAATAATATATGGAGGTTTGAATCGATCTACCACCCTACGGTGTGCATGCATGTGCAAACTAAACGCCATCGACCTAGATTAATGGCGCTTGATGATCAAGAGCGGTGGCAGTAGACGAGCAGACGACGACGCGGATGGACGGACGCGGTGGTGCAAAATAACGCTAGCTATGCCCCTGCGCGACGACACATGCACACAAGGACGCCGTGCCATCATGTATATGTGAACTGTGAAAGGTGGCAGCGAGCGGTGGCAGTAGACGAGCAGACGACGACGACGCGGATGGAGGACGCGCGCGGTGGAGCAAAATAACGCTCTGCATGCCCTTGCGCGACGACACACGCACAACACAAGGACGCCGTGCCATGCATGTGAAAGGTGCGTGGCAGACGATCGACGACGCGATCGCGGCGACTAATTAATAACCAAGCGCGATCAATACGTAACCGAGCTGTACGTGGCTGCAGAGATCGACGGCAGTAGTGTGCAGCATATATATGTGCAACCGCACGGCGGCGGTGCCCGGACAGCCGGTGCAATGCAATATACGTACGTGGTGCAACCGTCCAGGCTCCAGTCGTCCAGGCAGACACAGAGACATGAAAAGATTGATGTAAGATCCAAGAAGTTAGAAAAATTTAGAACTGTAGTATTTCGTTTGTATTTAACAATTATTGTTCAATTATGGACTAACTAGGTTCAAAAGATTCGTCTCGTGATTTATAATCAAACTGTACAATTAGTTATTTTTTATCTACATTCACTGCTCTATGTATGTATCAAAGATTGATGTGATGGAGAGAGTAAAAAAATTCTAACTTTTAAGGTAATCTACACAAGGCCTAGCACTACAAGTAATGAGCCATTACTCGGAACAAAGTCGCGGCATATAGCAGCTACAGTATCGAGACTGCATTGGCCGGCAGCGCTGGCTACGTCGTCCGCTCGATCCCGCCCCGACCAGAGCTGCACTGCACGCCTGCCCCTCGTACGTCGTACGCCCACCGCGCGCTGCCCCTGTACGTGCAAATTACTAGGCGTACGTTACGTTAGCAACAACTACTACAGTACGCTCTCGATCGGTGTGTCCTCTCTCGATATCAATCGATCTGTTTTTGACGGTTGATGCTGCCACAGATCTACGATAGATCTACTACGTACCTCGATCGTCCTCGTACGCTAGTAGCTACCGCGGGCGAGCCCCATCGCGATCGGGTGTTTAGTTTTTACGTTACGTATACGTGCAGGTTTTACGTACGGTCAGTTTTTTTTTGTTGGCTTTAGCTCCAAAAGCGGCTTTACCGGTAGAGCTGAATTTGTTTTCATAAACATTTGGTAAAACAGCTTCTCAGGAGAAGATAACAGAGAGAAAGCTCGAAGAAGCTAGTATTTTCAACTTCATCTCGGTCCCTGTGCTGTGAGAGGAGTTGGAAAATGGCTTTTAGGGAAAAGCTGTTTTGAAAGAACCTGTTTAATAGGACAAGCTAAAAACAGCTTTGTGAAGCTACGATAGAATCAGACCCCAAGATAAAACACAGACATAATGCAACACGTACCGCAAGCCTTTTGTTTCATCAAAGCAACGGGTGTTGGACTGCTGGGTCGAGCCACACAAAAAAATCACTCCACAGTTGAGGCACGGCACTGCCAAGTTTGTAATCAAAGCAACAAGTGCTGGGTTTGGGCAACACACAGGTGCTGGAACAGCACCACACGAAAAACTCGCTCAACTTATTGCAGCTTCTCAATTATTTTCTTTCTCTTGCTAGCACCCTAAAAAAACGTACTATGTTGGAGCTGCTCTTAGGGTGCTTACTTTTGTAACTTGTGCTACAGATATATCATGTTCGTTTGAACTATTTCAGCAGTATTTTTAATCGAACGGGCAGTATTTTTCCTCTCACAACAAATCAGCATAAGCATCAACATAATCCATCATCATTATATTTGTTAGAAGAAAAATTGAAGAGAAGATATTTCTATTTACGAGCGGATTCCATCTTATCCTTGTGTCTTGTTTAGCGTTTGTACACGAACACATGGCATATGTGTCCCTCCGGTGACGAGTGGAATGCGCAAGACACACGCTACAAGTAGCTTGAGTCTTGTTAGGAGCAGGACACTCAAGGCAATGCGTAAGACACGCTACACGCCTGAGCTGCTCTGAATAAGCGTTGTCGTCGTCGTTTACTTCTCTCCGGCTCCGAGACGCACGGCGGGACCCCACCGTTGCCGTTGGACACTGGACCGGAGGGGGCTGGCCGCCACCGTTGCCGGTTCCCCCTCGCGCGGCCTTGCTGCAGTGGATCCGGCGTCCGGCAGGGGGAGACGGACGGGGCCGCCTGGCGCAGCCCGGTGCACGTGGACCGTCCCGGCGTAGGCGCGCCAAGGCAAAATAGCCCACCCGCCCATGTCGCGGCGGAACGGGACAGGGGACAGAGCGACGAACCGCGCGCGCGGCGCGGCGGTAGTAGGCGGCGGTAGCGCGGCCAGGACCCTGGACGGCTGGACCAGCAGTCCAATCCCGGCACCGCCACATGGGTCTCTCTGCCATCGGAGATGGATCGAGGCGAGCGCGGCCGCCGGATTGGCTCCACACGCCGTGGCCCCGTCCGTCGTCCCTCGTCCGTGGTCCGAGGACCTGCAGGGACGCGGGGCCGGCCGGCGGGGCGGGGTCCCCTCTGCGCGCCTCACGTGCGCATGGAGCCGTGGAGCGAGGCGGCCGTACGTACACCTCCGCCGCGAATGGAAGGAAACGACGAGCGCATGCGGACGCATGGCTAACTTCGGTCCGTTCCGCCGGCAGGGGTACGGACACCAACGGAGGAGGCGCACGCACGGACTGCCTCTCCCTGGGACAAAAAAACAGCACGTACGTACGTACGGTACGCGTCCAGATACTGCGTACAACGACGGCATACGTACGTGTACGGGGCGCTGACAGAGATCGAGGTCCCATCAGGGTTACTGCATACGTACGTATACGTACATGGGGTCCACCACACGCGTTGTTCGGCTACCGACCGAGCGCGCACGTTCGTGCTACGTATGGCGTCTCCCGCTCCAACAAGACTAACAATCACTACGGGAGAAAGGAACTTCGCCGACAGCCCCACATTTTGCCGACAGCCAGGCCCAGGGTTGTCGGCAAAGGAAGTCTTTGCCGACAGCCTATCTCCGCTGTCGACAAAGAATTCTTTGCCGACAGCCCATAGGCTCCCTGCTGTCGGTGAACAAACGCTGTCGGCAAAGGATATCTTTGCCGACAGTGTTGTTGTCGGCAAAGAAATCCTGTCGGCAAAGAACTGGCTGGAAAAACGGTGGACAGACGCCGTTAACTTCGCCGACAGCACGTCTTTATGCTGTCGGCAAAGATATCTCTTTGCCGACAGCCTAGCCATGCTGTCGGCAAAGAGTTTGCATTTTTTTTGAATTTTGACTTCAAACTTTTTATATGGCCTAATTATATTGTTTACAAGCATATGTTCTAATTTGGGTCCTTTTTATAACATTTTGCTATATTTTGTTAATTTATTTTGTTTACTTGAATTTTCTCGCATAATCCAAAATTGAACTGCAGGTGCATGAAATAATGAAACGTAGCCATTCGAAAAATGATATTCATGTTGGAGAGTGTGTTTTGAGGCGGTGTCCATAAACTCACCCAAAAGTTCGAAGTCCATGTCCACGTAACACGACCATCCAGGAGTGGTAGAAGTGTTTTTTAATTATATAAAATCCAAACGAAGTCGGAAAATCACGAAACTTGTCGGGGTGTCTTGTTATCGCATGTGGAGGCTACGATAAAAATTTGAGAAAGTTTGGAGCAAGCTACGACGTCGGATACTCAAAACCCAGACATCTCCACATGCTCAAAACCCAGTCATATTCTAGTTAGCCCAAAACAGTAGGTCCGCTATCAATATTTAGTGCAAAGAAAAATAGGAAATGTGATTACAGAAAGTATCAAACCTAAAAGACAATTAAGTTCAAAAAAACCCAAAAGATAATTTGTTAAATTATTTGAACATTACTTTGTTACATGTATATGATGCATATGGCAAAACTAAAAGTATTCCCTATATATATGGTGTGGTTTGGAAAAAAAATCTGCAGCACACACTAAGATATGAGTGGCTTTTTAACGTATTTAATATGACAATAGGGCATAGCGTCCTCCCTCGGCCCGGCACAACTCCGAAGTCTGGCCGAGTATTTAAAAAATTGAGACAAAATTGTGTGTTGAATGATTCGAACCTGGGAGCCTGTGCACCGGCAGATAAAGCTCTACCACTACACTCTAAAGATGTTAACGTAATATAGTGCTGCAGTTTTCTTTTATTTTTTAATTTACCCGCTGGAGGTCGGTCAAGCTATCGCCTCTCCAAGTTCGTAATGCATATTAGCATTCATATTTGTTAATATCTAGAGCTAAGTAACCTTGGTTATTTATTTTTCAATATTATTTAAGTATACTTCTAGACTAAGTAGCATATAAGTCCTAACTCCCCTCTTCCTCTTCAAAATGAATTTCTAAATAATTTTATGCACTCATATAAGTTTTCAATGCATAAATGTGCTCGATCTTCATGTGGTTTTCTTGGTTCTGATCTCCTCTTAAATACACTAGAAAAAGAAAAAGGGGATCTTTTTTTCCAGCAAACAGGCCGACCTCCTCCCTTCCTCTAGCCCATCCCACACCGCAGGCCCAGCTCTCCATCTCCCGCTCCCACCTGGAAACCCTAGAGCGGGGAGACCCCGGGCAGCAGCCGCCACCTAGACGCCGCCGCGCGAAGAATGCCCCGTGCCTTTCCGTTTCGAAGCCACGCACGGGAAGTTTGAAACCCCGCTCACTCACAATTCCCGCGCCTAGGATTGAAATTTTCCAGCGCAAAGAAACCACCGAGAGCCAGCAGACCACAGAAATTTTAACCAAAAACACTAGATGAACGAAGTGTTGGAACCCAAGACAGCTAGGATCAAAAAAAGTGGACGCACCACTGCGCCAACCTTGTGTTTAGAGCTGTCGTGCCCTTAACGTTAATATATATTTGAAACACACGGAATCTGTCCCATGGACCATATTTTTACAAAAAATCAACATTATATGAGACTGTACCCAACATTAATAGAAATCTAAGTATAATCAGTAGCCATAAATAATCAGTATCCTCAACGGCTCACTATATAAGCTCAATTAATATTTAGCTAAAGTTAAGCACCAAAATTTGAATTTTTTCAAACAACCTCGGATGGATAAATGATCAAAATAAAAGTTGTAGATCTTAAAAAAGTATGAAACTTTGTTGTTTACAACTTTTTCGTTTGAAATCATTTACTACTTCAAAATGTTGTTTGAAATTCAATTTCGAAATCGTGAAAGAACTCTGATTTCTCTTTTTAATCTTTGGCTAAAACGTGTAACTAGTCTTTTTCCCTCATACTAACTTCAAATTTGATGATTTTTTCTTCTAAAATTTTCTAAAATCATGCTCTATCAATTTATTATGTTCTTACTGCTATTATTTTATCCAATAATTCATGTGACTATGTTTTATCAATTTGGATTTTGAATTTCAACTAATGGTAACTTCAAACGTCATTTTCGAATACTAAATGATTTCAGCTGAATAAGTGATGAACATAAACGTTGTACAACTCATTAAGATCTACAACTTTTATTTTGATAATTTCTTCATCCGATAGAGTGGTAATAACTTTGTTCACAAAATTTACATCTCTCTTACAGTTTCAATAATCTACGAGAGAGATACGTAACATTTGTGAACAATGTTACTACCACTATGTCGAATAAATAAATGATCAATATAAAAATTGTAGATCTCATAAAGTTATGAAACTTTGTAGTTGACAACTTTTTGATTTGAAATCATCTTGTGAAGGAAAACTATGTTTGAATTTCTCAAAATTGAAATTCAAATTTTATAAATGACTTCGGACGAAGAGACTACCAAAATGAAAGTTACAAATCTCAAAAAGTTATACACTTTTATGGTTGATAACTTTTTCATTTGAATTTGTTTGGGGCCTTAAACAGTCAATTTAGACTCGGTTTAGGATAATACTACATTAGGTTTTCGCCGAACGTACCTTTGAATTAGCAAACCATTTTAAAAATGTTTGAAAATCCTACGTAATACTACTTCTGTATTCTAGTCAATATGAAAATTATGTTGGGGCACATAAGGTTTATGTAGACAGTATTTATTAAAATTTAGACTTTTGCATTATTTTAAAGATAAAAACAAAAAAGTTATAGGTGTACGTACTATTGCCCTTGGGCCGTTTTGTCCTAGAAAGACACGCTACACGTCGGCCTTTGTCCCTTGGCCTGCTATCTCTCGCGTTCCTTTGCCGTTGGATGGAAATGGATGGTCAAGATGCCTCAGGTTAAGAATAAAAGCCAATAACCCTAACCGTTCCCTCTCACTTCTCCATTGCCCGCAGCCGCTGCACTTGCTCAGGCGCTCCTCCTCCACCCCACGCTTAAGGAGTCGTAGGATTGGCGACGTTGCCTCAGTCCGCATGGAGGCCGTCGTCGACAGTAGCTGAGGCGCTGCTGCTCCTAGCGCCGACGGAGCCTGGATCCATAACGGCTCAGAAACCAGGTAGTGCCCCGCCGCCGAATCCTTCTCTCGCCCGGTGCCGCCATAGTCCTCGACTCCGCCGGATCCTCCACTGATGTCTG
The DNA here is from genome assembly GCA_038087645.1 of Saccharum hybrid cultivar R570. Lineage (NCBI taxonomy): Eukaryota > Viridiplantae > Streptophyta > Magnoliopsida > Poales > Poaceae > Saccharum > Saccharum hybrid cultivar. The sequence goes on from JAQSUU010000598.1 coordinate 13,886,881, forward strand.
CCGCTTCTCTCTTGCATGAGCGGGCTTCCACGACTGGGCAGCCGTAGCCGTCGCTCTACCCCAGGTGCCGAGGTGTCTATCTCCGGGATCTTTGCTGGCGGCGAGAACCCACTAGGTACGCTCATGGCCCACCCCTTCTCTTCGTTTTCCTGCTATGCGGAACAGAGCATCCAAAAGCTCAAGCACTTTGTACTCGTATCCAATTTGATACCCTCGTTTGCAGCTGAAGCGGTGGCAACAGGCGGCTGTTGGATTTGTCTCTGCGTTTGACTCTTGGTGAGACTACTGGGAAGAGATCTTGAGCATGTGCTGTGATGAATGAAGAACAGTGCAGAAGGCAGGGTAAACACATATTGCCCCCTCTTGTGTGTTCTAGTTGTCCTAGACCATTAATCGCAGCTAATTCCCTGGTAGCTTTCAGTAATGGCGGAATTGCTTTATTTTCAGAGGTATACTTATTCAAGGTTCGATCTGCAGTTATGGCAAAGTGTAATCATCCAAACACGGCGCAACGGGCTAAGGTAAATTTTGCATCTGACAAAATGACTGCCAATAAACACACTGCACAAAATGTGGACTAAATATGATACATTTTTTTAATGATTTATAGACAAAGGCTTTGTCAACTGTCTTCCCCTTTTGTTACAGATGGGATCCATAAATGTGTTCCTCATTTCCATTTAAAGCCGAACTCTACTTCCTCACATTTGATGCAGAGTGTGAACTAAAAAAAACCAAGCGACAATGTGTTGTCACGTCCAGTTTGTTTCTTAAATTTAGGAACCTATTTTCGTTTTCCAAGCTACCATTTCCTATCCAAAAGTGTAAATCTTGAGAACACAAAATGGCTTAGGTTAATAAAAAATTGGTGTTTATACACATGTTGGCAGGTACACAATCAGTCAGCTCACTTTTATTCTGTGGACATAACAGATAAAGAAGCCAAAATGGGCTTTGTTTGTAGAGTTCATTCAACTGCTAGAAATATATTTAAGGTTTGTTGCTAACCTCAGCCATCTTCTATGAGCGTTCGCCCATATAGCTGCTATGATCCATCATTATTGTGTTTCGGTTCTAAATTTCATGTTCCACAGGTATATTTTTCTTTTCTTCTTACAAAATTGACCATGTATCTTGAGTATGTCCGTTCACTAATAGGCATCGTCTTCTTTTAACTGTAGTATTTCATAAGCAACCTATCTGGTTTTTATCTACTGGGTAAGTCTACCTTTTAAGCGGAAAATATTAGTTCACTTCCATTGTTACTAAATTATGGTAGTCGTTAGATGCTTACCTAATTCTCTTTAGTTGTGCATATTGTCGTAGCATAGAACGTTTAAATGTGTACCCTGCTGCATTTTTTTCCCCCAAAACTTTTATTATTTGTACAAAAAAAAGAAAAAAGACAGAAAGACTTCTGTCAAAACCATGTTCCAGTATTTGAGATATACACAGTGAATCAAGATAAATACACTTCTTCCTGCTTCTTTACAGTCATACAAACACAGCATCCTTAAACCCAAGTTCATAGAACATGTTCATGTGTCTCCAGACATTGGCACAAATTTGTCGCTGCACATCTCGGACAACGATGAATATAGCTGGGAATCTGACCATAGCTGCAAGTTCTGATCATCCTTGCATCCATGTCGAAGAAGCCCAACAGAGACCGCAGCCACTGCCTCCTAACGTCGTAGCTATTGAAAGTAGTACTAATTCCTTCCAAACGTAGAGGCCATACGAATTTATCATCCTACATACCTGCAACCATAAGTAATTATTCCAATGGTAAACATCATACTACACTGAGTTCTAGAGGGCACATGTCCTATTTCGATCCCTAACTAATGGCTCTTTTGTGTTTCCTACGCTTGAGTTCACAGTTTCTCTGAACTATAAGTTCTAGACAGATTTCTGTGAATTTGATAGATCTGTACATTACTATGCTATCCTGAACCTGAAATGGTTGGTAAAATTTTATAATGGTCTAATTGAAACTTTGTTCTACAGACAATGCCACGTGGTCTCTCTTATCTATCTAGCTCTCAGACTTGATCCACGATGATCATGAAGATGGACCGATAAGGGCCTCATGCACGGGGGAAATGTGGAGATCTCAAAACAGGTTATCAAGCGCTGAGAGGTAAACAAGAAGTACTCATTCTCTATATGATGTAATGCTACGATTGTGATTTCATCTCTGCTAAAAAAGATAAACTGACGAAAAAGCTTTGCCTACATACTCACATGCCATAACAGTAGATTTTTCGTCTAATAAACATAGTGATTTGTTGCTCGCCGTGAGTGTATTTTATTTTTTTCTGGAACCTATCTGCATTTTCGTATATTGCCTTGTCTTTACCTCAATTCAATGGACATGAGGTTGCCTGCTTAATTTTCGCTACAAGATTTGTACTGGATTACTAAGCGCCTTGTTTTTTTACACTGTTCCACGCATTTAGTTTGATATAGTTCATCAGGCCTAATTGATTGGTACTCTTAAATTTTTCTCAAAGAACAACTGCTTTTTTTTGGACCAAAACCTTAGTTTAACCACAATCGGTCATCTCTAGGGGTCTGACAAAAAGATGCATCTACATTAGCCTGCGTGATGCCCAAGATTGTGGCCATGCCTTTATTCCTATGTACTAGGTGAGGAGTAAGAAGTACATAATACTTAATTTACAGGTTAGTAACTTGGTTCATGCCTCCATTGTGGTCAGTATTTATTTTTTCAATGTAAAGTGTACAGATGCCTAGGTTCAGAAAATTCATTGTCAAGCCATCCTTAAACTTACTTACTACATTGTAACATGATATGCTACGCCTAATGAAATTATTCCTTTTCCAATTTAGTGACCATCTGGTACCTCAAAGACAAAGACCATTGCAGAACCTTTAAACTACCACACTTTCCACTCGGCGCACAGGGGCGCGCCACTTCCACTAGTTGACAAGATATTCTTTCTGCAGATCTGGATGGAAGTGTAAGTTCCACTTGGAGAACAGAAGTGAGGAAACATAATGGAAAAATGTGTGAATTCTTTGTAGTCTACCAAAATATTCTGCTAGGCTTTGATTTTGCGAGTTTCCATTGTATCCATATACTTGTGAAAATATTACTTTATTTTAACCTGACTGATACTGTGGTTGTCGGGGATTGTGCAAGGTTACCATATTTTTATGTGAAAAATACTAGTATTAAGTAATTTATTTCTCTGTTTCTTTGGGCTGCAAATGGTCTGTACGAAATTTGGCACTTGTTGGGCTGGACAAAATGTCGCACGAGATGGGCTAAATCATAGGGCGTTGAAGTAGCTGCCAAAAAACTAATGCCATCCATTGTGAAAAATACACGTAACCTGTATGCTTTGCATTCTTCTTGAGTATGCGTTGACATCGATAACTAATGCCATCCATTGTGAAAAATGGTTGAATCGACAGGAGGGCCCGTGCTGCTAATGGATGCGGCATCATCTGCATCACCGGTTGCATAATATGGTAAGCATTGGCCGGTTCTCTTTTTTTCACTTATTCTGAGTAGATTGGTCTCCCGTATAAATGAGTTATTAGCTTCATATTCAAGTCGGCATCTACTTTCGTTTAAATTCGCAACCATCATATATCGTTAGATCGTTGTCTGCATGTGTCTTAACTGGTGGTTTTAATTTGCAACTCATCATCCTAACTTCTAATTTCTCGCTCACCCATGTGCAGGAAGCAAGAACAGTGGAAAAGCTATCGGAATTGATGAACTTAGCTGTTTTATAATTTTAGTATGCTCTTTGAGTTTTTTTGTATGATTTTGATAAGCTCTTGGAGTGTATTGATGCTGTGAAACAAGTTAAATTTGGTTGATCTGAATATGATAATGGACGTAATGATATTGGGTTGAAGACTTGTGTATTGATTATTATAATTTTGTAATGCATGTGTTGCCGGATGAAAATGTTGTGAAATCTGGGCTGGCCCAGAAAATGCTAACTGGGCTGGCCCATGAAAAATGGTGTTTTGGCCGAACCAAAAAAATTATGGTGAAAATTATAAAATATATTGCCCAGCTTTGCCGACAGCATAGGCCAATGCTGTCGGCAAAGCTGAGCATTTTCCCAGCGAGAATGCCAGCTTTGCCGACAGCCTTTCTTTGCTGACAGCATCTGCCATAGGCTTTGCCGACAGCCCCGGCAGGTACTGTCGGCAAAGCCTTTCCCGACAGCCCAGGAGTACTGTCGGCAAAGCCTTTGCCGACAGTAACAGAGGCTGTCGGCGAAGCCTTTGCCGACAGCCTACAGGTGGCTGTCGGCGAAGGAGACGGCAGCCGTCTTGACGGCGCAGTTTCCTTCGCCGACTGAACACGTGGCTGTCGGCGAAGCAACGCCGACAGACCAAACATGCCTGTCGGGAAAGAGACCTTTGCCGACAACAACTTCGCCGACAGGGCTTTGCCGACAGGATAAGAGAAACCATGTTGGCAAAGCATTTGCCGACAGGATTAAGGCCTTCGCCGACAGCTTCAAGCTGTCGGCAAAGAGGGCGTTCCCAGTAGTGAATCTCGTCGCCTGCCGTACGTCGTAACTGCGTCGTATACGGGCATGCATGTCCGTCCGTCCACCTGTTCTGTGGTCGATCGGATCGGATCGTCGTTGTCCGAGTACGTGCCTGCGCTCTCATGATCCTCGAATCATGCGCCATGATGTCACGGCTATAGGAGCTTGACGTTTGCGGATCGGCGCGCGTCGTCTGTCTTTTAGACACTCCCATGTACAGACACGCTGCATGGTTGATTCGGATCAAACTAAAGAAAACAGTAAGATACTCCTACGGTCTTAATTTTCCAATTCTGAATCAAATTACAAGGTATTCTATACTGTTCAATCCTATTCATGCGTAACTTTTAAACAATCACCCTGTTCGGCTGCTCTTGTCAGCACGGCTTATCAGCCGTGGTACAATATTTTTCTCTCACAACAAAACAGCCACAGCCGGCTTATAAGCCGCAGAAACAGCCTGCCGAACAGGGTGAATATATATTGCCCACAATACCTCTTATTATAGCTAGGTTACCCATTCAATGAGTAGTAAGACAGAGTAGCTAGGTTGCCCACAATACCTCTTATTATGGATCTTCCAATCAGTTTAATATTTTGGATAATGGATATATAAAATCTGGATTCATCCCTTGTAACCAAGGGATCGGAATCAAACCAATTATTACAAACGTCTGACAAACCAGAAAGCACAACCAGTCTTAAGATTCAATCCTAACATTAAAAGGCCATCCAAAAAGGCAAATAATTGTAAAGCCACCGCTTCTAATGTTCGACACACATGGATGATGCCCTCCTTTTTTCTTGACACCCTACTTTAATTTATATAATCCAGTTTACATGAATTTTGTAATCCACAGATTCATATAAACTCAAGTGGTCAACAAACATCTCAACTCACCTTTTATAATCTTAGCATCATATAACCCCTATGAGTTGTCTTGGACCAACGAGTACTGTTAGCTAACTTTAAGCTTAATTTGTCTTTTACTCCGTACACCACAAGCTAGAGCTAGACTACGGTAGTGTTTAGATGGTGCAAAAGTGGGTGTAAAGTTCCTGTAGCACTTTTCGTTGTTATTTGGTAAAATTTATTCAATCATGGACTAACTAGGCTCAAAAGATTCGTCTCGACATTTACAGACAAACTGTGTAATTAGTTATTTTTTTTACCTACATTTAATACTCCATGCATGCGTCCAAAGATTCGATGTGACAGGGAATCTTGTAAAATTTTTGGAAGTTCGAGGGATCTAAACACTGCCTACCACACAAGCTGGGGGCAGACAATCTTAACACGCTCTAATTAATTTCTTTTCAGTCACACTGCAAGATAGCTCGATGTGACAGGTAAGTTTATAAACACCAGAGACTGAATCCCAGATAACCACCAGCAGCTAATCACGCTCACAATTTGTTGCTCTAGCTCTATAGTGCACTGTAGTTAGCAGCACTAGCCGTACTAGCTAGGGGTAGGTGCCTACCCAAAAGAGAGGCAGAGAACGATGAAGGAGCATTAACTGCCCGAACGATGAAAGTGACCGAGTGAAGCTGAAGCGTCGTTGTCCCCGGTGCTGTCGCCGCCAACCAGCGAGATCGAGGCCGGCACGCCACAGGGAATTGAAGGCTTCCCATCCGCCGTCAGGGCTTCATCATCAAATCATCACCTGTCCAACATTCACCACCATTCACACGCTCAAAGTTTGCCGCTGAACGTGACCGAAACGTCTGCATGAATCATCGCCAGCTTATTCACGCGCCCAAGCTCAAACTCTGGAAGCCGTCGTCGTTGCTCATCAGTCTGTGTGTCGTACGTGTCCTATTCATCTCATCATCATCTTCATCTCCCTCTCGCTTTCACTCTCTAGGGCAAAGCAATCCAACGAACAGTCAGATCGATCGGTCTGCGGATGGCGATACAACAGGCTGGGTCGCGTTCATGACATCTCAACGTAACGTGCACTATTGCTGCCATCGATCTCAGCCACTAGCTCAATTTCGGCGCCCACAAGAAACCCATCGGGGTGCCTGTCACCACACACACGATCTTCGTATTTTATCCACTGTATCTACAACTAACAGGAAAAAGCTGATGATGTCTCGTTCTCATCAGCAAACAATAATAATAGTAGCTACAATAGCTTGATGAATGATGATCGAGATAGCTGTTTGTTTTCCTTCTGCTGCTGATCGATCGAGGTTTTGTTTTAACTGGCCAAAACAGTAATACTAGTACTCAGTATTACCATACAGTACAAATAAAGAGTCGTCGTCATAGATCCTAATAACTGTTGAGTATACATTGCCAGCGGCCTATAAATCCGTGGACTATTCTTCCAGGATCTACTTCGATCGGATCCTAGCTGCCATACATGCACAATTACTGACGAGCCAGTAGCTGCCAAATTACTAATAAAAACCAGTCAGATGCATGCAACAGATCGAGCTTAATTGCGCACAAAAAGGGCAATTACATATAGGACCACACAAAGGGGGCAGAATAGTCGTAGACAGCTGACCTAGATGCCGATGAATTCGATCACGTATATAATGCCCGCAGCTCAGATCGAGCTCAGTCAGGACCGGCGTCGACGTACCACGTACGCAACGTACTATGCCCGGCCAGCCGGATTCGCATTTCGATTTGCAAGCTTTGGTTGTAGTGCTTCTGCTTCGATCAATTGCTTCTTCGTCCCAAACGCCCGCGTACGTACGTACGTTCTTCCATGACAAAAGGTACGGTGGTCATTATGTCGTTATGGGTGTTCTCTACGGTGGATCGGACTGCCGTCGTCGTCCTAGCCAACAGAACGGTATGTCTTCATTGCATGCAGTGGAGTATAGGGACCTACCACGGCAGAGATGAGTTAAGTTCGATCATGTTCATGGTTGGTCCTCAGTTACAATACAACGACGTACACTGAGTTGTGTTTATTTGATACTGTTACTAGTAATTAAGGCTCGGTTTGTAGTAGCGGATCGGATCCAAGGCCCTGGATGATGCATCCCGTATGCTGATAATTAGCTCTACTAGATTCAAACTCCCCAGCTAATAGCCTAACTAATAGTTTAAAATAAACTATTTAGTTAATGAAAAGTTATTAGCTAACTCTTACAAGCTAAATACTACTTGATCCCTTCGTTCTAAATTACTCCCTCCGGTCCTGTATATCTGGCGCGGCGTGCCTAATCCCAGAGACCAAGAAACGTATTAACTACATGCATGTCGAGTAACAGCCGCGCAACCCGGCCGCGAATTCTATCGGTTAGCCGAAAAGAGTTGGCGCTATCTTTGCTTCCCACCTTATTTTTCTCAACCCAAAGGAGTTGCTGCGGTTTCTATCTCATCGTTGGCAGGTGAAAAGGGCACGGTTGCATGCAACACTTCATGCTAGCCAGCATGCATGCCGCTTCGTTAACTGTGGACTAATTAATTTACTCTCGATATATTCACTCCGCCAGATATTATGGACAAAATGAAAAATGAGTGTGTGCCAGATATAGAGGACCGGAGGGAGTATAAGTCATTTTGGCTTTTCTAGCTACATAGCTTTTGCTATGCATCAAGAACACACACTATATTTAGGCCTTGTTTAGTTCGTGGGTGAAAAATTTTTGGGTATCACATCGGATGTTTCATGGGATGTCGGAAGGGGTGTTCAGATACTAATAAAAAAAACTAATTACATAACTCGCCTGAAAACCGCGAGACGAATTTATTAAGCCTAATTAATCCGTCATTAGCGCATGTGTGTTACTGTAGCAATTATGGCTAATCATGGACTAATTAGGCTTAAAAGATTCGTCTCGCGATTTTCATGCAAATTGTGCAATTCGTTTTTTATCTACATTTAATGCTCCATGCATGTGTCCAAAAATTCGATGTGACGGGATAAAAAATTTTGAGTGAAAACTAAACAGGGCCTTAGATGCATAACTCTTGCTATGTAACTAGAAAAGACAGAATATGACTTATAATTTGGAATGGAGGGAGCACTAACTATTAGCTGGTGGATCCAAATAGAGGGAGTGCTAACTAATAGGTTGAGCAACAGCCCTAGTAAAAAGCTATTAGCTATTCTCCTTTGGCTAGCAGCCAATAATTAACTGTCGGATCCAAACGTGTGCCCTAAGATTATACTGTTGGTAAGGGGGTATCACTTTCCCTTCGTCCCCTTCTCTCTCTCTTTTCTTCATCTTGCTCCTCTTAGTCCATGCATAACAATTACGCTTTAGTGTCCAGGCAAAGACGCCCAGTAAGGGGAGAGGGGGACTCTTATCCCTCACATTGGATCCACCCCATCCGTATGGATCAGTTAGTGTTAGTACTTAGTGATAATGGTTAGTCCTCAGCCATAAAACATACACATAACCGTGATATCCACAAACGCTCACTTCAATAATGTAAAAACATTTCTTTACTCAATCGAACACAAGAGCAGCGCAGCAGTGCAAACCGTGTGCTGAAACTCCTGAACCCCAGAATGAAAGAAAGCCACCGAAAAGCAAGCTGTCTGCTAGCTGGCGACGGCCAGTCTATCTCGTTGTTGTCAGACACACACTAGCACATGCGGCGTGGCAGGGCATGGCATGGCTACCCACTACCAGCCCTCCCTCCCGCCTGCCATCCTGCCTCCGCTCCGCTCCTTGGCGCTCCTAGTAGGCGCAACACGTTGACTCTTCGCGGCCGGGCAGTACCAGTACGGGTACGGCGTCCGGCGGGCGGGCACCGTCCTTTCCCCTTGGACGTGACACGGCCGGAGACGCCGGCCCATCACGTTGACACGGTTCACGCGCCGTAATTGTACGGCGCTTGTCCGTGTGGTCGGCGACCCTGACGATCGAGAGCGCGAGCGACCGAGCCCTGCCCCGCTGCCCGGACCGGCCGGCCCCACTGGTCGGTCACTGGACCTCGGCCATGCATGCCTGTTGCCTGTTGACCGTCAGGCCGTGAAGAAGTCGTCACGTCGGCCGGCGGTCGTCCTCCGCTACCACCTCCACGGCGGTCTCGTGCATGCATGCATCCATGTGGGCCTTCTTCTTCCCCCGACGGCTTCGATCCTGCGCCGCACGCAAGCTTGCGACAGCCGCCCGCCAGCGCCCAGCGGCGGCGCTCTACCGGTCTACTCTACCGTCTACCCTGCGGGACCGGCCAGCGCGCAGCAGCCGGCTACTCAGGCTAGTGGCGCACCCTAACGTATTTCGACACTGTTCGGCAGCACACCTGAACGATTACGAGCTGCATGGCGCGCGCTGCACGACGACGCAGACCCGCGGTGACTCCCACAATTCTCGGCGCCGTCGCCGCCACTTGCCACCTTCATTTCTGGCAAAAAGTTGGGGGCGGCCGCTAGCCCCTCTCCAGCTCTCCGGTTCTCCGGCCGGCCGGCCTACACCGTGCATGACATGAATGGAAAGGGTAGGTAGCTCCACTGCATACTCCAGGGAAGAAAGACGAGACTACGAGAGCCCGTCACATGGCCGCAAGTTCGTCGTGCGTGCTCCAATCACAGACCTTTTTTCTTCACGATTTCGGGGGTGTTTGTTCTCCTAAACTTCAGTCGATGTCCCGTCACATATTTGACTGTATTAAATATAGATTAACTATAAAACTAAATGTATATATTAAAACTGTTTTGCGAGACAGATTTTTTAAACCTAATTAGTCTATAATTTAATAATATGGTACTACAGTAAATGTATGCTACTGATAGATTAATAAGACTTAATAAATTCGTCTCATAAATTATTAATATATTTTATAATTTATTTTTTTATTAGTATCTGAACACCTGATATGATAGCGCAGAGCCTAAACTTTAGTTGCTGGCTCCGGACAAACCCCCACGTCGACGCATTATCGCCGGCTCTGAGAAGAAAAGCCTACACTGGGGCGAGGGCTAGAAAGAGCAAGGCGACAAGGCACCACGTCACTCAAGGGTCTTGCTTGTTTCCCAGCTGCCATATACGGAGTACACGGAGTAGTCCCATCCAAACCCCCACCACATCACCTCACCAAAACCAAACGTGCCATCTTTTCCTCTCTCCCATTTTTTTATCTTAAAAAAGAAAAGATTCGCAGTCGATATTTTTATCCGAAAATTTTTAAAGAAAAATTTCCGTAACATTTTTTTTATTGTTATTTGGCAAAATTTGCCTAATCATAGACTAATTAGGCTCAAAAGATTTGTCTCGATATTTACAGATAAACTGTGCAATTAGTTATTTTTTACCTATATTTAATGCTCCATACATACATCTAAAGATTCGATATGACGAGTACTATGTAATTTTTTTTTTTGATGTTTTTGAACTAAACAGGGCCTCACGTGAACTCCTCAGCAGCTGCAGCCTTTTTCTTTTTAAAAAATATAACTACATAAAGATGAATATATATATATATATATATATATATATATATATATATATATATATATATATATATATATATATATATATATGTCCCACTACCACCAGTGGCACTAGACTGACTCATCGAGGAACAAGTCTGGTCTCTGGTGTACGGAAAGTGCCTAAGACTGATTGCACTGGGAGCCGGTATAGCATCCGGTAAAAGGAGCAGAGGAACATATAACGGACAAACACTCTGCAGCGCATCCGGGAAAAGGAACGCTACACGCGCGTTGTCCGCTATCTGTGGCGTTTTGGCGGATGTTTGGCGGATGTCCTTTACAGGAGTGAGGAGAGAGGCAGAGGAGAGAGAGAGGGCATGCACAGTGACGGGCCCCACTTGTTTAAGTAAAAAAAATGTTATAACTCATAAACCAAAAAAAACAAATTAAATTCCGATTACACTATTAAATTCGTTTCGATAAATCCTTCAAAACAAGATGTCACATGGATATATTTAGATAAAGTGACAAGTGGGCCCCACAGTGGATAGAGGATGATATAGAGGATGGATGGGTGCAGAAGAATTGAGTATAGAGGAGAGAATCTTGATGACTAGGCCTTTTAGAGGATGAATTCAGAGTACCACGAGTGCGATCAGTCTAAACAATGCGTTGCAAGTGCAGTTCGACGATACACAAAAGCCCGATTGTTTTTTTAACGTGCGGTTCGGGCTCTGCCAAACTCGATCGGAAACATTTCGAGCTTTGCTGATGTAGGGATTATTCTAACCTGCCTAAGAACAAAAGTGGGGTTAGTAGGCTGATGAGGCAACTGATGTTGTTGATAAACACGTCCTGATCAGACGGCACTTACTACAATCCTTTTCTTCTTTTTAACTGAAAACAAAACAAAAATTCGAGTTGCAATAACAATGGGTGTGTTTAGATCCTTCGAACTTCCAAAAATTTTATAAGATTTTCTGTCACATCGAATCTTTAGACGTATGCATGAAACATTAAATATAGATAAAAATAACTAATTACACAGTTTGGTTGTAAATCACGAGACGAATCTTTCAAACCTAATTAGCTAATTATTGGACACTAATTACCAAATACAAACAAAAGAGTTACTGTGCTTCCAAAAATTTTAAGGTAGCAGCTAAACACACCATGTCAAAAGAAAAAAACAATAGTACTAGGAGAGGAAAGATGAAAAAAAAAGTAGTGTTACTGTATCAGGGCAAAGACGCCCTACCCCCAATAATTGTTGCACAGTATGCACAGGCCCTTGCGTGGCAGTATGAACATGGCGGTGGGGCCCACCTGCCCACTGTTTTTCCTTTAGATTACCTGTCAGGGATGGAAAGGTTGCGGCCCCATGTCAAGGAGCAATAATCTAAAGGAGTATCGCTGCCCTCCCCCCCCCCCCCCCCCCCCCCCCCCCCCCCTCAGCTCCTCCTCGGCGTGACGCGGCGTCGTCCTCCTCCTCCACCCCTCTCTCTTTTCATGCACACACTCCCTTGCTACAGTCGCAGTTGTCTGTGCAAGTACTGACTGCTCCTACTCCCACCCCCAACCCCAGTTCCTGGCCTCTCGGGCCTCGCTTTTGTTGCTGCAAATCTTTGTTGGCTATAAACACCGCACGCACCTTCCATTTCTCCTCCTCTCAAACACTCCTGCTCCTCAGCAGCAGCTGTTGCATCACACTTCACATCGATCCAGGCTAGCCGCCGAAGCTCTCCCTCATTTTACATCCGATTTGGCCTCGCTCGTTTGGCGCGCGGCGAAATTAGCAGCAGATCCGGCAGTCACTGTTGCCTCGCCTGCCGCCAGAAAAAATGCTCGCGGAATGAGAGGGAAGCAGCAGCCGCACGAGTGAGCGCGCGCGTGTGCAAGGCAGGGAGAGGGAGACGCTCCAGCTCCACCACCAGCTAGCTAGCTAGGAGCCTAGGACTAGCAGTACCGGCGTCGGCATGGACTGGGATCTCAAGGCGCCGGGTGCGTGGGACCTCGCGGAGCTGGAGCACGACCAACACGCGGCTGCTACAGCGGGGCCGTCGGGGGGCCACGCCAATGCTGGCGCGGCGGGGACGGGGACGGGGACGGGGTGCCGCCCTCCGCCCGGGGCAGGGGCGGCACCCGCCGAGTGCTCCGTGGACCTGAAGCTGGGCGGGCTGGGCGAGTGCGGCGAGCCCGGCGCGGCGCCGCCGGCGCGCAGGGAGAGGGATGCCGCCGCGGCGGCGGCGGCGTCGGCGTCGCCCGGCGCCGCGGCGGGGGCGAAGCGGCCGCGCCCCGGGGGACAGCATCAGCAGGGGCAGGGGCAGGGGCATCAGCAGCAGCAGTGCCCGTCGTGCGCGGTGGAAGGGTGCAAGGCGGACCTGAGCAAGTGCCGCGACTACCACCGGCGGCACAAGGTGTGCGAGGCGCACTCCAAGACCCCCGTCGTCGTCGTCGCCGGCCGCGAGATGCGCTTCTGCCAGCAGTGCAGCAGGTAATGTTATGTAACCTGGTTTGTTCACCTTCTTCACTAGCTAGCCCGAAAACGGAATGCAGCAGCGTATCGTGTCGTCTGATTAGCAGCCGTTGCTCGCATCGAGGAGCTAAGCTAGCAGTAGCCAGTAGCAGCTGCCTGGTTGCTCTCCTCTCCTCTCAGCCCGTTCACCGTCGCTCGCTGGGCTGCGTTGACATGGGAGGGAGACGAGGTGGGCATGTAGCTCCCTGTCTCGTTTCAAGGATGCACAACTTTACCTTTTCCGGCATGCCTTTTCTTCTCGTTTCATTTTTTTCTTTCCTACCTGAAAAACAAAGAAAGGAAAGAAAAAACCCTTCATTTCGTTCGTTCGTTCGTTTCCTCCTGTAGCCCTGTGACGCTTTAACTTGGCAACAAGCTACGGTACCTGAATTATTGGCACTCCTTTTCCTTTTCTCCTCCCTTATCCCCTGCGCTCGCTGCTCCTGCACACTGCTCAGGCTCAGGCTCAGCGCTTCCATCACTTTCTCTGATGCCCTGCCCTGATGCGAGTTAAGGGCTGCTGGCAAAGTGGGCAGCTGCTCCCCAATCGTCTGCCCAAGATCGCCCCCTGCCTTAAAGAAACGCGCTGCGCCGCCTGCTCGACTCGACGAGCCCCGGCCCCGGCCCCGGCCCCGGCCTCGGCCTCGAACCCATGATGATTGCCTGGCCAACGGGGCGGATCGACGTGTGCGAGCGAGCTCCTGCGCTTGCTTTTCCGAGCGGATTCTTTCACGGCCTTTGGCTGGCGGCTGCGGCGACGGGATATTCATTTTTTCCTCCCCGTCCCCGTGTGGGGGCTGCCACTTGCCAGAGTGTTTTCTCCCTCGGAGATGGCGCTGAATCTCAACGAGACGGCCGTAGTACTCCCACTACCAGTCCCCGAGTCCCAGCTTTGGCTACCATCATTTCAGGCCGCAAGCTCCTTCTGGCCTAGTACCACATCTGCTAGCAGCTGTACCACTACCTGCGTACTAGGACTGTATTCTGTACTCCGTAGTATGAAAGGGAAAGGCTGCGTACTGGAGTATCTCTGCAGACAGTGTGCCCATACCCATGCATACCATATACAGTACCACCCAGAAAGTTTAGTAGAGTACTACTGAAATAGGAGTACTACTGAAAGAGGTTTATTAGGATACATAAACATAAACATAAAAGCATTTTATGGCCTACTTCTACCTACGTGCTTCCAAAGGATCATGTACGAGTATTCAGTGTTCACGTGCTAAAGTCATTATCATCTTGGCTCCATTTGGCAGCAGCGGCTTCAGAAGCTGTTTTCTGCTAAACGGGGTAAAATAAAACGGCTTCATTGATAGAGTCTTTAAAAACGTGCTCTCACATACCTTTAGGGTAGGAAGGAATAAAAAATAGTGGCTTCTCCTGACTTCACCTCATCCTACGTGGCGTTCTGTGAGAGCGTATTTTAAGGAACTCTATACGTAGAGCTGTTTTACTAAACGATTTACCAAAACGGCTCTAGCTTCACCGATAGAACTGTTCATGGAGCTGAAGCTAAAAAAAATAGCTTCACTGGTGAAGTGGAGCCGTGTCAAACGGGGCCTTATAAAAGTGCCTCTCAAAATATGATTTTGCTAATTATAGGGTGCGTTAGCGCCGCCAGGGCCCGTTTTCATCTGTGTTGTTAGAGTACTACTTCTGAGCTAGCAATGGTAACTCAACATGGTTCTCTGGCCGCTGTTATAACCAAAGAGGCTTCATTAGCCATCACCACAAAACCCATCCACATTTCTGAACATTCATATGCAGCTTTCACTTCAGGGATCACCACAAGCATTCCGTACTTCATCTCTTCACTCCGAGGGCAGTATTGTCTGAATGTCTACTTTCATTTCATCCCTGAACGACGATCCATCCATTTATTTTCGGTCTGAGGACAGTTAGTGGCCATTAAATGTTTGCAGTCTTAAGTAATTGCTTCATTTGCGATTTTGTTAAGTTTGGTGAAGTTTACAGTACAACGCTGTGTTGGGCGCCCAGTTTTGTCTTGCTCATCGGTAGCAGACGACGGTCCCGCTCTGTTGTGGTGGACCTAAACACTATATAACTTGATAGGGATCCTAATCTGATGCTCTGGTGCTATGTTCTGTTTATGTGGGAATATCTTACTCGGTGGGGACAAATTATCAATCATTGATTACTTTGTCTTTTGGTGCAAATTGCAGACTTTATAGATTAAGTGACAGTCAGCGAGCCAACAAAATTTTCAGCTTTCTTATCCGTATGGAGAATGGAACTGTCAGTTGGATGGACCGGAGTATGTAACTACTATGTAGTAGTAGTATACTGTGGTCCAAGCTCAACATGTCTTACAGTAATATTTTTCCTGTCTCTGTTAAGCACCGACGGATTCATTGACAAGGAACATTGGTCCCTGGCCTGCTACGTACTAGTATTAACTATTACAAGCATATGTGCGCAGTACATTAAATATTCTGACAATAATTATCTTGGTGTTTCTTTAGTGAGGAGCACCTTTATTATTATACCACTGGATCATGTGCCCACATACCTAGGACCATCTATTCTTCTCCCCACTGAAAAATCCGAGTATCTTGTTTGTTTACAATTACAAAAAAAAAAAAAAGAGTAGGAGTAGCCTAATTCAATTCACCAAGGAAGATCCTGTGGTCCTGATCGACTATGCCATTGTTCATTCGTTCATGGCCATATGATTGTGAGAGTGGCACACTACACTGCCACAAAATGTGCAAATGACTATGGAATAATAACCACCATGTAGTAAGGTTTTATGTCAACAGATTAGGTACTTATCAGTTGGATCACCTTCGTATGTGGTGATGATAGAATGATCCTTAATGGGACAAGTACCTTGTCAGCATAGTAATTATGTTGCAACTTCCTCATTTGCTTTACTAAAATTCAGTTATCTGATCAAGAGTGTTTGTTTATTTAGGTTCCACTTACTTGCTGAGTTTGACGCCGACAAGCGCAGCTGTAGAAAGCGTCTAGATGGACATAATCGCCGCCGCAGGAAGCCACAGCCAGACACCATGGCTTCTGCGAGCTTTATCACAAGCCAACAAGGTCATTTTCGTATTTACCAATTTGCTTTGTTTTTGCCCAGTCTGTACTTTGGTTCAAATAGATCTTCATTGTTTCCATATCTTGCTGGACAAAGAAAAGGTAAAATATTAAGACATATCTGTGCACACATAAACCATGAAAAGTAAAAATGTGGTTCAGGTCTGCCTCCCTGCTCTGTTAAACTTGTAGAGCTTGCATGTTCCACAATTTTTGCCCTATTCATCCATTTTCCTGCATACATTAGTTGTGATAAGTCGAAGTTTACATATAGATGCATCAAGTTATTATGAACTACCTTCCACACATCTATAAAGATCTTTAAACCTGGTGATCGGTCACTGTTCATCACGCACTATTCACACCCCCTTTTCTTCCCACACGTCACTATTCATCCACAGTACCAGATCCGATAACTAGTAGCTGCCCGTTATCTACAGTACCGGATCCGGTTACCAATACCCACCTGGTGCTCAGTTACTTACATCCAGACCCGTCTCCCTCCGCGCCGTCCGCACGAAGCGGCGGGCCTACCCTCTAGTTTATTTATTTATTTTTGGCTCAACTAGGAAGCTCTTCTGTTTCTGTCAATTGTATCCTCATATATTTTTGGCTCAACTAGGAAGCTCTTCTGTTTCTGTCAATTGTATCCTCATATTTAATGCAAGGTCCTTCTAATGCCTTCAAGATCATATATAGGTCCCCACAGCCCCAACAAAAGATTAGTATTACTGTATGTTGTTTTGCCTTTCAGATGTGTTCTAGAACAGACTAGTATGCTTCACCACTTGTGTGGTGCATACATAAATGCAACTTAATCGACAATCCGTACGAGTTTCGAACTTGAATACAAATACCAGCAGATTGGCACATAGAACTGCAAGAAAATTCTGGTTCACATGAAATGGGGCACGGAATCAATTTACTCTTTTGTGCTGCTACTAGATGCGTATGTCTAGCAGCTACATTATCTCTATCAGTTAATCAGTTATCACCTAATCAGTATTTCTTTGAAATTCAGGCACACGATTCTCACCATTTGCACCTCCAGGACTGGAGGCAACAAGCTGGCCGGGGGTGATCAAAACCGAGGAGAATCCATATTACACTCACCAAATCCCTCTGGGCTCCAGCAGCAGCAGCAGCAGGCAGCAGCATTTCGTGGGATCCACCACGCCTGCCTACGCCAAAGAAGGCCGTCGCTTCCCTTTCCTGCAGGAGGGCGAGATAAGCTTTGCCACCGGCGTGGTGCTGGAACCGCCGGCGTGCCAGCCACTCCTCAAGACGGTAGCAGTAGCACCACCCGAGAGCAGCAGCAGCAGCAGCGCCGGCGGCGGCAAGATGTTCTCCGACGGGCTGACTCGCGTGCTTGACTCGGAATGTGCTCTCTCTCTTCTGTCAGCGCCTGCCAACTCCTCCAGCATCGACGTCAGCAGGATGGTCCGGCCGACTGAACACGTCCCCATGGCTCAGCCCGTCGTCTCGGGCCTGCAGTTCGGCAGCTCGTCGTGGTTCTCGCCGCGCCCCCAGGCTTCCACGGGCGCGACCACGGGCGGCGGCTTCCCCTCCTGCCCCGCCGTGGTGGAGGGCGAGCACCAGCAGCTCAACACCGTGCTGAGCCCCCACGACAACGTGGTGAACTACGGCGGGATGTTCCACGTCGGTGGCGGCAGTGGTGGCGGCGAGGGCTCCTCGGACGGCGGCACCTCTTCGTCGATGCCCTTCTCGTGGCAGTAGTAGTTCTCAGCAGCTGCTGCGTTCTTTGACCTTTCGCGTTTCCGACGATCCGGTAGAGTGCTATTGGCTTTAGTGATCACAGATCAGCATTGATTCCTGTCTTTTCTGCATTCGTTTTCTTGATTCGGTTAGAATTCGTGTGGACATTTTTTGAGCATGATTCTGTGCTCGTTTTCCTCAAATTATCTTTGCTACTGTGGCGCCTGCCGACTGCTGGCTGCAGCATGTTGCTTCTCTTGGTAACTTGTCCTTGAGACGAGGGCCACAACTGTGATCGTAGCGCATGCATTGATGGATGCATGGGGCTCGCAGAATTTCAGTCAGATTTTAGATTTGTTCTTTCTTGACTCGGTAATTCTACCTATCGGGCGTTCGTTCCGTTCGGACGGACCCACCGACGAAACGACTCGGACCGACTCGGCGTCGCGGCTATGATAATTCTCAATCCGCCTCCCTCATCCACTCCCGCTTCGCACGCCCACTCTACCGCTTGTTCCCTCATCCCCACCTGCAGCGCGGCGCCCTCCCCCGCACCCCGGCGAGACGCGCGGTGCCCTTTCACCCCCGCGCGCGGCGCCCTCTCCGACCCACGGTGAAAAGCGCGTTGCCTTTCCCCACCCCCGGGTGAGGCGAGGCGCGGTGGTGGAAGGCGCGGCATCCTCCCCCACCCCGGCGTGCCTAAGGATGGCAACGGATCGAGTTCGGATCGGGTGGAGTCTCCGTGCACTCAAAACCGAAACCTGAAATCGAAACCCGAACCCGAACCGAACACCGATTCGAGTGGAAATCCATCACCAAAACCAAACCCGCGGATACCCGAAACCCGAACGAATACCCGAATGGATACCCTAAACTCACGGATAAATATACACATATTCACATGTATAAATAAGAGGCAACAAATAATAAATATTTTCATGAGTCAATTTTGAATAGATTTAATAATCTAAGTAAACAAGCTATTATTAGCATATTATAAAACATGAGTTTTAATTCCAAATGATTTATTTCGGATATCCATTAGATATCCACGGGTGGAAGACCAAACCCGAAACCGAACCCGATACCAAACCCGAAATGGAACCCAAAAACCGTGGGTGAGAAACCATCCCCAAACCCGAACCCGCAGGACCCGAAACCCGCGGGGGTATCCGCCCCGAACGCGATCCGCTGCCATCCTTAGGCGTGCCCCTCGGCGGCCTCCTCCCACCACGGTATCCTCCCCTGGCACGACGTCCTCTCCCGGCGCGGCGTCCTCCCCCACCAAGAGCCCCAACCTAGCGCGGCGCTCTCCATACCCCGGCGCGGCATCCTCCCCACCCCGGTGGCACCCTCTCTCACCCCCGGCGACCTAGCTCCTCCCACCCGGCGGCCATGGCGCTCCCTGCGCCAGCCTCTCTCTCTCTCCCCGCCCTTTGTTGCAATTGTATGTTTCAATTGTTTCAGAAGGTTTAGAGGTATGTTGCAGTTGAATCATATGGATATTGCAAAAGTAGATCGGGGGATGTTGCACATGTTGCAGTTGTCAAGGGCATGTTGCAATACTATGTTTTGAGTGTTTCAGATGTTTCAGAGGTATGTTTCATCTGTGTTTTTTAACACATGTTGCAATTGTGTTTATCTGAATGTTACATATGTTTACACATGTGTTGCATGTGTTTTATTCGGATGTTGAGCATGGTAGCAATGGTTTTTAACTGTGTTTCAGATGCGTTTTCAAGTGTTTCAGAAGCATGTTTCAAGTGTTTCATCTTCCTTCAGACATATGTTGCAATTGTTGCATCACGATGTTTCAAAAGTAGATCTGAGGTGTTTGCACGTGTTGCAATGGCACCGGTGGCTGACGAACAGCGGCTCGTCGCAGGGCTTCGGCTCCTACCTCGCGTGGAGCACCTCGCCCTCTCCTCTCCCTCCCCTCCCTTCCCTTCCCTTCACTTCCCTTCTCTCCATCTCGCCGCAACAGTTCGAGCTTGTCCTCAACATGGAGTTCAGCGGCGCTACAGCGAGATGGGACACAGGGCGGGTGCATTGTACATTGCGGGGCGGTGGTGCTGCGTCCGTATGCGGGGCGCTGGCGTGGGATGGACGCTGGTGGGGCGCGCTGGTGTGGGATGGACGCGTGGCGAAGCTCATCCCCGTTTTTGCGGGCAGGGCGCAGCAGCCTACCCTGACGTCTAGACGAGCGCTGTCCGCCGGACGTCCGGGCACAAGCCTGACCGTTCTTGACTACACATCAGGTAGGAGTAGCTACTGATGCATTTGCACATGACAATCGAACGACACACCACATGCGGGCATCACGAATCACTTGCTGAATCTGCTAAAACAAGAATCGATCGAAAATTCGACTTCATTACCGTAGTAAAAAGGGGACGAAAAGACGTAGGTGTTGCGGCATCAGGATTGCTGGAAGCAGCAGAACACAGCACAGTGTTGAGTTTGCTGGAAGCGTCGTGCGGTCGTTCCATTGCCCATCCAGCCGGCCGCGTTCCCCCCACTAGTACAGGAATGACATATACTCCCGGTTGGCAACCCCCTTTACTCCCGGTTGCCCAACCAGGAGTACGTTTTCGGAAGTAAAGGTTCACAACCGGGAGTAAAGGGGGACTTTTACTCCCGGTTGGTAATACCAACCGGGAGTAAAGAGTCAGTTGGGCCCGTGGCCTGGCAGACACCTTTACTCCCGGTTGGTAATACCAACCGGGAGTAAAAGTCCTTTTTTTTCTTTTTCTTTTTCATTTCAATTCATAATTTATTTTGGTTTTAAAATAGGTTTTCGTATACGATTTTTGCCCTACAAATAATATATGCATACACGTGCGTATAGTAAAGTTTGGTTTCGAGCAATGTACGCAAGTAACCCAACTAAAAAGAAAGTATATACAAACAATTTGTGCACCATATATAATACAAGCTTGCATTGTATACTTTCATCGTCGTGTCCGCCCTTTGAATCCGATAACAAGTTGTCATGACTCATTACATTCAAAATAAAGTTATCATGACCCTAGTTTTTTGGAAGCCATTGTTCATCGGGGTTAAAGTAGAACTCGGTGCCGGGCTTTAAGACCTGTTCATTAAGAAATCCTGCTATCGTCTCTTGCATTGCTTTGAGATGGTGTATTTGCAGGGTCTTCTCTTTCAAATGTCTAGTCTACAATTTGAGTAAAAGAAAAATTATTAGTATATATATCAAGAATAATGATAAATCAAGAAAAAGTAGTAGTATTTAGATACGTACTTTTTCTTACTCTAGACTTTTTTTAGCACGACTTCAGGAACTCACAAACATAGTGAAAGTCCTATGTTTGGTGTTGGTAATTAGTGACAATGTCTAAGTACTAATCCTATGCCTAAGTTGTATGTAGCATATGAGGATTAGTACATTCCAAGGTTGGTGGCAAGATGGACATGGTGATCATAATGGCCACACTTGGATTTGGACGCAACCCTACGTGATCAAGGCAAAGGTATATGCTTAAGGGTTGTGTTTTAGTAACCAAGGCACCTAGTGGGTGTGGTTACATTATAGGATAGATAGCCGTACTATAAAGAGGGGAATGACGCGGCTATTGAACTCCTAAGTGCCTCTAGGTGTGCATTTCATGTCATATGCATTTGGATAGAACTAATAACGCCTCGAAAAATGATTGTGAAAATGCTAACACACATGCACATGGTGATAATCACTTGGTGATGTTAGCACGTTTGCGATGGCGTTGGAGTTTGAGCGGTAGAGAGGGTTTGGGGTCCTCTCTCCCTCCCGCCGAGCTTGCGAGGCGGGATTCAGGCGTTTTTGAGGAGTTGAAACGACTATTTTCTACTACGCCGGAAGTCGGAAATCAAACGGAAATCAAACGGAAGCGAACGGAGGTCACAGTGGTGACCGGACACTGGACCGGACGCGGTCTCTGTTTGACCGGACGCGTCCGGTCAGCGTTCAGCGTCTGCGCGAGTTTTATTTTATCGATCGGACGCGCAGTGCATCCGGTCACAGTCGACTGGACGCGTCCGGTCGTTCAGGGAGCTTACTGGACTCCAACCGGACGCGGGCACTGTGGCGTCCGGTCAGTTCTTCAGCGCGTCCGGTCGCTGTTTCGTTGTGCGCCGCTCAGGGTTGACCAGCGCGTCCGGTCAGTTACGGGACCAGCGCGCCCGGTCATGCCCAGCGCGTCCGGTCCGCGCGACCAGCGCGTCCGGTCGGTGGTTCGCGAAAGAGCCGTTGTGTGATCGGCGCGTCCGGTCCACGCGACCAGCGCGTCCGGTCAGCGCGACTGCGGCTGTTTAAGTTCCTAACGGCTATATTCGAAGGGGTACGTTGTTGACGGTCCTTAAGTACCAAATATAGTTATCAAATAAATAAAGAAAAGGATCCAAATGCAACCAACACCTAGACTTAGGGTTTTATCTGACAGAATTCCACGAGTTTTGGTGTTTGTCTGTTTCTGCAGGGGGTTATCAGAAAATACGGAGGAAAGGCCCACACGTCGGGTTTACATAGAGATAATAACGTGTTCACCGATTTTCTATCATCTAGAAGACTCCAGAAGCCACGAGATCGAACGGGAGGCCGAACGGGCCCGGAGGCAGGGCGCCCGCCCTGCTCCCTAGGGCGCCCGCCCTGGCCTGAGAGCCAATCAGGCTCCGTCTCGCGGATTATGCTCCACCGACCTAAGGGATCAAGGAAAACCGTGCGATTAATGTCGGTTTGATCCGACGGCCCACGTTCACTTGAGGGGGCTATATAAGCAGGACCCCTGGCCCCTGGAGGAGGCACTCCCTCATTCTTAATTCCTCAAACCCTAATCTCAGGAGGAGGATCTCTGATCAAGCCCTAGAGCCACCACATCAACTAGATCTCTAGTATAGCATAGCTACATAGGATTAGAACTAGAAGGAGTCAATCTTCGATTGGTTTTCGGATCTGTCAAGAGGATTCTTGGTAATTCCTCTACTGTTCTTCATTGTTCATCTTTGTTCTTCAATATTATGAATACAACTTTGTTCTATTTCAATATATTGATTATGACTATGCTCTACTTGTTTATGTTTGCAATTATATTATTCTTAGTTTATCGTAGTTATACGTTTGGCTTAGTTAGATTGGAATTATATACATGTTTAGGATCGTATAGCGTTTATCCATCGGATCCATGGGTAAATGATAAATATTGTGTAGGCGTGGTGCTTAGACCATATTTATCTGCGATTGCACCTTATATGCCGGATCGTGGGGTGGTCCGCGATGGTGACAGCTTCGTTGGTTCTTATATAGTCCCCCTCCCGTGTGTAAGGCAGGCAGAGCAACATTATTACGGGGGAGTGATTGCTATGTTTCTCATCTTCCTTGATAATATCACTATGCATGGGCGTAGTCCTTTCTCGCAATGATTGCCAAGTGTACTTGCACTAACTATGATATGCTAGACTTTATAGTTAAGAATAACTTAGGAAATATCCTTGTAGTTCGTCCTAATACCATGCTAATGACTTGCTAGAATATCTGTTGAGGTGCTTATCATTATTATATGTGGCTAGCTGATCAGATTAATTATCTTTGTCACCATTCATACTTTATCTATATTTTATGTGACACTTACCCCTGTATGCAAGAGATAGATGAATGCTCTCACTTATACATGCAATGATTGATACTCATTCCTATATTCCATTCCATAATCAACATTGATGTTAGTAATCCCTTCCCAGTGGTAAAAATATAAATAACGATACCTAGAATACTTCCCGGTTAAAATGCTACATCGGTATTAATCTGTGCGCTTGCAGATCTTATTTATTATTTATTTAGAAGAGCAGTTGCATATTTCAATACCGCGTCTCTCATGTCATGCTGGGGATGACAACTTGGCTAAAGTGGCATGAGGGATAGGTTCGGCATTTTTGGCGCCGTTATCAGAATTAGAAAACTAAGTCTACTTTTGGTAATGACGTTAAGAATGCCCAACATACGTCTATAAATACTCGTTGGCCGGCTCAAGGCTCTCTCTTAGACATTTTGACATACTTGTGAGCACTTTGAGCTAAGCAACTCCCCTCCACTCATCTCTCTTGTTTCTTTGCATATTCGAAGTGAGATTGAGTGATCCAAGTGCATTTGCATTGTGAGATTGCATCTAGTTGGCACTTGGTGGTTGATTTGCTGCGGGATTCTTGTTTCTCTTGGTGGTTGCCGCCACCTAGACGGCTTGGAGCAGCTTGGAGGCGTTGGCAAGAGTTGGTGATTGTTCTTGGCCACCTCCGGTGATTGTGAGGGGTTTGTGCCTACCTCGGCGAAGCGCCAAAGGCAACGTTAGTGGATTGCTCGTGTCATTTGCAACCTTTTGCCATTTGGTAGGTTCTTGTGGCGCCTTTTGAGAGGCTCGGTGTGAGACCGATTAGCCACCGAACCACGTGGTAAAGAGGGACACAACGGGGACTAGCGTGCCGACAAGCACGTGAACCTCGGGATAAATCTTTGTGTCATCATTCTTATTGTGATTGATCGATCCCGGTGGTTGTGTTTTGTGGAATTCATCTCTTGATCTTATTGTTTGGTTGGCTCAATACTTCGCCCCTCGGTGATACCCTTCTAACTCTCTCTTGTATTATTTTATTAGTTACTTTGCTAGAGTAGCTTTTTTGTGTAGCTTGCTAGTTGTAGTTTCCTTCTCGGTTTGACTTGTGCGGTTGAGTGCAAATATACTAGAATTGTGAATTGGATAGGTGGCTTGCAAACACCCCGTAGGCTAAGCAAAACACGCATCTCGCTATTTGTTATATTGATAAACTTGTTTAGCTTGTCTTTGTAGAATTTTTAAAAAAGGCTATTCACCCCCCTCTAGCCATCAAGACCTTTCACATAGTATTCACAGAGATTGGTCCCCTGTGGCTGCCGCAGAACCCACTTTAGGAGAAAACAGATTCAGTATCTGATCCGATATAGGTAAATTGATACATATAGGAAGCAACATAGGGAAATTGAACTAATAGAGCGCATCTAGTATTTCTTTGGCTCCTGTCACCCGATTCCCTTTGCATGCTAAATTCAGGTGTTTTTAAGGCTATTGTCACCCGAGTGACAGGAGGGTGAAAATCACTCGGGTGACAGGTAGACAGACCCAAAAAATGTTGTAGCTTCAGCAGACATTCAGCTGCTATCTTAACCATCATCTTTGGACAGCATTAGGCCATCTTGACTTGACGTCGTCAAGATATCTTGATACTTAATTTTAGCACCAAGCAAGCACAACTAACAGCAGGTCAAGTATGAACTGATACGTACTCCAATCTGAAAAGTATGAAGTGATACGTACTCCATCTGAAAAAAAGGATTAAATGGTGTTAAGTGTTGGAAAAAAAGTATCAAGTGATCCTCTAGTACTCTAGTCATTAGCCCAATCTGAAAAAAGGGATTAAATGGTGTTAATTGTTGGAAAAAGTATCAAGTGATCCTCTAGTACTCTAGTCATTAGTACTGCTGCAGCAACAAGTGATACTCCAATCTGAATTAAAATCAATTGTATATACATGAAACTGCATTTGTGGTGAACCTATGAGACTAGCTGAAAAACAGAACACAACAAGATCCACCGACTATGTATCCATCCTTGTGCGATTGCCAGCCACGAATTCATGCTAAATTACCAAGTCAGGCCATCAAAACTAATTACATCACACTAAATTAATCTTCTTTTTGCGAGGAACACACTAAATTAATCTCTTCCGATGCAACAATAAAAACATATTAGATGAGTTCGTTCAGACTAACTATGATTTCCATCCAATCAGTAAGAAAGTGAGACCCGCAACGTGGACAACCTATGAAGCTGAAATGCAACATATTAGCAACAAGAATTTTGAAGCAATATAAAGATGCAAACCTTTGGGGTGCTTACTGTCATAATGAATCAAAGGAGAAAGACAGTAGATTAATGCTCAAGACATGGAGTTTTGTTGCAATTTAATCTTCTTTTTCGTAGCAGCAACCTTGAGGCCGCCCTTAGTCTAGTTGTCAGCTGCTGCAACCTGCAGTGACATTTCGTCATGCACCTTGCCTGCATGCCCTCCTCTACTATGATAGTTGACATGGGAGAGCTTAGCTAGATGGAATAGCAGCGATGGCAGAGGGGAGCTAAGGATAGCACGCCACCGCCAGGTCTCCTGCTATTCCCATCGGGCCTCTGTATCTCCTCTTCCGTGTCGAGCCGATGCAAGTGGCACACAGGAACAAGGAGAGAGGAAGGGGTAGCTGTCATGCACGCGGATGTGCCAGCGACTTGGAGGCGGCGAAGCCCGCGACCATATCAGCATGGTTGCCTTCAGCAATGTGCTCAGCTCCGGCCCTGGACGCCGCCGTGGCGCTGTGAGAGGGAAGAGCTCGGGCGTCCGAAAGTAGGACCCGGACGGGCGGACGGCGGCGCAGATCGGATCGAGAGAATTGGAGAGCAGCCAGGCGGACGGGGGAAGGAGAAGGGGCTGGTAATATACTTCAGACTTTTACTCCCAGTTCCTAAATCCACGCGGGACTAAAAGTCCTTTACTCCCGGTTTGTAATATCAACCGGGAGTAAAGGTCCAGATTTTTACTCCCGGTTCCTAAATCCACCCGGGACTAAAAGTCCTTTACTCCCGGTTTGTAATATCAACCGGGAGTAAATGTCAGACCTAGCTATATTTTGGCGGGCAACGAAAATGTAGGCGCGAAAATTTCGATTTTTTTAATATTTCATTTTATTTAATGTCTAAAGTCTAGTTATATGTGCAGTAAATTACATAGAAGTCATAAAATCTTTTAAAAATAACTAGAGTTGCTTTGGCTTTATTTCACACATGAAAAATATGTAACATAAATATTTTATTTTTTCTTTTAAATATTCACAACATATTGTAAAAAATCGGAAATTCATTAAATCGGAAAAAAGTACCAAACCAATTAAAAAAATCTCAAACTTGTTGATTCCTTCACACAGGGCATATGCAATGTTGAGAAAAAGTTTGAGACCAATACAACGCTGGAATGCATATGAACCCTGGAATTTCCGAGAACCAAAGTGTATAGTCATGGTT
The DNA here is from genome assembly GCA_038087645.1 of Saccharum hybrid cultivar R570. NCBI lineage: Eukaryota > Viridiplantae > Streptophyta > Magnoliopsida > Poales > Poaceae > Saccharum > Saccharum hybrid cultivar. Next base: position 13,914,164 of record JAQSUU010000598.1, read on the forward strand.
CGATGAAGGGTTTCATATACCTCTGTGAAGCATGTGGACTTCGCCTTTGTCGAAATGGTTTGAAATTTTATTAGTAGTCATTTGCACCCAAAATATAGTCCCACTCAAGATCTTAGGTTTTTTTGAAAATTATTTTTATTATTATATTTCTCTTCGTGCTGCGTGAGACAAAATATGGTGAATTACCAATCGAAAACACTGGAATTTTGCATCAACCACCGAGGATGTTTGACTCCTATGTCACAAGAGACCATTTGGAAAAGTTTGGTACCATTCCGGATCCTTTCTAGGGTGGACGCAGTTCAACGTATAATTACCTCGTGAAGTCGCGCGGAAATTCAATTAAACCGGAAAAAGTACCAAACCAATTCGGAAAAATCTCAAATTTGGCGGTTGCTTCACATAGGGCATTTGCAAGCCTGAAAAAAAGTTTGAGACCAATACGACACTTGGACCTCATAATGCCTAAGAACCAAAGTGTATAGACATGGTTCGATGAAAAGGTTCCATATACCTTTGTGAAGCATGTGGACTCCGCCTTTGTCGAAATGGCTTGAGATTTTTTTACACTCATTTACACCTAAAATATGACCCCACACAAGATCTTAGGTTTTTCTGATCATTATTTTTATTATTATATTTTTCTTCGTGCGGCGGGAAACAAACTATGGTGGATTATAGATTGAAAACACTGGAATTCTGCAGCGACCTCGACAAATACTTGTCTCCTAGGGCATAAGAGACCATGTGGCAAAGTTTGGCACCATTCGGGCTCTTTTCTAGGGTAGACACAGTTCAACATAGAATTACTTGGTGAAGTTGCGCGGAAATTCAATTAAATCGAAAAAAGTACCAAACCAATTCGGAAAAATCTCAAACCTGGCGGTTGCTTCACATAGGGCATTTGCAAGCCTAAGAAAAAGTTTGAGACCAATACGACACTTGGACCTCATAATCCCTAAGAACCCAGGTGTATAGACATGGTTCGATGAAAATGTTCCATATACATTTGTGAAGCACGTGGATTCCGCCTTTGTCGAAATGGCTTGAGATTTTTTTTGGCACTCATTTACACCCAAAATATGACCCCACACAAGATCTTAGGTTTTTCTAATCATTATTTTTATTACTATATTTTTCTTCGTGTGGCGGGAAACAAACTATGGTGGATTACAGATTGAAAACATTGGAATTCTGCAGCGACCTCCACAAATACTTGTCTCCTAGGGCATAAGAGACCATGTGGTAAAGTTTGGCACCATTCCGGCTCTTTTCTGGGGTGGACACAGTTCAACGTAGAATTACTTGGTGAAGTTGCGCGGAAATTCAATTAAATCGGAAAAAGTACCAAACCAATTCAGAAAAATCTCAAACTTGGCGGTTGCTTCACATAGGGAATTTGAAAGCCTCAGAAAAAAATTCTAGATCAATACAACACTGGAATGAATGTGCGGTCACAATTATTACATAATTATTTCTCAATACACAACATTAAACAACATTAAATTAAGCAGGCACAACAGTGATCTTCTGGTCATGATCGTGTCGCAACCATAGAGTGTTCTCATTATTTAGCGCTATGCTTGGATCTTTGTTCACTTTGAAGGGCACAATTCTATCTTAAGTGGAGTAAACTAATGATGACAAGTGCACACGAAACAAACGAGTTTAGAGATAGTACCACAAAAAAATACTATATTATAGGTCTTTTTGATCACTAAATTAAACTTTAATCATGTAAAACTTTAGTTTGAGACTATTCAAACGTAGTATGAATTAAAACGTAGATTTAAATTTTAGTCTAGCGTAACTAATTGTTAGGCACACTCTGTAGTGTATGCATCCAGACAAATATGGTATTAAACTTTTTGTCATTTACTCCTTCCATTTCAAATAAAATACATCAACTTCTACTATGTATATAGACAAATATTTGTCTAGGTACCTAAATTTTAATTGGACCTGCAACTACTCCATGCGTGACATAAAAGGAGTTAAGACTTAAACCGCCTTGTGATTCACAGAACTCACCAAATTTAATTTGGTGATGACTTTGCATTTTTTTTAAAAAAAAGTTTGAACGCAACATCAAGTGCCATTTGTACTTAAGGCGAACCTCAAGTTTCTTGTCTCCAACACTTCGGTCGGAATGCAGGGCTAACAATATATAGAGAAACACTTAGTTAGCTGGTTGTGCTTAAAAACCTGGACTAAAAGTCCATTTTTACTCCCGGTTAGAGACACCAACCGGGAGTAAAGGTTGACTGCACCTTTACTCCCGGTTGGTTTCTCTAACCGGGAGTAAATGTCTACCTTTACTCCCGGTTGGAGACACCAACCGGGAGTAAAAGTCCTCGGATCACGGAGTAACAGTTGCATGTGGGACTTTGCTCCCGGTTGGAGACACCAACTGGGAATAAAGGTCCCTTTACTCCCGGATGCAATAAGTGCCGAGAATAATCTAAAAAATGGTGCCGGAAGTATAAGTCAGTTCTCTACTACTAGTGCCCAGCGCCGGAGCAACCGCCCGCCGCCGGCGTCAGATGGGGATGCGCATCCGATCCTAGCCGTGCGCCGCGTGAGGACGTGCGGTTGTAGGCTAAACTTGTAGCCTTGGAGGCTGAAGCGTCTTGGGGGCCTGCAGGGATAGCACCTGACTGTTGCTAAGAGATTCTTCATGGGCTAAAGCCGAACTCAAATGAAACGGGCCCAGTTTGGAGACTCTGGGCCCAAACCGTGAACTTCCTTTCCTACGGCCTCCTGTTAGGTTGCATATCGTCTATTTTTTTCCACATTAGACCTTATTTAATATAAGATGCACTCGTATTCACCAAAATTCATATATATAAAAGTAGATTAAGATGAAACTCGTATCCGTTTCTCACATGAATCACTAGAAACAATTCCAGACGGTGTTCTGTTGCTTGAATTTGGAACGTTTTTCTTCCTCATTTTGTTCAACAAGTTAACCTAGGAAAGGGTGGTTCTGAACAGAATCGTCTCGGATTCTTTGACGCACTTATGGGCTACCATTTTTTTAGTTGGAATCCTTTTTTAGTGCAACAAGTTAAAATGGGTTTTATACAAGTTATTCTTCTCCACAAAAAGTTTAAATTTTTTGAAACATATTTTTTATTTATATGATATTTTAAGAAAATATGTTCATGTGAATTAGAATCCAACCTACCGGCCAAACGATCTCACAAAATGTTTCTGATTCATCACATACAATGTCTTTTGAGTGGATCCCTGCCAAATACATACTTAATTTAATTCACTCATAGATACGAGTATATCTAAATAAGCCCTTATTAACAACTCAAATGTTTGATTAGGTCCATTTCATCCATGAAAAGCAGGCCTCCAACCACCACACGTAGCCACAAAGGCCCATCTCAAGGATATGTTTAGGCCCATTACGGGAGTTTCTTTCCTTTTTATTCTTCCAATTTTTCCTCGATTTTATTTTTATTTTCGTTTCCCTCCTTCATTATTTATTCATTCAATCATTTTTATTTACTTTTGTTCGTTTCATTTTTAGGTGGTGTGTTCATGAAATGATATATGGTGTATTTTTATTATGTATTATCCATATGATGTTACATGATATATTTTTTATTTTATACTAATTATTTTGATTTTCTATATTTTTTATTTCCATGCATGGTGTATTTTGTGATGTTTTATTTTCATGGTGTATTTTAGGCTATCCATATCCATCCATAGGATGTCATCTAATGTATTTTCAATTGTTCACACACTATCCATGAAAATATTCTATGGTATATTTTGTTATGTTCATGTAATATTTATTGGAAGTTCCATGACGTATTTTCAGGTATCCTTTGGTCCCTGGCTTCTTTCCACTTATAGAGGTCAAGGAGGCTCATATGCATGCTACTCTTTCACCTTCAATCCCCTCCTCCATGCATTGCTTTCCTCCACCGTCTCCTACCACTAGGGATCGCCTGCACCTTGATGGGGTTGCCCACCCACAGCTGCTGCCACCACTGGTTTTTGTCGCACGAAGCATCTACAATTTTCGTGTTCAGTTTCTCTTTCCTTTTTGTTGCCGCCATCTTCATTTCTTTTATGAAACAGGAGGGTTTGCCCCCTACTGGATTTTATTAATAACAAAAAGGTGGGTGTGTACAGAGTTACCAGCTCAGGAAACAAAGAAAATTAATAGGATTACACAAGGGTGTCTAGCCATAAGTCAAACATAGGTTGATACATGTCCCTAGCTCTTAGCTTAACTAGAGCTTTTTTTTCCGAAAGGTGTCTTTGCCGCCATCTTCATTCACGATGGGTTGGTCACCAATGGCGCTTCATGATACACTTCAAGTTTACCATCTTCATAGGAAGGGCCTCTCTCACGTGAGATAAAACTAGCTATTAATTGGGAGGCGCTTCTTCACCTTGATTTGGCGTCTAGGGCGTGATTGCTCTCTGCCGACGAGGTCGTACTTTGTGGTGACTTGAGATCGTTGCTGCACTTGCATGTGGTTGCTGCTAGGGTGCCAGTTGTCGTGGCACCATGCCCGGGTGTGGGGATCCCTAATGGTTGCCACGCTTCACCCATTGCGGCCGGCATGATTAGTTCCTGCAATCTTGTCAATGCGCCTTCTAGCTTGGTCATGGGTTTGTCATGTTCATCGGTGTTGGCTGTCATCTTTTCATCGCCGCTGGCCCACTATGGTAGAAGCCTCTTTTCAAATTGAACCCTAGTCTACTGGTGGTTGTGGTGCCACTGCTTGTCGCTCGTCCCCTACACATGCAGCACAATCACCCGGCCCTAGTTCTCTAGCAAAGGCATGGGTTGGGTTTTCGTTGTGAGGGGTTGACTGCTGCATTTGTATATTAAGCTCCTTTCGGTTGGTTTGACATTTAATTATGATGACTAGTTGTGTTTGTTGTTTCTGTTGTGTTTATTCAGTGCTAAGCTTCATCTAGTCATAAGTTGTTTCCGTATAATTAATTGAGTGCGAACTTTAATTGTGTTGATGATGATCTTTGTAAGGCTAGTCTCGATCGGAAAGGATGCATGGTGTGATCCCGGTAAACTTGCTAGGCTTAGGCTTAATTACCAGAATTGTGTTTTACTTTCTGTTCCTATTAGACGCTATACGGAGATCCATTCGTCTAGATTAAAGGCATTAAGCGCGCTCCATCGATGTCGTAGGCTTGGAGCCAGCTAGCGGTGGCTACATACACCCTACACGTTCGTATACGTGATGCTCAGGTACAGTACTGGTACTGCTAGACTGTGCAGAAGTTACAACATCATTAATTCATAAGTCATGACACGTACGTACTGTAAGCGTAGTATACGCACTCTTTGCATAAAGTAGCATGTGCAGGGTACACAGCTGTACACTAGAAGCTAGCGTTGCTCTTATTAGCCCTGCAGGCCAACGAACAACAACAACATTTGTGTACCGCCTCAGCTTTACGCCGCTCTCGCCCAACTTGCATTTTCCACAACCAGGTGGGCGCACACCTCTTATCCTGGCCATACAGGAGCATCAAGATTCGCGTGAAAACAGGAGTCTGTAGGGGAGCTGACGTGGTGGCCGCAGCTCGGGGAGGCAGAGGCGGAGGCCGGGGCCGGAGGTAGTGGCAGCGGAGGCCGGGGCGACACCGGGTGGTACCGGAGCTGCAGGTGCCAGGGTCACGAGGCCATGGGCGGCAGGGCCAGGGCGACGCCAGCCGGCGCCAGAGCCGTAGATGTCAAGGTCATGAGGCCATGGGCAGTGGGGGCGGTGGCGGTGGTGGAGGAGGTCGCCGGAGCCATGGTGGTGGAGGCTGGCGGGGCAACGCCGGCGCGGTGCCGGAGCTGCAGGGGCCGGGGTCACGAGGCCACCATGGGCGGCGGCAGCGGTGGATTTGTTTGGGACTTGGAAGAGAGACGGACGGGGCTGCTACTAACACGAATCTTGACGCGCTACTGGACGGTGTGTGATACCGGGTGTGCGCACACCCGGTTGTGGTTATGATTTTTCGGCTCTCGCCGGCTCTCAGCAGTCAGGCGCGCGGTCACCACGCACGCGATGATTAGGATTGGAGACGGCGAGGCGGCAAGGTGAGCGAGGGAGCGAGAGCGAGCGAGGCAAGCAAAGCAAGGGCAGGCGTCGCCAGTCGTCGGGCCCCGCCACGCCCACGCCTGCACGCCTGCATGCGCAGAGCGTCGCGGGATCTCGCGGCGGTCACCGCGCGCGGCATCGGCTAGCTGCCTGCCTGCCTGGGTGGTTCGTTTGGCCGTGTTGACACGCAACGCAACCGTACGTACGTACGCCCGATCAAATCCGTTGTGTCTCTTCATTCCTGCAGTGATTGCACCTCGGTCACTCGTCTACGGCTCCATCAACGTACGTCGTCGATGGAAAGCGAGCGCCCTTTTGTCCGTCGAGGAAGAGGGTGTGTGGCGACCAGCAAGAGAGATGGAGAGAGGGACAACCGTACCGGAGAAGACGGAGAAGCAAAGTGCCGTAGTGCAACCAGAGCCTCGAGCACAGTTCACGACTCTGCTGGCTGGGCTAGCTACCGCACGACGGCACAACACGAGAAGCAGCAGCTCTTGCTTTCCATCGCTCGCCTAACTTGTGACTTGAAGAGACTACTGTTCGCTGATTTGTTGTAAGAGAAAAAATATTATTCATTAGCTGAAAAAGTACGGCTTACAAAAACAAGCGAACATGACCTTTGTTTTTTTGATTTGGTGTTTCTGGGGAAAAGATTTGGATCTCTCTGTGAGTCTGGACTGGTGGACTGCTACCTTGTCTGTACGAGATCACTTGATAGATTTTTTTTTTTTTTGGCTACGAAGCTCTGCTTACTTGACTGAAAGTAATGTTTACTGATTTATTATGAGAAAAAAAATATTATTTATTAGCTGAAAAAGTACGGCTTACCAGAGAAGCGAATAAGTTCATTGCGAGCAGCAGAAGCGATGGGCTATTTTTAACCATGCATATATGTTTTACTTTTCACTAGACACGCATTCCTTAGTTCCTTCTGCCTTCACACATACCGTCGACATGTACGGAGTCCAAAGTAAGGTTACGTACAGTTTCCCGATAAGAAAGAATAATCTTCGCTTGTTTGCTAGCTACTAGCTCGTCCATTGGCTGTTGTTATTGTATTGTGCATGGTACAGGGTTCCCAAGTACGACACATCAGGCATTGCTTGGCCTTGTGTTAATTCTCGATCGTACACGTACTCCTCCAGAGTCGATCGCCGTCCGGGCACAGTAAAATGACACCCTTTTCTGTTGTGATGACTGTGTACTTGTACGTGACAGAATCTTAGCGTTGCCATTGATTTCGCTGCCGTGCCTCTGCCAACATCAGCACACAGCAGATTGATTCGAAAGACGGCAACACGCGCGTATATATGTACACGTCAGCAGCTAGTGAGCCCCCAACAGCACGTACGTACGTTCTGGTAATCGGATCGATCGGAGAGACGGAAACGAATAGGCCGAGACCGGCGCGGCGGACGGATCGAACAGTGCCCGAGATCGAGCACGCGCGAATTAATCCTAGCTACCAGCGGGCGGTAGGCTGCTCGGCCCGGACCCCGGCCGGCCGCAAGACACTTCGTTGGTTCGTTCGCTCCTGCTGGCTGGCAGTGGCACTCCCCGCTGCCTGCGACTGCGAGACTGAAGCGCGCGCTGGCCCGGCTTGCTTGCTGCTGCTAGCTGCTCTGGACAGCGACCCGGCCCGGCCGGCCGGCCGCCGAGACCGATCAAGGGGAGAGGGCAGGCAGGCCGCAGGCGTCCAGGCGACGGAATGGAGGACACGCCGGGCTGGTCCCTGTGCCTGCAGCCTGCGTGCGCGATTGCGAGTGGCCAGCAGGCCGGCCATTAATTAAAGCAGGGCACGTGACCGCGCACCAGTCGCTCCCTTCGCGTCGCTTGCTAGCTAGCTCGCGCGCCGGCGGGGCCCAGCAGGATAAAAGGCGAGCGCAGGACGCGACGGCGACGGGCGGGACGGGACCCATGGCCATCACTTCCACCATGAGCGGCGTGGAGTGATCAGTGACCGATGGATCGATGAGTGGAGTGAGCGGTGACTCCGATCCGATCCCTCCTCCATCCCTAGCGGTTAGCTTTCCGGAAACGCGCTACCGGGCTGGGGGCCTAGGGTTTCGCCCCCTACGGATGCTTTGCCGGAAACGGCAACCTGACGCCGAGAGGCGCACCGCGCACCACCCTTGCGCCCACCGGCTCCTTCCCTGAGCTCATGATAGCTCAGTCCCCAGCCCCACCACCACTAGCCCACTAGGCGCTGGCTGCTCGCTAGCGACCTTGCTTCAATTCCTAGCCCCCGTGCCATCGCTTTCCTCTCGATATTTAGTCCTCCGTTCCCGATCCTCCTCCTACTCCGCTCCAGAATTCCAGTACTCCTGCTGTGCTCTGCCTTGCTTTCCTGCTGTTAAGCTGCTGCTGCTTTAGCGCGAGCGAGCGGTGCGGCACGGTACGGTCGATCTGGCGGCGGAGGCGGAGGGCTCGGGCGGGGCCGGCGGCAAGGCGACGTTGTCGGCGGCGAACATGGGGAGGGGGCGGGTCGAGCTCAAGCGGATCGAGAACAAGATCAACCGCCAGGTCACCTTCGCCAAGCGCCGCAACGGCCTGCTCAAGAAGGCGTACGAGCTCTCCGTGCTCTGCGACGCCGAGGTCGCGCTCATCATCTTCTCCAACCGCGGCAAGCTCTACGAGTTCTCCAGCACGCAGAGGTATATACATGCGCACACGCACATGTACTACCCGGCCGCGTGCGGTTGCCTTGCCTGTCAATCGTAGTCATCACCGTGCTGATCAGGTGCCCTGGACTCGCCGGATCTCGCCAGATCTGCCCGAGGTGTTCCTGGATCGAGCGTTAGGAGCAGTTTCTGTCGCTCCTTCTCGATCGAGGCCGGGGTTCCGCGCGGGACTGCTGCCTTCGCCGTGCTGGGCTTAGTTTACGCCGGAGTGAGAGAGAGACGAGAGCTGGGTTTCATGTGGCTTCCGATCCGGACACGGGCCGGATCGGCCGGCTACCACACCTCATCTTGGGTTTAGCTAGGGTTTTGCTTTCTGGTCCCTTGGGTAGATCGACCTCACTTTGCTTTGTCCATCGGCATACACGGCATCAGGATTCAGGCCATAAATTGATCCGTCGGTCTTAGAAGTGTAGCCGCGGCTGTCAAAGCTTAACGCTAAAATTCATGACGACCCGCGAGCAGCATGCATGAATTCCCTGTGGATCTGGTTAAGCATGAGGATGGCTCCCGTTTCCAGTTACTACAAACTTACAGTTTCCTGTGGATCTCTGGTTTTTTAATCCTTAAAATCATTTTTTACATCCCTATATGTACTCCAAACTCCTGAATATATGAAGTTTAAGAAGCATCGCCTTTTTTTCTTCTTCTTCTTTTTTTAAAAAAGAAGCAGCATAAATTGACCTTTTGTATTGAACTGAAAAGTGTGAAGTTAGGCTCGTTTATGATCCAAAAAGAAAAGAGAAAAGCTTCGGCATATCTTCATCCATGCCTGTTAAGATGCCTAAGCATATCATGTAATGATAGATTAATTCTTGAAATTATAATTCTTCCACATGGCTCTATAGAGCGTATTCATGTCATGCTACGTTTAATTAATAAGGTCTGTCTAAATAAATAAATATATAAATAAACTCAACATGTCTGTTCCTAAACAGTTTCTGTGGGCCTGCATATGAATAGTCAATAAAACTATTTTCCTAGCTAGATTGGCATTGTATCAAACTACTCTATGCATAAACTTGTTTTCTAGGTCAACTATATAAACCTCTTTGTATGGAAAGATGATCTAGCTCAATACTCCAAGCTCCATCCAAAGCTGAGCCAAAATTTGGTTGACATATATATATCATCTCTACCATGCATGTGTTTATTTAATTGAGTTGGTGCCATTATTGTGTGTTGTATGAAATGACACAAGACGAATTGCCTGTCATGTATTCCATTGTCCATAAACAAGACTAGCCCTCATACTATCCAAGAACTCCTAGAGTTGGTTTTGGCCAGGATAAAATGAATATATTTATTTGTATCTACTGATATATGGTATAGTCCAAGTAAGATGGAGTAAATCATTATCCATCATATTTTCTAGTACAACATACATGCATGTACTACCTTTTCCATGTTTTATTTGAGAAGCACAGTCCTTGGCCCAAAAGGTAAAAATGAAGATTCCTTGAGGCACCCCGGGTAGGAAGTAAAATCATGTACTACGTCATGAAACAATTAATAACCTTGATTTTCGTACTCTCATATTATATGCCCCAGCCATCTGCACATAGTAATGTTTAACTATGGGCACATTTGGATTCACCTAGATTCTAAGAATCTGGCTTTTAAAAACTAGGTAGGATCAAACAGGCCAGATTTTGGGACAGTTTTTTAAATCTACCTACCCAGATTCTTAAAACCCCATCAGCTGGTGAGACCCAACTATTGCCATTTTTTTGGCACAAGTACCCATTTGCCCTCATTAAAGACCACGCCATGGTTGTTTAAGAGCAATAAATGAAGGGTACAATAGTCTATTAGCACTAATCATAAAATGAAACCAACTTCTAAAAACTAGGGGATCCAAACACCCCACCAGATTTTGCTCATAAACCAGATTTTAAAAACTAGAGGTAATAGCTGTTTTTTAAGAATCTAAAACTGATCCAAACAGGCCCTAAGCTACGCGGCCACCCTTCATCTCTTGGCCATTATCTTGTCAGATGACATCCCTTTAGAGTTCCACAAATATAGATGGTATCTCATGTGGGGTGAATATTTCACCTTTTGCCTAGTTGAGTACCGCTGTATTTATAGGAAAATTCTACTGAATTAGTAGCAACTGACATGCCATTCTGTGAATCCATTAGTTATATGATATTGTTTGTTTTATTCTTGTTTTTTATGATAACTCAGCAATTATGGCTTTCGTGATTATTAATGGTAGTAAATTTTAGGAAACATTGCTTGTGTTAAATTCTTCATAGGAACTATTAGTTATTTGTTGGGCCACACATATTCACACATTGCTAATTAAACCTTGGATTTATCTAAGAAAAGGATAACACTATTTCTCCAACATCAAGCATAATACAACTATACAGGCAATGTTTTAAGCAAGTTTCCTTTCAGATTAAGGAATTTTTGCCTTCTTTCCTATAAGTTAAATTTGCACTCACTTTTTGAATGATGTGTGCGACCTTTTTTTAGATATTAATTGCTGTATGTCTAAGTTTTCATGCCTTCTTTATGTGCAGCATGCCAAAAACACTTGAAAAGTACCAAAAATGCAGTTTTGCAGGGCCTGAAACAGCCCTCCAGAATAGAGAGAATGAGGTAAGATGTTCTTTTCCTCTAGTTCAGATTGTGGACAAGTTTGTTTGAGTTTTTGTGCATATATGTATAGCTAGCCTCGGTATATACTCGAGAAAACATTATTCAACATTAATTACTTTGCTACTAAGAAGTTATGTTATCTAGGAATCCTGTTGTCTAAATAAATGTCATCTTGGACATATAATATTTTAGATTTTTCATATGTGAAACATGTATATAATATTGATTAAAGGATCGGAAGTACCTGTACAAGGCTATTTTTTTTGGAGATTTTTGAATAAAAGAAACTAATTTTATTCTCAATAATAGATAGGAATGTCAAAACATTGATGCTATTATTATGTTATGTAAAATAGACCTAAATAAAGCAAATAAAGGAACACAATTATGTCTCACTACTTTAGCATATATATATATATATATATATATATATATATATATATATATATATATATATATATATATATATATATATATATCCTTGTACAAGGACTCTATTATATTGCACACACATTTCAATTGAAATGATGTACAAAATAATGCATGTGCACCAGTAAATGTTGTCTCTTCTGTATAGAACATATTTCTTTGACTTAATAAGCATTGTTCCACAGCCATAGACCATCATAGTTGCATGGCCTTTACATTCAGAATTATAGTCGTAGCCTCGTAGGTCCCTGTAAAGTCTTGTATTTCACCTTAACAGTTATTGCAACATAATTGGATGTAGTGGGTATGCTACCATGTGTCACAAATTTTGGCCTGTAATGTGCGTTAGTATAATGTTTGGTGTCATAGTGTTCTACTATGTGTGGTGTTCTGCAATCAAGAAAATCTGTATAGACATTCTACTCTTCAATTTCACTTTAAATTAGTTTCCATGTGAAAATGATGAGATTCGCATACATATAGATAATTGTAATCTCAATATTTTTTTTGTTGAACTAGGCATTGCTGTTTATGCTAATCTTTCATGACATTTATTTCAGCAATTGAAAAGCAGCCGCAATGAGTACCTCAAACTGAAGGCACGCGTTGATAATTTACAGCGGACTCAGAGGTGAGTTCTGTTTTACAGTTGAGATAAATTTGTTATTTCTGTAGATACTAAAAAATAGCAACTTCTGTTTGAAATGTGCTTTATTTTGGGAAAACATGCTTAAAACCAAATAGCATGGCTTATTTATTCATCTCGACCAGCAAGTTCATGAAGCAACGTTAAATTTAAATTCAAATAGTGCAAATCTAGGAATACTATAACGTCCAAGATGTTTTGCCAATATAATATATATCCTCTCAAATACACCATACAAACTACTTGTTTCTCTGGAACCATTGTTGCGGAACCATATATCTTAGCTTTGCAATATAAAAAACAAATGAAATGAGCTACATTCTGAAACTATCATGCATGCAGGTTAGTGGCCTATAATTTGGTGCTACCATTTTATATATGCATAATTGGCCCAAATGAAAAATGAAATTTTCTAGTATTGTTTGGATATGTCGTCCTGTATAATATATATTTCATGTTTGCAGCACGTATCTTTTTATTTTAATGAGATATAAAATGATGACTTAGCTCAATGCATTTTTTTCAGTGTAATAAAAGGCAGATAGATTCACATTCCGATAGCCAATTAAAAGTTTGAATATTTTATAAACAATTCTCAGGAACTTGCTTGGTGAAGATCTTGAGTCATTAGGCATAAAAGAGCTGGAGCACCTCGAGAAGCAACTCGATTCATCCTTGAAGCACATAAGATCTACAAGGGTACTCAAAAGTGCTAACACCACAAACCAATTGTATTTCCTATTTTATATTAAGTAGAATATTTAAGAGCTGTCCCTTTTGTGAAATAGGTACGGCTAGGTTTGGTATATATGTCACTACTATGTGATTTCTTAATTAAAATCCTTTTCTGATAGGCCTGCTATGATAATATGAGTTTGTGGGGAGTCCAATTTATAAAAAAAAAAAACTGTGCATGTAGCCTGTTTCTAGAGCGTATGTTCTGACCAATTTTTGTTCTCATGTAGACACAACACATGGTTGATCAACTGACAGAACTTCAGAAAAGGGTATATGCGCTACCCTTCATTTAACGGAACAATATTGGTGACTTCACTATAACTTGAATTATTCAATTTGCAGGAACAAATGTTTTGTGAAGCAAATAAGTGTCTTCGAAGAAGAGTAAGCTGTAAAATTCACTGTATCATTAAACAATCATTTTTATGATGTTTCTTTTGTGGTGCCTGTTGTAGTATTATTGCACTTGTCATACATAATTGTGACAAGATGAAGAAACCACAGCAATATTTTTTTTACAGATCCACAGTAATATTTTTTTAATACTGTTAAATATCTCTTGCACATAGATAAAAGTAACCTATTCAGCTATCCAGTTTCCTCGTAAATTTCTGTGTTTGAACAGGGTTGCACATTTCTACATACACGGGGATCATAACCACATATAAGGATAGTTACCTTTTTCATTGTTTTGATATGTGCAGCTGGAGGAGAGCAACCAGGTTATATGGCAGCATGCGTGGGAGCAAAGCGAACGGCGTCCTGAAGTGCAGCCGCAGCAGCTACACGGCACTAACAACTTCTTCCATCCCCTCGATGCTGCTGGTGAACCCACTCTTCAGATAGGGTATTCCTCACATGATCTCTCAAACTAATGGTGTTTTCTTTGATCTAGATTAATTTTATCCTATGCTCGTTTAAGCCCTACGTACATACAGGATAATCAAAATGATACCTTGTCCCGTTATTTTCCTGATGGTAAAATGCAACTACCACAAAATCACATGACGTGTCGCAGACGTACTAGAGAATTCGCTATCACTGTAAATTGTTAAATCTTTAAATACAAAACCAGAGTAAAGTAGTACTGATATTAAGTTCTTATCATAGAGTAGCTCTTTGTAATGAAATTAAAACTGATTCCTCCGTTTGTGCAATTTGTTTGCAGGTACCCTTCGGAGGCACTGACTAGCCCATGCATGACCACCTTCCTGCCCCCATGGTTGCCATGAGATCGAACTACTGTGTGATTCTGAAATAATAAGCATGGCCGCATGCAGCAGCATGTGCTATATGTTGTGCTTCGAGTGATAAATTCTACTTTAAGATTCTTGCATGGCTTGTATGTGTGTAACATTTGTGATGAACATGGAATTATCCATTTGATTCTCGAATAATTGATGAACTGGGTAAGATTGTGACGTGTACTGCTTGGCCTGAAATATTAATTTAGGGTGCGTGTGAATCATGGAGGTTGTGATCCGTGTGCTTCAGTTTTCTAGTGCTTAGCGCCTAGCAATTTAGGCGCGGGGAGGGAAGTGGAGATCTTGTCAACAAAACAAGGAAACCAAAGAGCTGCAGGCCTGCAGCTGCCGTTGTCAGTGCCATGTCACGCACTGATCCCGTACTCCCTGTAGATAGCCAGAAGCCCACACTACTGGAATCGCGCGATTTGCCTAGTGCCGCAGGCACTAGGCAAAGGCCCAGAAACACTAGGCAAACAGTTTGCCTAGTGTGGTCGGCAGAGGCGGACTAGGCAAAGAGCACTTTGCCGAGTGTCAAGCCTCGGACACTCGGCAAAGTGTTTGCCTGGTGTCAAGGACACCACTCGGCAAAAGTATTCCACTGACGGTGGAAATCGTAACGGACGTTTTGCCTAGTGTCGGAGGTCTGACACTCGGCAAAGTATGCAAGGTTTGCCTAGTGCCAGATGTCCGACACTAGGCAAACATGTCAAGCTTTGCCTAGTGTCAGGCCACCTACACTAGGCAAATATGCCAAGCTTTGCCTAGTGTCAGACCTCCGACACTAGGCAAACTGCCTACTTTGCCTAGTGTCAGTTTTCTGACACTAGGCAAAGGCTGTTCCCAGGGGTGCCACGTGTGGCCCCTTTGCCTAGTGTCAGACCCCTGACACTAGGCAAAGTAACCAGAAGCTGAATTTTTTTTGATTATTCCATTTGCGACACAAATATAAATCATATTCAAACACCACAAATATATCACATGAATCATAAATAAGAACCACATGTTCACATATATCACATGTTCATACCAAAAGTCCAAATGTGCCACAAGTTCACAAGTTCATAAGTGCACAACCAAATTTCTTAACAAAGTTCACAACAAGCTGATCACGACGATTGTCAAGGGTGAAGAGGCCCGTGGTTTGATGCTCCAGGCGACCCTTCCACTTGATTCGGCTCAAGCTGTGGTGCCGGTGACGCTCCAATCTGTGAAGCCGGCGACCCTTCCACTTGATTCGGCTCAAGCTGTGGTGCCGGCGACGCTCCAATCTGTGAAGCCGGCGACCCTCCAATTTGATTCGATGCCACGCCCGATTGATGCTGAAAAAAATGAAAAGGATACCGTCAATAAAAAATTTCGGCAGAACCTCCCCTGCACAGAGAGGTTTCCAAACCCTGCAAGAAAACAAACGGCACGATGACCGTCAAGAACATACATATCAATACACCGCCACCAACACCACCACCACCCGAACACCACAACTGCCACCACCACACCACAACAACAACCGCCGTCACCACCAACACAATATTGTATGTTTGAGATTGCAAACCTACAATAAAGAGACGGTCAGATGCGTATACAAAGGTTACAGAAGATCACTTGCACATGACATTCACAGATAACCAGAAACAGAGAAGTGTGTGCATGTTAGAGAAGAAAAATGAAGCTTTGGACTACTTTTTAAAGGGAACATCAATAGATATGGAGATCACACATTGAACGTTGGAATAAATAAGAAATAATCATACTTCAAGTGTCATACATAGGAATATTCTAATAATCAACATGTACAGAAACCTTCAGGAGTTCTATTGTTCTGCTACTGTACTGAAAACTATGACAAGCAAACAGCTAAGCTGAAGTCAAAAGGTTTTAAACTAAACTGATAGCTAAAAGAATAAGTAAATGGTAAAACTATTACTAACTAGCATGCATGTGTGGCTGAAAGTGACAATTACCTTCACTGTTGCATTCCAAATAAGAGTTACTGAAAGTAACATGCTGCAGTTTAGCAAATTTGAGAATAGAGCCAAACTCTGTAGTTGTAGAGCTGATCACGGTTGAGAAAGTAGATAGCTACAGCTGTTGTTATAGAACTAGTGGAAGGGACGCGCCCTCGCGCGCCACATCAGTCAGGCATTGATCTGAGAAAAAGGCAGATGAATAGTAGATTTGGAGTATTGATTCAGCTGTGACAAATCGCTCTTTTTTTTAATTACGTATTTGTATGCGTGTGGTCTGCGTAGACGGCCACATTGAGGGCAAATACAGTAAGAGCGATAG
Organism: Saccharum hybrid cultivar R570; assembly: GCA_038087645.1. Lineage (NCBI taxonomy): Eukaryota > Viridiplantae > Streptophyta > Magnoliopsida > Poales > Poaceae > Saccharum > Saccharum hybrid cultivar. The sequence continues at coordinate 13,930,881 of JAQSUU010000598.1, forward strand.
GCAATTACATACATTTATATATATATAGATATCACATATGGTATTTTACAGTGGAAAAGGGATAAGATCAGTTCCTCTAAAATGAGAGTGAATCTTTCATATAAAAAGGCATACTCCTGGCCTCATGAGCACTCTGACCATTGACTATATGTAAGCATGGTTGCAACATGTACATATGTCCTTCTGTCTGATGACATGTTCCTGTTGGCACTAAAGGTGTCGATTTGATTTATATCAGCTATGCTGCATAAAGGACAGTCAACTGATCAGGCCATCAGCATGTGAGCATAGCTTGTAAAATACCATAACAACATGCAATAGTTCCAAGGGAGCACCAATCATCTCAGCAGAGCACTGGAACCATGTAACGTTTCTTTTTTCAGGAATCAATGCGGCAAGCATATAAGGATAAAAAGGAAATTGAGACAAATAACTAAAATATAGATATAATAACAGGCCAAGGGAACCTACTAAAACCTTGTAAAACAGCACATATCACATGGGGAAACGGCCTCAGACATAGTTTGGTGGTTATCATTTGCCGAGGTAAAAAACATAGGTAACATGAAAGATTCAAATTTAGTCAGCTAAAGGGAAAACATAAACTGGTTGTAACTATATGCCTTCTGATATGGATTATGGAACAAAAATTTGTTAGTGGACAAAAAAAAAACAGAAATGTTAGCAAAGACCCAACGAGACATGGATTACCGAATTAGAAATCTGTTAGTAAGTATAGCCAATGCAGTAATAACTCATGGCTGAGTTGGATGGTGCTTTGTTTATCCTGCCTGGCATATGATTAAATTTTCTTTCACTTTGGTGAAGCATTAAGCCTTCCTATCTATCTCTCTCTATATATAATGTATTCTCATTTCCTACAATATCTTGAGGAAAATATTTTGAGTAGATGTAACAATGTAATAAAAACATAGGTTGCTGTCATTGGCCTCTGAAATATAAATTGACAACGAGGTTTTTTTTTACCTGCATATGAGAATAGATCGGCAAATTCATGGGACTACATGTGCATCTGCAAACAAAGAGGCAAGAATTAAATTACCACCTTAGGTCCTGTCAGAAGCCAGTTTGCATAAGAAAATGCACGCTTTTGGTGGCAATACCTAAGGGCACATATAATTAATGTGGATCGGCTATTCTTTTCAATAGAAACCAGCAAGTGCAGTACGAAGCAAATTTGAATAAGCTTATTGGAAATTAAGTTATGATAAGAGGCTGAGTGACCAGCGCTTTCATCGAAGATGCACAATGTTGGTTTCCTTTAAAAAAGCATGTTCTAGGATACAAAGCTCACCATAACAGAAACGACAGTAAAAAAAAGCATTAGAGAAGGTCCAAAGGCACTGACCATGTTGGAGGCATCGGTTACAAAGCACCCATTGAAACCTCAGTTGTAGACGTTTTAAACATGCACACATGAAACAACGTAAGCAACTCTATGGTAGGCACATGCTAGCAGGCACGACAAATCTAAAAGAACAGATGCCAATGAAAGGGAAAGAACGGCCCAATCTGTAGCTAAAGCAAAGGAACAGACCAATTGGGAAAAAGCATAAATCAGGGAAAAGAAATAAGATCACATGACCATTGTTGGTGGCAGGTACCTGCAAAATATCAGGGATCCTTTGGATGGCAGGATGCGCTACTTGGCTAGCGAATCGAGAGGATAAAAGGAATTAGGTATAATGGATAAGTAACACAACCTTGTTAAGGCAAGGAATAAGTGTGAGCAACTAAGATACTAAATATACAAACGAAGGGGACAAAACATTACTCACCAAAAAACCAATGCTTACTGGAAAAGCTTGTCAGTGTAAGTTTGCTTCTTTGACAATCTCAGGTGGCAAGTCTTGGTTAGCCCCAAATCGATGAGACCCAAAACACACTCAAATCTCATTGTGTTTACGAAAGAACTCAGTTAACTGCACAAGGCCAACCACTAAACTTGGGCCTAGGAAAATGAAATGAGTTCACAGCAGAGCAATTTTGGTTCCAACTCCCTGAAAGTCTTCATGGTTAGTGTCTATACATGTAAATCCAAATAAAGCTTAGTAGGAAAACAAGAGGGTGAGGGAGAACCAAAATAAAACGCAAAGAAAACATGCGATGACAGAAGAACAAATAAAAGCAGAGATAACAGGTACCAAAAACGATAGAACTGTTTTCAGCATAACGAGGAACCAAAAAATTAGTTCTCAAAAAGCTGAAGAAGTAGTGGCGATTTCATAACTGTTCTTGAAAGTGGCTCATCATCGCATACGCCAAAGTGGCTCAATTCATTAAGAATAACAAAGACGACAATATACATGTAATGGCCCGTGTGAATCCATATGCCAAATGGCTCAGCTCAATGATATATCACTACAATTTGCCACCGTCACCGAGAATACTAAAAACTGCAGAAAAGGAACCAGGGGACTGAAAACAGGGGACTGGTTACATCACAAGGTATCAGAAACAAGGTTTTTTTTAGGACAAGAGCATAGTATAACAAAGCTGAAGAAAAACATAAAGCCCGGACAGCAGTTTTTTTTCCAGTTAGCAGTCAAGTGCAGGAAATAAGATTGGATTGTAGGCTCAGAAAAGTAGGTCATCATTGCATATGCCAAGCGCCTCAGTTTACTAAGAATAACATAAAGGACAATATATATGTAATGGTTTGTGTCACTCCATATGCCAAATGCATCAATTCAATAAACTTGGAATAGAAATATCATAAAAGACCGAGTATTAGCCATAACATATGCTGAGGCCTCACCTCAAATGCAAACCAGACGAGAATGAAACGATGATAAAAGAGTGATAATCATGCCTGTTCTCATATACCATAGGTGGGGGAAAAAAAGACACTCGTTTGCAGCATCATTGCCACGGAAATATAGTCAGCAAAAAGTACGAAATAACGATGGCATGGAAATATGCTCAGGTTTATTGGATGCAGCTCGTAGGCACTATCATATGGTAAAATTGAAATGGCTACTTCATCAACAATAGCATATTCTGTGGATAAAATAAACCAATCAGCACCATAGGAATTGTACCTCACAGGCATTGGCATATGGTAAAATTGGAATGGCTACATCATCGGCAATGACATATGCTCAGGATTAAAAAAAATAAATCAGCAGCACTGGCCTATGGTTATGTATGTTGAGAAGATCACAGCAGTAGCACAACGCATACAAACATGGTCAGACTGTATTGGCAGATGAACAGGAGCCTCTTGAGTAAGGCAAATCAACCCATACACACAGAAAACGAAATCAAGGGGCAAAGATTAAAGGGGAATTTTTTAGGTGACCGTACAAACACCAAGCAAGTTCAGGTAGGAAGAAATCGAGCGGAGGACAGAATCTGCCATGGAGACATGGCCTACACAGGAACAGGAAGATTTGAGAAAGAAAAGCAAGTAATTGGCTGCAGGCTCATAGTCCGGCCCGGGCCTAATCTGTACAAAGGACCGGCTCCGAGGAAGCAGCACCTGCAAATCCCGCATCCACCGGCGCGGATGACAGAGGAGGGCAGGGAGGCGAGGCGCGTGCACTCACCAGAGACGGCGACCCATATCCGTGGCCTTCGCAGAGTCCCACGAGGAGAGCCGGCATGGGAGGGATAAGGTTTAAACGCCGTACCTTGAGGTGGCTGCCATCCACGGAGCCGGCGGGGGGTAACGACCTGGTGGCCGGCTCTCATGTCCCCGGCGAGCGCCTCCACGCGGGAGTAGGGCACTGCCGCCGGGGGAGGGTCGGCGCTAGGCCGCCGTGAGCCGTCGCACAGACAGGTAGGGTGTCCTGTAGCACGGAAAATTGGCGGACCAGAGAGAGGAGGCAGCAGCTGGGGGCGGGAGCAGCGGCGCCGGCGGCCAGGCACCGGCAGGGCCCGGCCGTGCGGCACTGTGGCTGAGGACGAGCACCGGGCCTGGCCACGGGCCGCCCGGCGGCCAAAGCCTTCCCGCCGAGCAGGCCGGGCTGGGGGCGCCGGCGGCCGCGCGGCAGCGCCCTGGCGGACCAGAGAGAGGAGGCAGCAGCTGGCGGCGGGCGGGCGGCTTCCGGCGGCGGGCGGGCGGGCAAAATTTTGTTCGCTGAAAGAGCTCGCGCGCTCTGGGCCTGGGGTTCGGGTTCGGGCGAAAGAATAAGTGTTGAATATCCGGCTTTGCCTAGTGTCCACGATCTAACACTAGGCAAAAAAAAAATTCAGCTGCAAAATTTATTTGTAAAAATAGAGTAAATACCTGGCACACCTCACTGCTGGGTTTCTTCGAAGTGTCTCCGATAGTACCGGTTGTAAGTACCGGTACTTCCGGTCTTCACAAAACAGTGGAAAAATAACCTAGCGGTACTACAGTTGTGCTGGTTTTTGGCCTAGCGGTAGTACCGGTCTTCTACCGGTAGTACCCAACGCTAAGCAAACACTATAAAAAAATAAGTTTGCCTAGTGTCTTCCATGAGACACTAGGCAAAGAGACCAGTTTGCCTAGTGTCTAGCTGGCACACTAGGCAAACTTATTTATTTTTTTTCAATTTTGGTCTTCAAACTTTCTATCGAGCCTCCCTACATAAAATGAGACTACATGTTGAAAGTTGGCACAATTTTACGAAATTTTGCTATATTTCTTTAGTCTATTTAATTTCTTTGAATTTTTTCGACAAATGCAAATTTGAACTGCAAGTGTGTCGAATAATGGCAATTCATGAATGCAAAAATGATATTCATGTTAGTAAGTGTTAGTTGAGGCCGTATCCAGAAAAAGACCAAAAATTTCACACATCTTCACATCGAGACATGACCACGAACTTGCGAGCAAATAGTTTTTAAATTCTATTAAATGAAAACGGAGTCTGAAATTCATGAAACTTGTCAACAAGTCAAGATATCGCATGCAGGTGTCATGATAAAAATTTAAAAAGATTTCGAGCACATCGTCACGTATGATGCTTAGAAACCCTAACATCTCCACATGTGATCATTGTGGAGATGTTAGGGTTTCTAAGCATCATACGTGACGATGTGCTCGAAATCTTTTTAAATTTTTATCATGTCACCCGCATGCGATATCTTGACTTGTCGACAAGTTTCATGAATTTCAGACTCCGTTTTCATTTAATAGAATTTAAAAACTATTTGCTCGCAAGTTCGTGGTCATGTCTCGACGTGAAGATGTGTGAAATTTTTGGTCTTTTTCTGAATACGGCCTCAACTAACACTTACTAACATGAATATCATTTTTGCATTCATGAATTGCCATTATTCGTCACACTTGCAGTTCAAATTTGCATTTGTCGAAAAAATTCAAAGAAATTAAATAAACTAAAGAAATATAGCAAAATTTCATAAAATTGTGCCAACTTTCAACATGTTGGTCAAGGTATAGTAGGAAAGCTACAGAAAAAAATTGAAAGCTAAAATCAAAAAAAGAAAAAATATTTTGCCTAGTGTCTCTGTAAGACACTAGGCAAACTGTCCAGTTTGCCTAGTGTCGTCCGGAGACACTAGGCAAAGTTCTAATTTTGCCGAGTGTTAACGGAAGACACTCGGCAAAACGGTAACGGCGGTTGCCCTCCGGCAGCCTTTGCCGAGTGTGATTGTATGCCTAGTATTGACACTAGGCAAAATGGTCATTTACCGAGTGGATTTCTTTGCCTAGTGTCGACACTCGGCAAATCGTTATTTTGCCTAGTGCCTTTATTTTGCTAAGTGCTCCGGGGTTTAACACTCGGCAAACAAGATCTTTGCCTAGTGTCCGACGGTTGGCACTAGGCAAACCATTAAACACTAGGCAAATCTCGGTTTTCCAGTAGTGCCAGAAGCAGAAGGCACGTAGCCTATGGGCTGATACGACCTCTTGCCATCATGTTAGTTTTATTTGATCTTTTATTAAGCACATAATCTTCCCATTGGCTAAATCGAGCATAACAACAAATGAAGTCACCCAGAAAAGGGCAAAAGTGACATTTTGTGTCTATATATGCGGGTTGTGGTTGACATGGGCACCAACTAAGGAGGAAAACGGTCGAAAACGATATTACAATATAGAAAAACGAAAGCGGTCGGTTCGGGATATTTCTACATTTAGCAATTAAAGAGTACAAAAAATGATTGAAAATGGTTGTGAAACCAATTGAAACTGACAATTTTTCATGTTAGAAAACGGTATCATAATATAGAAAACGAAAGTGGTCAGTTCGGAATATCTCTGTTCTGTTTTCATCCTTAGCACCAACACGGAACGCCACTAGTATCACGGACTAGGGCGTGTTTGGTTCGTTGGTGAGTGGAGCCTGGCTCGCATCTGAGAACCAGGCTCCCATAGGACAAGTTGTGGAGATACAAGCTATTGATGTTTGGTTGTTTGTACGTATAGAGCCCGGCTGAGAAGAAATAGCGTTTGGTTGCCTGCATGAAGCCGTATCGCATGAACTAAAAATAAAAAAACAAGTTATCTTATAAAATTTAACTTGTGTAACTGCACTCTAATAGTTTCAATTTTACTTTTAATATCTTAATCTATTTTAAAATACACTAATATCACTTAATACATGTTAATCACATGGTAATAGTATCATTAACAGAACCCTGTGCTGCACCATGCGAGCCTGGCTCGCCAGAAACGCAAATGAAATCTGTATCTGGAGAGCCAGGCTCTGGGCTGCCTTTTGCATCTGGAGAGCTAGGTTCAGACCTGGATGCGGGCAACCAAACACTTGAAACTTGCATCTAGGGAGCCTGGCTAGGCAAGAACCAGGGAACCAAACGCCCCCTAGATTGATTCCGCAAATGAAATTTTTGGGATTCAGTTAGCTGGATTGAGAAATGAGGGACAAATTTGGATTTATTATGTGATAGTTGGAGACAAAATTGGCAATTCCACCTATATAGACTACGGCTGTGTTTAGTTCCAAATTTTGGAGCGACAAAATTCACTGTAGCATTTCGTTTGTATTTGGTAATAATTGTCCAATCATTGACTAATTAGGCTCAAAACATTCGTCTCGCAAAGTACAACTAAACTGTACAATTAGTTTTTGATTTTATCCATATTTAGTACTCCATGCATGTATCGCACGTTTGATGTGACGGGGAATCTTTTTTTGTATAGTGCACTTTTCAAGTGATCTAAACACAGCCTACCTCTTCAACAAGATCGAGCTAGCTGCCTAGCCGTGCTCTCTATCTGTCTCTCTTCATTAATTTGCATCCACATATGATAAATTATGACATGTACCGCCTTATAGATGGTTCTTGTTTCTCCATGGAGAACCCCATGGATGGGCTCATAGCAACCCTTGAAAATGTAGTGCAGTGTGGGCATAGTGGCCCATCTTAGTCTATAGTTGACATTATTAGAAGGAACATAGCTAGTAAAAATGACCAGTATGAGTAACCTTATGGTATTTGTGGCCATTAAATACTCGAATTTGCATGTGTTGATCGGATCCCCATCTGAAAATAAAAAGGCAATGGTCTCTCAACTTCCAATCCTCCCTCCCGACTTCCGCCGCTACTCTTCTCCCTTGCCTTAGGAGTAGGACGGTCTCAGTAGGGGTTTTATGTCCTAGTTTTGAACATACCGGTATTTTGAAAACAATGTAGAAAAGTTTCATCCCCCATAAAACTCTCTCTACTCTTATGAAACTTTTATCATCTCTCCTCATCAATACACTGCCATGTCAGCTTATTTAATGTCCATATAAAATTCTTATGAGATTGACATTAGAGATTCACTCTTACTATGCCCTCTGCTTGTCTTCGATGGTTTGAAATGTCGAATCTGTCACCACCTTGTTGTCGTGTTGAACCGTCTTCACCAGGGTGCCATCATGACTAACCAGACATCCTTCTACTTCCCCTCCGCCACATCTACCGCCGTCGGCATCACGGATTAAAAAAAAAGTTATAAACTTTGTATAGCATCGTGAGTTTTTTCCCTTGCCGTCTCCAATTGGACATCCTCTACTTTCCACAGCCACGGATGCCGAAAAAACCAATGTATGAAGTTCCCACAGAGAATATATAGAGAAAAAAGTAATTTACTCCAATGGGGTCGCAGATTTTTAATTTTTTGAGTGGATCCAATGGGTCTGCAGATGGCGCGGTGGAAAGCAAGTGAGCAATCCTACCACCCCTCGAAGTTTCTGGCCCAGCCCAAAATAAGCCCTCCCTCGCTGTCTCTCATCTCACGGTCAATCGCCCGGTCACGGGTCGCCCCTTCTAGGCTCTAGCTGACAGCGTAACCCTAACGCCGCATTGTCGGAGCTCGGAGCCTCGGAGGAGGGACGGCGGCGAACAGGTGGACTGCGCCTTGGTTGGCAGCACGAGACACGAGTGGAGGAGGTGCGGTCTAGGAGCGTCAGCTGGCCGCCGGCACCAGTCATGCCGCCCGCACTGTTGGTCCCAACCCGGCCCCACCAGTCCAGTCTATAAGAGACGGAAACCTGTTCACCGCAGCACCGTTGACTATTGGACTCGGGATTCCCCCCCCATCCGTCGGCGACAATCCGCCTGCACCTCCGGCCATGGCTGCCGAAGCTGGCCCAATCTCCAAAGTCCTCATCGTCGTAGGTAACCCGATCCCCTGCCCGCTTCTTCCATCCGAAGGCTTTGCTCTGCTCTGTTTCTCGCTTCGCTTAATCCGCGGGTATTGCGGCTTTGCTCGGGTCTCGTTGCAGCGATGCAGACGGAGGCGATGCCGCTCGTCAGCAAGTTCAAGCTCGTCGAGGCGCCCGCCCACGAATCCACGTCAGTGCCTTTTCCCCTTTTTCCTGGTTCTTCTCCCGCGTGCGTGCTCTCAGTGGAATGGATTAGTGCGACTTCTGTGGAATGGATTAGGGTGATTTTAATGCATAATAGGCAATTTCCCCGGATGGACTGGGTATTTCTGCCTCTGGTTCAGATTGCTGTGTGCGGGCAACATGGATCACTACGCAGTTAGTAGCAACTATGTCATTCTGAATAAAGAATGCAAAAAACGTTCCTGGAGCTAACAAAATGTTATTAGTATGATGCTCTCTCGCTTTATGCATTCTGTGCTCATAAAGTCTGTGATACATGAATCAAGTGTCAGCATTTGGCCAGTACCTGGCTTAGTGGCTTTACTAAAGGAAGTAACTAAGCCATTCTGTGGTGGGACTTGGGATGTCATCCATTATCATAAATTCATCGTAATACATACTACCTGAATGATATCCTGAAGCTAACACCATTTTTTGTTATATGTACCTTGCAGTTTTCCTAAAGGTGCCCCATGGGTTAGGTACCATGGCAACTACAAAGACCTCCACATTGACCTTGTATTGCCTGGAAAGGATGCTGTTTTTGGTAAGTTCTGGATGGTTTACATTTCCATTAGTTGGTTGTCAAGTTACATTCTTATCATGCCCCCAAAGTAGCTCGTAGAACTTCCAGCAATAATACTTCAGCGGCTTCCTTTCTTTACTCGGTGTGATTAACCATGCAGATGGGTTGGAATTGGTTGACCCAAGACCCGACCCATGCTACCCAATTAATTATTTTTGGGCTTTGGGCTGACTTGACCCAATACAATCCGCAAACCAGTTGACCCAACAAGTACCCAAAAGCTGCTTGCTGCCAGTGACCTTTTCTACTTCAAAACAAACTTATGCACTTGCTGTCACATCACATGGACAAATGGTAACGCCATCAAAAAATCTGAAGTCTTTAGCAAATGAAATGTGCAACCGAATTTCACAACATTACATTGCACTAGAAAAACTAATTCTGTCATATTGCTCTGCCAGAGCCAGAAAAGTTTTGAATGCCAGGATAAGTCGGAGCAACTCAATAAGATTCAGTAGAACACTATCTGATGACTTGTATAAGTGGAATGGGGAAAATTACGCGAGAGACTAATATAGGTCTGCCAAAAATATAGATAAGAGAATATAACTTCTGCTTGGTGTGACCTAAGGAGGAGCTATAGAAGGTGACGCGGTTTCCTGATGCTGCTTGCCATGAACCTTGGAGATCACATGACATAACTATCAAGTCATGAACCTGAACCTGGAGATTACATGACATAATTATCAAACCACAAAACCTGCCCCTGAAGAAGTGAAGACCACAGAGCCTAACTGACAAACTGCAAGTTCAGATATCAAAGCAGAGAGAGAGCTGCGGTGGACATTGAAATATCTCAGCTTCTTCTCTGAAAGTATTGGCTAGAAGCTTTCACAAAAGCTAAAGTTCCATTTCTTGTTTCATTGAACCTGCAACTACACTCTACAACTCTAGAATCCTAGTTAACTGCATCAAAAGTAATTGGGATCTCTATATTTTCAGCGAGAAAGAAAGGAAACATGCTAAGTAATAACATGACAAAATGTTAGAATAATGGGTTGCATGTGTCTTGTTTCACTTCTGAGTCCTGATCAGCAGGAGTCATTCAGGATCAGTCGTTCATAGTCCGAGACTCATAGTCCCTGGCAGTTATCAAGTCAGTTAGGCGCATGATCAGGCTGTTAGGCATCTGCTAGTCTTTAGGTTATCTGCTTGGTTATCCAGTCAGTTAAGCTTTTGCAGCACAAAATCTCTGGTGTTTAGAGCTCTGTTTAGAGAAAGTCCCGAACAAGATGGATGAAATGGAGAACAAATTGCATTGTGCACACACTAAGGCTATCTCACAGTTAGAAACTTCATAGTTAGAAGTGAAAACTAATATAGGTGCTTTACAGTTTGATCTATGTTTAGGAAATGAAACAGCAAAATAGTCAATAAGAAATCAAGGGATCGGTCAATATTATACCCTGTCTCGCTTTGTCATACAGTTAGGATAAACACCAAAAGCAATAATTACACAATCTGCATGTCAAGAAGAAACATGAACCTCACTGACACACCAGATGTAGCTGCTAAACTCTAAGGACATAGCACAATATAGACATTATGGGCATATGCAGTAAGATGACAATGTACAGACTACTCGACTGTTAGCCACTTTGACTATTTGATCGAAGTAGGGAAGCATTGCCCCCTGCCTTGTTAATATAGTGCATGACCTACAAATTGCATTGGGGATGGACCATACAGAAGTCTCTGTGGCGCGTGGTCGGGCAATGGCCTATTTGTCTCAAGCTTCAGTGACACCACCACTCTGACTATTTGATCGCTAGGGAAGACTGGTCCAGTGCTGTCGTCACGACGATCAAATAATGCTGCCCCAACTATCAAGCATTGGTCTTCAGGGGCCGTCACCGAAGCATCCCTAGCAGTTATCCACCACTTTGTTAATCCAGCACATGACCTGCTGCAATGTTTTCAGGTCGCCTGATCGAACCTGGTCGACCTAGGACCGACCAGACGACTAATCGCGATTAGTCGTCGACCAGGTCGATTAATCGAACCTGGTCGACCCTGGTCGTCCATCTGGTCGTCCAGGTATATCAGCTGGTCGACCTATATATATACCTCTATATATACACTATATTATACACAATAAAGCAAGCATCAAGACTGCATTAGTGTTTAGCTGGTGACTTACTTGTGGGAGTTGTTTTCTTCTCTTTTCTGCACTGTCCAGAGGTCCATATTCCTGTCCCAGACTCCATTTCTTTGCTGACTTGCTGCTGGAAGCCTGGAATATCAAAGAAGACCATAATTAGCAAGTAGCAACACTACTGCAGTCTTGAACTTGACACAGCAGCACTGCTGCAATAGCAAATAACAAACATTTAGTAGAGTAGTAGACCATAGCAGCCAGCCAGCCACATAGCCAGCACAGCATATTACATAACCAAACTAGTTCACTAGTACAGATAAGCTAAAGTGTTCAATTCAACACAAAGTCACAAACGTTGACATTCAATAGTCCAGCAAAAGTAGGCAACTAGCCATCTAATCAAGCAAATCATTATTCAAATGGAAGCCTCCATCTCCATCTCCATCTCCATCTCCATGAGCTTCATCCTCCTCCATTGCTGTTGCTGAATCAGATTCTACATTCTGTTGTTGCTGTTCATCGTCATCTTCATCAATATCTTGAGTCCGGTAGCCCACATGTCCACCAAGTAAAACCAGGTCCAAAAGCAGAGTGTACACACTGGTCGTCCATATGCCCTGGTCGTCCGATTAATCGCGATTAATCGACGATTAATCGGACGACCAGAAAGCTGGTCGAGCTGATCGAATCGAGGCTCCTGATCGACCTCCAGGGGCGACCAGGACGATTAATCGCAATTAATCGGACGACCTGAAAACATTGACCTGCTGATTGCGGGGTGGTGTGAATGGGTGGGACGAGGCGGCCTGGCCAGGGAAGGGAACTCGAGATTGGGGTACACAGTAACCCAGAGTGCTCAGCACCACTTAGCCCCAAAGTTCAGTGGGCCAGCCCAGTGGGTATTTACACCAGCCTAAATATTTTGGGTAGTAGGTCACTGGGTTGACCCACAAGAACCTGCATATGTTATGCATTTCTCTTCAGGATAACTCTTTGTGAATCAACTTCATTTCTTACTAAGAACTGCATCCTTGCAGGAGTAGACAGTGTTGGTACAGTATCGGCAGCTCTTGTGACTAGTTTTTCCATTCAAACATTGAAGCCAGACCTTATCATTAATGCTGGCACTGCTGGTGGCTTCAAGGTATGCACTAGAAGTCTAGAACTTTGCTGACGTTTGCCTTCTATGTTCTAGTTTAATACTCTGTTTGAACATTTGCTTTCTTGCGTTTAGGCCAAAGGAGCAAGCATTGGAGATGTATTCCTAGCATCAGATGTTGCATTCCATGACAGGAGGATACCAATACCTGTGAGTATTATCTCACATTTGTCATGTATGTGTTGTGCTGGGGTTATATCCATTTTATTCTTAGAGATGAGCAAGTCATCTATGTGCCAGACAATGCATAACTAATTTGACCTAACTAATAATCCTGATCTAATCTGATCTTCTCTAACTAATTGGGGTTCCTTGCCCTGCTGCACCATCATGATTAATAGCTTAAATCTATCATGTATATACAGTTGTTCATGGTTGTGCCTATAATTATGGATCCCTTTTTTATTTTAATGTGATGCCTTCTGTAGCTATTATTGCTCTTTTTCGGTCTCTTAAAATTTCAGCCATTTTAATATGGACTTGGTGGTGTGTATGCATTAGGTTTTTGACATGTATGGAACTGGAGCACGGAAAACTTTTGCAGCTCCTAATATCTTGAAGGAACTCAATTTGAAGGTGAGCTGTAGCTATCTCCTGTTGCCAAACTACTGAGTCATTTTCTTGCATGTGGTGCTTAGAGAAGTATTCCTCTTGCTATTTCCTTTTAGTTAAAAGTGGGAATGAATTCTGTGATAAATTTATAGTTGTATGGGCGCACTTCTGAGCTTGTAGCAATATATGGGCAAACCTGAATAGGACTTGTCTTACCGAGCACTTCCTCCATTTCAGGTTGGCAAGTTGTCGACTGGGGATTCTCTGGATATGTCTCCCCATGATGAGGAGGTGATACGGAGCAATGATGCTACAATAAAGGATATGGAGGTCTGCACTTTTTTTTTCCTCAAGCAATCAGTTTATGAATACAAGCAAACAGCCTGAAAATGGAGTTATGCTAGCGGCTAGCGTAGCATTTCTTGTTAAAAAGCATCCTTCATTTATTCTAGGACTGTTTACTACAAACCTTACATCTGTGGTAGTTGAAGTAGGTAGCCATGTGCAATGGGCTTAGTTGTTAGCTGAGATCATTTGAAGTTAGCACAAGATGCAAAGTTTAATAATCAGCATTGAGCAATTGCGTCAAGTGCACTGGTGCTCGGTGTGCAGTTTAGCAGGCAACTATGTTGCCTACTTTGTTTCCTTCCTCTTTGCTAACTGTATATTGTGATCTTGAGTCTTCAAAAGCGGTCTGATTTCCCCTCGTTTACCTTTTGCAGGGAGCTGCTGTAGCATATGTCGCTGACATGTTCTCAACGCCAGCGATATTTGTGAAAGCTGTGACTGATATCGTGGATGGGGAGAAGCCAACGTCTGAGGAGTTTCTGCAGAACCTGATTGCCGTGACAGCAGCACTGGACCTGGCAGTCACCAGAGTGGTGGATTTCATCAGCGGGAAAAGCATTTCTGATCTTTGAAAGCTCATGGTCATGAAATCCAACATCCCCCCTGCTCTGATGCACGATGCTAGGCTAGGATACAACACAACATTGGGTCAATGAATTTTTCGAGGTGTTTTATATGTGAGGTTTTACCTTCTTAACCCTGTGTACAAAATTCCTGGCAACTGCTATGGGCCTGCCATTGTGTGGAATTTTGTAGAATAATTTGCAAAATGTACTTTGTGGTGCAAATATTGATATATAGTATGCTGGGGCGACGGGATCTCTCGTGGGATTAGATGAAAGATTGTGTGACTGTGCCTCACTGTACTGTCATGACTCATCATACTAGCACTTTTTGCAATGGCTGTTGTATCTTACTCCAAGAAGAGCAAGGGAAGAGGCTTTCCGTCAGTGCTGAAATGCTGATGCAGGGTCTCTACATCGAGCGAGCAAGAACCTTGCGCCCTCGGCCTCCCCTAGTCCCTACCCTATTATTTTATTTTTATTTATTTATTGCACTCGGCACCTCCAGCATCTATTTCTGATAACCAACGTCTCGCACCAGTTAGGCAAGACCTAAGAGAGGTATTAGGTTCAAAAAATAACTAATAATCTACCAAATACCTCTCAACTTATGTAGATTAGGGTGAATTAGTGTGTAGCCAAACAAATTGTAGCAACTTTTTTTTACCAATTCCGGTGATAATTGTCGACCTACTGTCCTGAAGATCGGACCACCGTTAAGGAGGTTTATTATCATCATAACCAAAGTACTCAACTGAAGCCTTCGCAAAAAAAAAAAAGAATACTCAACTGAAACCAGATTGACATGTCTCGGCGAATAGCGGGGTAACTAGCTTTATACCTAACAAAGGTTGGATGCGACCAAGCGATGAGAAGAGAGGCACCAAAACCGTGAAGATTTCGACACAATCTCCGAATGACGGTAGAGCCACAATCCGGAAGACCCAATGAGCCTAGAGCATGAATTAGGGGGTCCTAGAGGGATCCCTTCATAAGTCCAGGAAGAATAAGGAAGAACAAAAGTTTGAATAAGACACTCAGCAACTCGGCTGCAATATGAGGGCCAATTCATCAAAAAGTTCCTAATAGATTAAGGACAAGGGATATTTATACCAGGAACAACCCTCCTAGTTAAGTGTGAAAATAAAATGGAGTTTCTGAAGATAGGTTATGTGAAAGGTCTACACGAGATCAATTCCCGAGGAGGTCTTGCGTGACTGTTAGCCTCCTTAATAGTCTCTACTGATCTGGCCCTAACTCTTTATTGGAAAGTCCAAAAGATGTGTTGTTTGTTGCATTGGAAAGCTAACTTGATTATCTTTCCAACCATATATAGCATGCACCATGAAACTCAAGAGGATGGTACAATATTGAATGAGAAGTGGCATCCTGACTTTTACCCTGCCCGTCCTCAATTGGACACATCCTCTGCTTCCCGCCGCCACATCCACGGGCACCGCCACGGATGCTGAAAAAGCCAAGTTTTTTTAGCAACGGAAAAACGAGGTATGAACTTCCCATAAAAAGAAGTAATTTAGGCCCCATCTGGTACGGCTCCACTTCATTAGTGAAGCTATTTTTTTGCGCTTCAACTTCATGAACAGCTCCATCGGTAGAGCTGGAGCCATTGTGGTAAATCGTTTGACAAAATAGCTCCTCATATAGAGTTCCTTGAAACATGCTCTCACAGAACACCACGTAGGATGATGTGAAGCCCGGTGAAGCCACTATTTTTGCCTTCATCCCATCTCAAACCTCTGTGAGAGTATGATTTAAAGGACTTCATAGGTGGAGCCATTTTATTTTACCCGTTTGGCACGAAACAATTTTTGAGGCCGTTGGAGAAGCCCCGCCAAATAGGCTTGCTCGTAGATGGCGGGGTGGAAAGCAAGTGACTAGTGAGCAATCCTATCACCCCTCGAAGTTTCCGGCCCAGTCCAAAATAGCCCTTGCCATCCAGATCCGGCTGCCGGCCCAGAATCCAAGCTAGCAGTATGCTAGCGCCAGTGGCCATCCTCTCCCGTGCGGCGTGCGTTTGGCGGTCTCGCCGTCGCTCGGTCCTTCTCTCATCTTCTCATAACGAATCTGCAGGAGAAGCTCTGGGCGGGCACGATATCCATGTCGCCCGTTAACCTACCAGCCGTTGGATCAAGCCAACTCGTAATATGGGCCGTTCAATGCGGATCGGTTCGGGTCTCCCCCGTTAAGCGCCACGCACGGGCGGTCAAGAACCGTCGAGAACCCGGCTCGTCCCTTCCGCATGCTCCGCCTCCTTCTGCAGTCCTGCTCGTCCCTCCGCTCCTCCCGTCGCTCGCAAAGCTGTGCTGGCTGACTAGCAGCGGCGCATGGGTTCCACCTCCTCCTGCAGTCCTGCTCGTCCCTCCGCTCCTCCCGTCGCTCGCAACGCTGTGCTGGCTGGCCGGCGGTAGCGCATGGGTGCGGTGGCCGCGGGGGCACGGGAGCGCGGCCACGCCCTGGCTATCCTCGCTCGCATGACCCTCCTCTGTCTCGCTCGCACCCGCTCACACCGTTGCGCGTACGCGACTCCAAAATCGAGCTCTCCCCATTCCCGCCCATGGCGCCGCCGCTGCCAGCAGCTCCGGCGATGACCGGCCCCGGACACTGCCGAGGCAGACCACTGGCTGCCCTGCGCCACTCCCTGGCGCACGCACCCGCACAAGCGAGCGCGCGGCCGCGCAAGCACGGCACAGAGCAATCACCGGCGAGGAGGCCGGGAGCATCCTCTGCCTTGTTGCTTATTAGCTTGATGACGTCATATGATGACATGCATACGCAATACGGCCGTTTCCCTTTAGGAAAATAAATCCAACAATACATTAGAAATACACATATACCAGCAACAAACCTCGGTGGACATGATTCGCAGTGGACCGCTCTCTCCTCGCCTGGATGGTCCACGGTCTGCGAACCGAGTGCGTAGAATAGTGTGTGCGCTTTTGCGGTTTAACCCCTCTCTTTCTCTTATATGAATCTGCTGTTTACAGAGTCATGGACTCATGGCTTAACCAAAAATAGCTGCTGGTGTCATATGTTTTTGGTGGCATCATAATTTATAAACCAAGTTTTTGCAACAACATTTTAAAAAGAAGTTTAATATGATTATTTAATACAATATTTTAAATTTAATAAAACTTAAACTTCAAAAATCAATATCTTTTTATCGGTAGCTTCGATTTAGACGGTTCTTGCACTCGGTAGCTTCGATTTAGATGGTTCTTGTGCTCACGGAATCATAAAAACAAACTCTGCGCATTAGTAACATTTTTATTACCTTTCCAAAATGTTTGTTGTATGTTTTTTATTTTATTGCTATTAAGCATGGAATTGATCGCCGATTAATTACACATGGCTAAAAGTTTCGCACGTTAAAAACTTATATGAGAGTGCAAAAAATAATTTATAAAATGATGAAACTGATATAGCAATATTACCAATTAGTCAATACAATTCAAAGCCGTCTGAAAGTCCCTAGTTTGGTTTTGGCTAATTGATGAAACCTAGGACTAACCTTTGTATCTAAGTGGATGATTTAGATAAAGGTGGTCATTGAATATGAGACATGACATTGACTCATATGACCAAGATGGTGAAGACCAAGATGAAGCTTGGCTCGATGGATCGGTTGTGAAGGTGAAGGGCTAGTCGAGGCTTCGAAGCGAAGGACCATGCGATGGTGAAGCTTGAGCAAGACTTGGCGCCGATGGACCGATGCAACGGTGAAGAGCAAGTGAAGTCAAGGTCGATGGATCGAGACGGTCATGTGATGATATGAAGTGGATCATATCATTTGGAGAAACAAAATGGGCTCAAGGCAAAGGTATAACCATAGGGCCATTTTGTTTTACACTCAAGACACCATAGAGGGTGTGAGTGGTTTAGGATCGATAGCCGAACTATTAAGAGGGGAAGTCTTATCGGTTATTCGACGCATGGGTGCCACTAGGTGAATTCATGAAGTGCATTGCATGTAGGGCCTAGTGAGCTAACTGGAAAACCTTTGAAAATGTTTGAGAAAAAGCTAATACACAAGCACATGGAGATGTACACTTGTTGGTGTTGGCACATTTGCAAAGGTGGCGTTGGTCGCGCTGTGGTTTGCGGGTAGAGAGGGGTTTGGGTTCCTCTCTCCCTCCCGCCGAGCGTGCGAGCGCGGGATTCAGGCGATTTCGGGGAAATGAAATGCCTATTTTCCACTACGCCGGAAGTCGGAAAAGAAACGGAGACGAACGGAGGTCACAGAGGTGACCGGACGCTGCACCGGACGCGGTCACGGTGTGACCGGACGCGTCCGGTCAGTACAGCGCAGGAATCAGGCGCGCGGGCTAGGGTTTGCAACCGGCGCGTCCGGTCACTCGCGGGACCGGCGCGTCCGGTCAGGCGCCCTGAGGGAACAACAGTTCGCAAGGTCGATCGGACGCGGTGAGCGTCCGGTCACACACGACCGGACGCGTCCGGTCGTCAAGGGAGCTTACTGGACTCCGACCGGACGCTGGCACTGTCGCGTCCGGTCATTCTCTGGAGCGCGTCCGGTCGTTGCTTCGCGGGCGCGCGGTACAGTGCGACCGGCGCGTCCGGTCGGTTGAGGGGCGCGTCCGGTCATCGCGTTTGACCGTTAGCGTGCAGTGACCGTTGGAGGATCTAACGGTCGCGTTTGAATTCGGTGGACACGTGGATGGCGCAGGGCGACCGGACGCGGTTGAGCGCGTCCGGTCAGTTTCGACCGGCGCGTCCGGTCGTCCCGAAAAAACGGTCAGTGGAGTTGCAACGGCTCTATTTGTTTGAGATGCTTATAAATACTTGTTGGCCGGCCCTTGGGGAGGTGGCTTGGCATTTCTAACACTCTTGTGCATCCTTTGAGCTAAAGCATCTCCTCCCACTCATCTCTCTTGCTTGATTGCAAATCAAAAGTGAGATTGAGTGATCCCAAAGTGCATTGCATAGCTTGAGGGCATCTAGTGGCACTTGTGGGTGGTTTAGCCGGTGGATTTCTTGTTACTCTTGGAGAGTACCGCTCCTAGCCGGCTTGGAGATTGTTGGAGGCGTTGGCAAGATAAGGTGATTGTTCTTGGCCACCTCCGGTTGATTGTGAGAGGTTCTTGTGCTTTCCTCGGCGGGACGCCAAAAGCAACTCTAGTGGAATCCGCGTGTCATTGAGTTACCTCACTTGAGAGTGGTGTCTTGCGGTGCCTTGCGGGGCGTGCCTTGAGGGGCAAGTGACTTGAGGGTCACACCGAGGAACCATCTAAGTGTTAGTCGACACAACCGGTGACGTAGCTTGTCGGTGCACAAGTGAACACCGGGTGAACAAAAATATTGTGTCTCTTGTCTCCCGGTGATTGGTCTTCATATTGTGTTGTTGTCAATATTGATTGATTGTATATCATCTTGGTGATTGGCAACATCTTCACTCCACCGTCGGTATAAGAATCATAATCCTCTCTTGCACTTACTTTTACTAGTTTATCTTGTGTAGCTCTAGTGGTAGCTTTGCTAGTAGTTTTGTTTAGCTTGTTCTCTAGTGTAAGTTTAGTGACATAGCTTTTGTGTGAACTAGAGATCATAATCTACTAGACTTGTGGATAGGAGGCTTGCATCACAACCTTTGGCTAAGCAAAACTTGCTTTACGCCGTTTGTTATTCTAACAAGTTTGCTTAGTGGTATTTGTAAATTTTTTATAGGCTATTCACCCCCCCTCTAGCCATCTAGGACCTTACACCGTCTCTCTGCAGAATTTCTGCGGAGGTAAAACTTTGCTTTGGTTATTCCTTTCCCCAGACCCCACTCGTGTGGGAGCCTCTGGCGTTGGGTCTGCCCTTTTTTAGTCAATACAATTCAAAGATGATGATAGATATTTTCCATTTCCCAAAAAAAGCTTTGCTTTGCCTCTATGCTATAATTTGCTCTGCTCAAAATGTCAATAAACCCTTCGCAATTCATCATCTTCGTCTTGACGTCATTCGGATTAACAACATCAACAAGATAACCATGTAACATCGAACAGAAACAAATTAGCTCCAAATATTAATATGTCAACGCAAAATGGCATAAATTTTGCTTTACCTTCACCCACTCGACATGGGCAAGTATACCTCTTGACTCAAAATCACTAGGGTCCTCTAGATACCATTAACAAATAGACGTCTCAATTCTACAAGAAATAGAAAAATACAAGTTTGTATCTTTTTAAGTTTTTTTATTGAAACAAATATATTAGATAAGGTGAACCTTACATGTATCAATATTACGATACTATTCTTGGTAATGCCATATATTTTATATTCTGAAATTCCATTGAATAATGGTTAAAAAATACGAATGTTAGTGTAGACAGGGAATATCGTGGACAAGCGCGGCAACGCCGCGCTAGAATTTTCTAGTCTCACACGGAAGGGGGAAAAAAAAAACTCACACAGGCTCACGGTCAGTCGCCCTCTACTCCTAACGGCGTAACCCTAACGCCGGATTGTCGGAGCTCGGAGGAGGGACGGCGCCGAACAGTTGGACGGCACCTTGGTTGGCAGCACTAGCACAGGACACGAGTGGAGGTGCGTGCGGTCCTGGAGCGTCGTCAGCCGGCCGCCAGCACCAGTCATGCCGCCCGCACTGTTGGTCCCAGCCCGGCTCCACCAGTCCAGTCTATAAGAGAGACTGAATCATGGAAACCTGTTCACCGCAGCGCCGCCTCACTATTTGACTATCGGATTCCATCCCCACCCCGTCGGCGACAATTCGCCGCCCCCAATCCGCCTGCTAGGTCTCGCACCTCCGGCCATGGCTGCCGAAGCAGGCCCAATCTCCAAGGTCCTCATCGTCGTAGGTAACCCGATCCCCTGCCGCTTCTTCCGCTTCCTCCTTCCGAAGGCTTTGCTCTGCTCTGTTTCTCGCTTCGCTTAATCGGATTCCATCCTCACACCGTCGGCGACAATTCGCCGCCCCCAATCCGCCTGCTAGGTCTCGCGCCTCCGGCCATGGCTGCCGAAGCAGGCCCAATCTCCAAGGTCCTCATCGTCGTAGGTAACCCGATCCCCTGCCGCTTCTTCCGCTTCCTCCTTCCGAAGGCTTTGCTCTGCTCTGTTTCTCGCCTCGCTTAATCTGCGGGTATTGCGGCTTTGCTCGGGTCTCGTTGCAGCGATGCAGACGGAGGCGATGCCGCTCGTCAGCAAGTTCAAGCTCGTCGAGGCGCCCGCCCACGAATCCACGTCAGTGCCCTTTTTCCTTTTCTCTTTTGGTTCTTCCTCAGCGTCTCCAGCGTATGTGCTCTCAGTGCGATTTCAGTGGAATGGATTAGTGCGACTTCTGTGGAATGGATTAGGGCCATTTCAAGGGACAGTAGGCAATTTTTCCCCTTGTGCTGCATGCTGAACAGTATGACTTGCTAGTACCTCTGGGTATTTCTGTCTCTGGTTCAGATTTCTGTGTGCGGGCGACATGGATCACTAGGCAGTTACTAGCAACTGTGTCATTCTGTACAAGAATGTAAACCGTTCCTGGAGCTTACAAAATGTTATTACTATGATGCTCTCTAGCTTTATGCATTTTGTGCTCACCTGAATCAAGTGTCAGCATTTGGCCATTAGCTGGCTTGACTAAAGTAACTAAGCCATTCTGTGTTGGGACTTGGGATGTCATCCATTATCACAAATGTATTATGAATTTGTGATTCATAATACATACTACCTGAATAGTGAATAATATCCTGAAGCTAACACCAGTTTTTGTTATATGTACCTTGCAGTTTTCCTAAAGGTGCCCCATGGGTTAGGTACCATGGCAACTACAATGACCTCCACATTGACCTTGTATTGCCTGGAAAGGATGCTGTTTTTGGTAAGTTCTGGATGGTTTACATTTCCATTAGTTGGTTGTCAAGTTACATTCTTATCATGGCCCCAAGTAGCTCGTAGAACTTCCAGCAATAATACTTCAGCGTCTTCCTTTCTTTACTCGGTGTGATTAACCTTGCAGATGGGTTGGAATTGGTTGACCCAAGACCTGACCCATGCTACCCAATTAATTATTTTTGGGCTTTGGGCTGACTTGACCCAATACAATCCGCAAACCAGTTGACCCAAAAGCTGCTTGCATGGACAAATGGTAACGCCATCAAAAAATCTGAAGTCTTTAGCAAATAAAAAATCTCTGGTGTTTAGAGCTCTGTTTAGAGAAAGTCCCGAACAAGATGGATGAAATGGAGAACAAATTGCATTGTGCACACACTAAGGCTATCTCACAGTTAGAAACTTCATAGTTAGAAGTGAAAACTAATATAGGTGCTTTACAGTTTGATCTATGTTTAGGAAATGAAACAGCAAAATAGTCAATAAGAAATCAAGGGATCGGTCAATATTATACCCTGTCTCCCTTTGTCATACAGTTAGGATAAACACCAAAAGCAATAATTACACAGTCTGCATGTCAAGAAGAAACATGAACCTCACTGACACACCAGATGTAGCTGCTAAACCCTAAGGACATAGCACAATATAGACATTATGGGCATATGCAGTAAGATGACAATGTACAGACTACTCGACTGTTAGCCACTTTGACTATTTGATCGAAGTAGGGAAGCATTGCCCCCTGCCTTGTTAATACAGTGCATGACCTGCAAATTGCATTGGGGATGGACCATACAGAAGTCTCTGTGGCGCGTGGTCGGGCAATGGCCTATTTGTCTCAAGCTTCAGTGACACCACCACTCTGACTATTTGATCGCTAGGGAAGACTGGTCCAGTGCTGTCGTCACGACGATCAAATAATGCTGCCCCAACTATCAAGCATTGGTCTTCAGGGGCCGTCACCGAAGCATCCCTAGCAGTTATCCACCACTTTGTTAATCCAGCACATGACCTGCTCCTGCTGATTGCGGGGTGGTGTGAATGGGTGGGACGAGGCGGCCTGGCCAGGGAAGGGAACTCGAGATTGGGGTACACAGTAGCCCAGAGGGCTCAGCAGCACTTAGCCCCAAAGTTCTGTGGGCCAGCCCAGTGGGTATTTACACCAGCCTAAATATTTTGGGTAGTAGGTCACTGGGTTGACCCACTAGAACCTGCATGCCTACATGTTATGCATTTCTCTTCAGGATAACTCTGTGTGAATCGACTTCATTTCTTACTAAGAACTGCATCCTTGCAGGACTGCAGGAGTAGACAGTGTTGGTACAGTATCGGCAGCTCTTGTGACTAGTTTTTCCATTCAAACATTGAAGCCAGACCTTATCATTAATGCTGGCACTGCTGGTGGCTTCAAGGTATGCACTAGAAGTCTAGAACTTTGCTGACGTTTGCCTTCTATGTTCTAGTTTAATACTCTGTTTGAACATTTGCTTTCTTGCGTTTAGGCCAAAGGAGCAAGCATTGGAGATGTATTCCTAGCATCAGATGTTGCATTCCAAAAACTGATGATGAAGGTGATTGGGTTGCCCAAACCTTTGCAGCAGAAAGAAGGTACGTTTCAAAAACTTCCACCATATCTAGCTTGTATAGTACTAAAACTCGTAATCCTGGTTGATGAGTGGTTGTTGTGTTTATTTTTTTTGACGCAAAAGACTGTGGGGGAGGTCCCCACAGTGACAATTTTAATTAATTAAAGGAGATCCAGGGAGTTACATACCAGACTTAACTGAAAGCATCTAACCAAAACCAAAAGGAAGTCCTAAGATCTTCCTTGAACCTAACAGATTGGAGTAAGCATTGGTTCTTAAAGTTAGCTAACCAAATTACAAGGGTGGGGTTTCTCCTCTGGAAAATCTTGTCGTTGCGAAGCTTCCACAGTTCCCAGGCCACTATGAGAGAAGCTTTAGTGAAAAAATCAAGGTTGTGCGCCATGTTTGCTGCTATCAACCACTCTGATAGAGGCAGGTCAGTGTCCCAACTGAAGTTGATGTAGTTCCAGCGTTGCCTTGCAAATGGGCAGTCAAAAAACAAGTGGTCAATGTCGTCTTCTATGCCCGTGTTGCAGAGAACACAGAGGGCATCATCTTCAATATTCAGGTGCCTTCTTCTTAGCATTGTCTTGGTGTTTAGACGGTCAACCAAGATTAGCCACGCGAAGAATTTGATTCTTGGGGTGCACTGTGATCTCTAGAGCAATCTGAGACATGAGTGGGCATCCACTTGGCTGAAGACATGAGCATAGAAGCGGCGTGATGAATAGTTGGTGCCCCATATTGGTTCCTAGATATCAACAGAACTGTCATCATAAGAGATGTCTGCCAAGTAGGTTTGAAGCTGCTGCAATTCATCATAAGCCTGGTTGGAGAGGGGCAGGAAGAAGACTTCTTCCAGGTCTTGCTGAATTGTTGTGCGTTAATCGTGATTGGTTGCTGTGTTTATTTTTGGTGAGCAGAAAAGCAGGTCTTTGAAGGCCTTGTTTAGGTGCAAAAAATTTTGGAATTTGGCTACTGTAGTACTTTTGTTTGTATTTGCCAATTAGTGTCCAATCATGGACTAATTTAGCTTAAAAGATTCGTTTCGTGATTTACAACCAAACTGTGCAATTAGTTATTTTTTATCTATATTTAATGCAGGCCCGGCTCTAGGGGAGGGGCAGCCTGTGCGATGGCCGGGGGCCCATGGAGCTAGGGGGCCCATGAGTATATAGGTAATTAGTAGATGGATTTGGCATAAGCACTTAAAGGCCCAACAAACATTACGTATTGTACCAGCATCTACCGCAGGACGCAGGTCATGCAGCGTCGCAACGACGTTTCATTTTCTGCGGCTTCCTATTCTCCCCTAGTCCGCCGACGCTTGCTATAGATCGTGACTCTGTGAGACGTTGACTCACCTGATGCGGCGACGCCCGGACGCCGATTGCCGCCTCGCCGGTACACCACCGACACCACCACGACGATGTTACCGCGCTAGCTGCATGGACGGCGGACTGCAAACGCAAAACCAATCGTCCCACAGTAAGCAACACACCAACACCCGTGAGGCCATGATCGATTAATATTTTCCAATTTTCAGTTTGTAATAACTTAAATCACTGAAAGCACGCTAGGGACATCACAATATTGAAGTAATGAAGTCTATTTTTTCTTATTTATCTTGTGTATGCATTTTGCTTGTACAGGCTACAGGGTAGGGTTATAGATTTCTAATTTAACTATATTACAAGAAAGATTGAATGGTCTGACCAGATACAACATTGAGAATGTTTTGAAAACAATGATATTGATCTTGATACTGTTCTTAAAGATTTTGCATCAAGAAATCTCTGAAAACGATTTTTACAAGGCAATAAAACATTTTTATTTGCGGTAATCCTAATAGTTACTATTTTTAGTTTTAAATATTATCGTTATATACTATTATGAATTAAACATATGCTTCAAATTAACTTTTATTATTTGTACTATATATTTTAATCTTTACATTAAAAAATTAGTTCAATGGGCTCTTACCGTCTCGTTTGTCCAAGGGCCCTTAAAATTATAGAGCCGGCCCTGATTTAATGCTGCATGTATGTGTCTAAAGATTCGATGTGATGAAAAGAGTATAAAAATTTAGAATTTGGAAGACATCTAAACAAGGCCTAAGACAACGAGGGGACTATCTGTGCTCTGTGGACTCCAGAGAGAAGAGTAGCTCGCAACTGGAAATTAATGAGCCATGTATGTGTATTTGCCAGCTCCAATCCTGCAGGCATTCGGAAACAGGTTTAATTGGGGCCCATTCATGGTCATATCCATATATATGGTCAGCAACTGTCAGGATTATCAAACTAGTAATTTCCCTTGAACATGGTCCGTGACCGTGTATATGTGTGTGTCGATACTTTCACTGTTGCAACACGTACACACGTCTCAATTCTCAGCGTGTATGTGTGTTTGCATAAACGTACGTGGAAAAGATGACTCCTTCCGAAATCCCAGATATATGTTATATGTACATGTAAAATACAATCCTCTGAGGCCGGGGGAAAACACAAATCTCTTTTGTTGTTTGCATTTGTGTGGGCGAGTGGATTTGCATGGGGCTATACTGCTATGTGACGTTGTGTACTGTAGTTTCTAGTACGTTTTTCACTGTACCAAGAACGATTTTAAGAGGCGTTATCATTTTTTTAGCAGAGACGGCTTTAAAAACCTCTTCTGAAATTTTTTTGATAAAGGAAAGAATCCAGCTTCATCTCTTGAAAATAATAGTCCTAGATATGACTTGCCTGTAGAAATAAATTTTTAGAGACAGTTCGTATTTCTAGTTTCTTTTATAAACCCTCTCTACAAATAGTACCATTATTTCTAAAAATTGATTTTTGGATGACAATGTGGCCAGTCTTTAAAAATATGTGCAACAAAAAAAGCTTAACTTTTCCAAGTCAAATTGGATGAAGAAAACTTTATATCAAAGTTGTAGAGATTGAAGAGATTTACAACTTTATAGTTGATGATTTCTCATTTTAATTCATTTAGGGTTCTAAAATTGTATTTTAAATTTTAATATTTTTTAATTCAAATTCTTTAATTATATCAAACTTGTAGTACTAGATAGGATCTAAAAATTTTGCAGTTCATTTTTTTCGTTTGAACTCACTTGGGTCTGAATATTCAATACAAGATTCATAAAAGTTATACAAAAGGATAGCATCCTAAACTTGGTCACAAGCGACCTTGTGGCACCGTGGTATAGAGGAGGTTTGTGAACCTTCAGGTCCTGAATTTCTTGATTAAAAAAACGCTTGCTAATTTTTTTTGGATCCAAATGCCTCTACATCTCTATTGTAGGCAGGGGCGGATCTAGGCCCCGGGCTGCAGCCCGGGGCGCAGCTCAGAAATCCCTTTAACAGCTCCTTTGTCCAGCCCAATATAGTCCATAAAAATATAGATTTAGCCCTACCTGACACAGCCTAAAAACCTCTTACACTATTTTTAGACCCCCCCCCCCCCCCCCCCCCCCCCCCCCCCCCCCCGAGGTGTTTCTGGATCCGCCACTGATTGTAGGAGAGTTCGATTTAGCTAGCTTGAAGTTGATCGAAGCAGAAGAGCTACCCATGGTCAATGGAGATGAACCCCTTCACTTCGAGGAGCTAAGCGAAGAGGGGAGAGGCCAGAAGAGGAGTTGGAGGAGCACTTGAGTAGTGGAGAGTAAAGACCGCTAGATTTGGTCTCCTTGGCATGGATTCAAGCAAGTGACCAGAGATATGCACAGGTGGGTGGAAGTGGAGAGGAAGAGGAAAAATGATGGTAGGGAAAATGTAGATATTTTTAGTAGCATAGGTTTAACTTAATTTTTACCTATTATGCCATTTGCAACGACAAATGTGCACCGACACATGACCTACCTTTATCGCTAGAATTAACCATGAACATTGCTCCTGCCCTGACCCTAGCGCCCTATGTAGTCTAACCAACCAAAGGCCCATTCCTCCCCTGGCCTGTACGGCTGAGCCCAAACCATTCCATAATAAACACATACATTAAATTGTAGCTTAATTTTCTAAATAACCCCATGACTCCTTAATAAAATTAGTTTGACCATTTTTTAACCAGTTAATTTGCTAGCAATTTAAAAGCACAAACCTAAGTGAGGACCCCATTTTCTTTCAATTTTTCTATTTGACACCCATGGTAGTTTTGTAGTAGTGAAATCGAGCCAGTCACGTAGTATTTTCGTAACGGCTTGAACGTTCTATTTTACTCTTTGTTGCATCATGCATGAATCCCTAGCTATAACATACTCTTCCCGTCAAATTTTTGGTATCTTTTAATTTGCCCCAATAAAATATAGATATATCATCTACTACTAAGTCTAAGATCGTGAAAATTAATTATTTCTAAG
Organism: Saccharum hybrid cultivar R570; assembly: GCA_038087645.1. Taxonomy (NCBI): domain Eukaryota; kingdom Viridiplantae; phylum Streptophyta; class Magnoliopsida; order Poales; family Poaceae; genus Saccharum; species Saccharum hybrid cultivar. The sequence continues at coordinate 13,958,782 of JAQSUU010000598.1, forward strand.
ACAAATCTAGATATATATGTTTTGTTATGTTTCATATTGAATTACTGATCGAATACTTTTTTGAGTCTCGTTGATGGACAAAGTTTTTAGAAAGGGCGCTGCTAGCGCCCGGACGTTCGGATCCGGGCGCTAGCGGCCGGACGCCGGAACAGCCCACTCCGCCCCCCCTCCCCCGCCGCAACAGTCCGCCCCCCTCCAACGAAAAATGAAAACGGAAACGCGACCACCGCCCCAGCTCCCTCCGCGCGGGAAATCTGCGAACCACCGCCCCGGCACCCGCACGGAGAAGGAAGGCGCGCACCCCCGCGAGCACGGATTTTGCCCACGCCACAAACCTCGCCGACCCCCACCAGATCCGCCCTGCCGCCAACTCGCCCCCAGAGCCCACCCCCATCCCCATGCCGCTGCAAAAAGAGTAGGGAGAACCGAAACATCAAAGCAATACTACTGTAAAAAAAGCTACTGCAACAGGAAGAAGAAGTTACTGCAACAAGGAGAAGAAGCTACTGCAACAAGAACAAGAAGCTACTGCATCAAAGGGGAAAAGAAGATACTACAACAAAGAGAAGAAGTTGTTGCAACAAAGAGAAGAAGCTGCTGCAACAAAGGAGAAGAAGCTACTGCACCAAAACGGAAAAAGATACTGCAACAAAAAGAAGAAGTTACTGCAACAAAAGAGAAGAGCTACTGCAACAAAAGAGAAGAGCTACTGAAACAGCAGAAGCGATGCTAATGAAACGTCGGGAAACATGGGGATGCTGCTGCAAAAAACAAGGGGAATAAACTATTGAAACATCTAAAAAATAACTACTGCAACATCAGAGAATCATCATCTGTTGCGTGTAGATCTGAAAATCGCCACCAAAACGTTTAGATCCAGGGGAGGGAGGAGGGAGGAAGGAGGAGGAAGAAGACGGTCAGATCCAGAGAAGGAGGGAGTAGAGCTCAGATCCAGAGGAGAACGAGGAGGGGAGGAAGGAACAGCTCAGATCCGCGAAGAATCCCCCTACCTCGTCGGAACCCATCGTCGTCGAGCATAGCTCCGGTGGTTGAAGGTCGCCAGAGCAAGAGAGGAAGCAGGGGAGGGGGGAGCCGCGGCTCGCAGGCTCTGCCGCCGCTCTCTCTCTCTTGGCGCTGTGGCTGTCGCGGGAGCACAAAGGGAGAGAGTGAGGGAGGGGAGAAGGGAGAGGGAGCCCCGGCAAGTGCACCGTAGAGCGGCTCGCAGAGCGAGTGCGCAGCGGCGGAGAGAGCGAGGCGAGCGCGGCTGCGAGTGGAGGAAGAAAGAAGGCGAGCAGATGCGTGGGAGCGGGCTGCGAGCGTGGGAGCACGGCGCGGGTGCGGTCTGTGAGTAGATAAGGAGAGCGGGCGGGAACAGGTTGGGTCGCGCCGCTTCGTGTGGGCGTGCGTCGCATCCGTCCGGACTCGTCCGGACGTCTTCACCGTATCAATACCGTTTTAGAAATCATGAAGTACTGGTGATGGGAGATAGTACTCCATTAGGTAGGCAGCAGTCAGCAGGGTAATATTTATTATCGCACGTGGAAAAACGACCGCGTGTCACGTGTTTACCGAACGAAACGAAAATTGCTCATGGATTGCCGGTCAAAGCATGGTTTTTCTATGACAACGAATAAGCTGTTTTTGTGTGTGTGTGAAGAATGAGAATAATAAACTGTTTCTCTTAACTGTAGTCCCCACCAGGCCACCATCTCTACGTACTGTGTTACAGACTTAGCGTGATTGGTACGCTGCTTCCACTCGTACTGCATGGCCCATCGCATGCAGGAACGAAGTGATTGGTAGGCTGTTTTGCTTCTCGGGCCAGGCCAGCCGCATGCACGAGGCGACGCCGAGCCAGGCTCGCTGGAAACGCGGGTGAGCCCCGTTCCTACCGGGCCTGGCTGGTTTTGTGCAGCGCGAGCACACGGATTGAGCCCGAGTGAGAGAGCAGGTACACTGTCCAACCAATCACCATGCTTTCCTATCCTGGCTGGACGCAGATGGAAGCCAATCACCACCCGCATGCATGCGTCGGGCCTGGCTCCGTCCTGCGAGCCCGGTTCAGCAGAGAAAGGAACCAATCACGCCAGTAGCCGGCCACCACGGACCAATGGTGTAGGGAAATGCGTCCTGACGTAAGCGATCGTCGTCCTGTTGTCACTGACAGCCGGCCCGGAAGGGGAGAGACACTGTAGCCATGGAGAGACACTGTAGCCTTTACCCTTTGGTCGAGCAGGGAGGCGGAGCCATTGACGGTACCCACAAGCCATCAGGCCATCCAGGCCACAACTTCCATCCCCCCTCTCTCTCTCTCATGGTGATGGTACCCACAACACCGCTGCTTGCTATAGGCTAGCTGCTGGCTGCTGCTGCCATCAGGCCACAGCTGCCATCTCTCTCCTCACCGAGAATTTGTTCGGATCCTGTTATGGTTACGACCCGCTTTCCATCCGCTGCCACACAGCAGCGAAGTGACCAGGCAATCGTCGCGAGCCTCTTATGGTTACGACCCAGCTTTCCATCCGCTGCCAATCGAGCTCTTCGTCGGCGGTGCACTGGTGCTGGCTCTAGCTGTTTCATTCGCGTCCTTGGGGAAAATGGAGGGGGAGCCTCCGCAGAAGCAGGAGAGGAGGAAGCGCGGGCGGGTAGAGCTGCGGCGGATCGAGGACCGGACGAGCCGGCAGGTGCGCTTCTCCAAGCGCCGGAGCGGGCTGTTCAAGAAGGCCCACGAGCTCTCCGTGCTGTGCGACGCCCAGGTCGCGCTCGTCGTCTTTTCCCCCGCCGGCCGCCTCCACGAGTTCGCCTCCGCCGACTCCAGGTGATGAAGCCCCCTCGGGTTTACGGCATCGCTGGGCTCTGGTGTTTCTGCTGCGCTTGCTGCTTCCTCGCTTTAGATTTTATTTATTGCGTTGACGATTCTACTCCTAGGACAACAGCTTTTGACTAGATCGGTGCAGGTAAACTGGGGCCATGTTTAGTTTCCCAATTCTCCCCCCAAATTCTACTATGTAAAAAAAAGATTCCCCGTCACATCAAAATGTCGGCAAATGCATGGAGTACTAAATGTTGATGAAATCAAAAACTAATTGTACAGTTTTGTTGTACTTTGCGAGACGAACATTTTAAGCCTAGTTAGTCAAAATTTGGATAATTTTTACCAAATACAAACGAAATGCTACAGAAATTCTGATACAGTATTTTTCACCCCTATTCCGCAATCTAAACGAGGCCTGGATTTTTTTTGGGGGGTGTCGAGAGCCGTGCAGCAGCACTATTTGATCTCACTGACATGGACTATGGGAAGCGATAAGGATTTCAACAGCCAAATCTGACTTGCTCCTGTGTGTCCTGTGATCGAGGCGATAGCCCTTCCATTAGGGCCTGTCTGGTTCGTCCGTTAGGGAGCACAACGAGGTGTTTGAATACTAATAAAATAATAGACTATTTAGGTATAATAGATTTATCTTATAAATTAATTTTAATCTATATAATTAGTTTCATAATTAGTCTATGTTTAACACTTCATGTATATGTCAAACATTTGATGTGTGCATATGTCTAAACATTCGATCTGATAGGTGTTAAAAAAACAAGAGAAACCAAACACCCCCTTAGTTTTAGGCACTTCCTTCAAAAAAAAAAGTTTTAGGCACTACATGTTAGTCTTTTGGTTTTGTATTTTCTGCAACTAAACATATTTGAAATACCATGCATTGTGCTGTTGTAAGACCGTCATATCACGTGTTCATTTGGTGACAAACAGTATATGCATGGACTAGTACGATTAATGTTTTGTTGATCCATATAGACTATATACAGTAGTCTCTTGGGTTTTTTTTTAAAAAAATGCAATTTTTGCTTTTTGAGAAGTACAAGATACAAACATTTATATATGATATACTAAATAAATATCATTAATTTTGTAGTATATATCTATTTAGAGGCATACATATTAATAATATTTTCTATAAACTTGCACTACTATAGTTAATTGTTTTAGAGACAACTGTAGATGGTTTATAGAGCCGGCTACTCCAGCTGCCTCTACTACACATCTTTCAGACCATCTTTTTTAGAAAAATCAATTTTTAAAGAAGACGACGACAACAATAACATAGTCTTTTGTCCCAAGCAAGTTGAGGTAGGCTAGAGATGAAACCCAAAAGAGACGAGAAATAGGGAGACACATAAAGGAACATAAAGGGCACAAGACACAAAGAGGTCACGGTTCAGGCACGTTGATTGTCAATCTCCAAGCGCTCCTGTCCAAAGCTAAATCCTTGGAGATATTCCACTCCTTAAGATCTCTCTTAACGGACTCGTCCCAAGTTAATTTAGGTCAACCTCTACCGCTCTTTCCATTATCGGCCCGCTTTAGAACTCCACTACGCACCGGCACCTCAGGAGGCCTCCGTTGGACATGTCCAAACCATCTTAATCGATGTTGAATCAATTTCTCCTTAATTGGTGCCACCCCAACCATATCCCGAATATCGTCATTCCGGACTCTATCCCTCCTTGTGTGCCCACAACACCAACGCAACATACGCATCTCTGCTACACTCAATTGCTAGACATGTCGCCTTTTTGTAGGCCAACACTCAGCACCGTATAACATCGTCGAACGAATCGCCGTCCTATAGAACTTACCTTTCAGCTTCTGAGGCACCCTTTTGTCACAGAGGACGCCAGAAGCTTGACCCATTTCAACCAGCCGGCTGAAATTCTATGCCTAACATCTTCATCAATGTCTCCGTCCTTTTGTAGCATCGACCCTAAATACCGAAAAGTATCCTTCTTGGCCACCACTTGCCCATCGAGGCTAACGTCTCCCTCCTCATGCCTAGTCGCGCTGAAATCGCATCTCATGTACTCGGTCTTAGTCCTACTAAGTCTGAACCCTTTCGACTCTAACGTGTGCCTCCATAGTTCTAACTTCCTATTAACCCCTGCCCTACTGTCGTCAACTAGCACCACATCATCAGCAAAGAGCATACACCAAGGGATACCACCTTGTATGTCCCTTGTGACCTCATCCATCACCAAAGCAAATAAATAAGGGCTCAAAGCTGACCCCTGATGCAGTCCTATTTTAATTGGAAAGTCACTGGTGTCGCCATCACATGTTCGGACAAACGTCACCACATCCCTGCACATATCCTTGATGAGGGTAACGTACTTAGTTGGGACTTTGTGCTTTTCCAAGGCTCACCACATGACATTTCTCGGTACCTTGTCATATGCCTTCTCGAGGTCAATAAAGACCATGTGTAAGTCCTTCTTCTGCTCCCTATATCTCTCCATCAATTGTCGTAATAAGAAAATCGCCTCCATGGTCGAGACCTACCAGGCATGAACCCAAACTGATTTTGGGTCACATGTGTCACCCTCCTTAGGCGATGCTCGATAACCCTCTCCCAGAGCTTCATCGTATGGCTCATCAACTTAATCCCACGGTAGTTAGTACAACTTTGAACATCTCTCTTGTTCTTGAAGATATGTACTAATATACTTCTCCGTTCTTCAGGCATCTTGTTAGACCGAAAAATAAGGTTAAAAAGCTTAGTTAACCATACTATCGCTCTGACGCCTAGGTATCTCTATACCTCAATGGGGATACCATCAGGGCCCATCGCTTTACCTCCCTTCATCCTCTTCAAAGCCTCTCCGATCTCTGTCTCCTGAATTCTCCTCACAAAGCGTCTGTTGGTATCGTCAAATGAGTCGTCCAACTCAAAGGTAGGACCCTCATTCTCCCCATTAAACAGCTTGTTGAAGTACTCTCTCCATCTGTCCTTAATTTCCTCATCCTTCACCAGAAGTTGATCTGTCCCATCCTTGATGTATTTTATTTGGTTGATGTCCCTTGTCTTCCTCTCGCGGATTCTAGCCATCCTATAAATGTCCTTCTCCCCTTCCTTCGTACCTAGCCGCTGATAAAGGCCATCATATGCCTGACCTTTTGCTACACTCACAGCTCGCTTTGCAACCTTCTTCGCTGTTTTATAACCCTCGATGTTGTCTGCACTCTTGTCATGGTGGAGACGCTTGAAACACTCCTTCTCCCTAATAGCCCTTTGCACCTCGTCATTCCACCACCATGTGTCTTTCGCTTCCTGTTTGCCTCCCCTACTCACGCCAAACACTTCCGAAGCCACCTTCCGGACACATGTCGCCATCTTTAGCCACATGTCGTCGGCATCTTCTCCTTCTTCCCAAGGCCCCTCGTCTAGCATCCTCTCCTTAAACGTTTGCGCTGCTTCCCCTCTAAGCTTCCACCACTTCGTTCTCGCAATCTTGGCCCGTTTGTCCCGGTGGACACGTACCCGAAAGCGAAAGTCCGCCACCACAAACTTATGTTGAGGGACAACACACTCTCCAGGTAACACCTTACAATCAAAGCAAGCACGTCTATCCTCCCTCCTTGCAAGGATAAAGTCGATCTGGCTCGAGTGTTGTCCACTACGAAAGGTTACTAGATCAGATTCCCTCTTCCTAAAGAGGGTGTTCGCTATCAATAAGTCATAGACCAGCACGAAGTTCAAAACATCCTCCCCCTCTTGATTCCTACTACCATACCCGAACCCCCCGTGCACCTGCTCGAAACCTACATTAGTCGCACCAACATGGCCGTTGAGGTCTCCTCCTATAAAGAGTTTCTCGCTGATAGGCACGGTACTAACCATGCTATCAAGATCTTTCCAAAACTACCTCTTGGTGCCCTTGCTAAGACCTACCTGAGGGGCATAGGTACTGATCACATTTAGAGCCGAATCTCCAACTACCAGCTTGACCAAGATAATCCGGTCACCTTGCATCCTAACATCAACAACTCAATCCTTGAGGCTCCTATCGATCAAGATGCCTACACCATTCCTACCCGATGTTGTCCCCGTGTACCAAAGTTTGAAGCCAGTATCCTCCACCTCCTTCGCCTTCTGGCCCTTCCATTTAGTCTCCTGAACGCATAGAATATTTACACGCTTTCTAATTGCTGCATCAACTAGCTCTCTTAGCTTACTCGTTAGGGACCCTACGTTCCAGCTACCTAGACGAATCCTAGTTGGCTCGGCTAGCTTCCTTACCCTTCGCACCCGTCGAGGAAAGTGCGAAGACCCTTGCTCATTTTTCACTACACCCGGGCGTAGATGTAGCGCGCCACTAAGGTTGCGACGGCCCGACCCTTGCTCATTTTTCATCGTACCCGGGTCACGATACGACGCGCCACTAAGGGGATGACGACCCGGCCCTTGCCCATTTAACACCACACCCGGGTTCCTATGTAGCGCGTCGCTAAGAGGGTTACGCCCCAACGAATCTCTTGTGGGTTTCAAATTCATGAGAGTAGCTGTTTTTTTACTGTTGGTTCGCCAGACCTCCTTTACTCGGGCTTGGGATCGGCTATGTTGAGATGACTTAAGAAAGTCTTCTAGTCAACATAGGCGGAGTTAATTTTTAAAGACAACATAGCCAAAAAAAAAGTTTTAACCTGGGACAGCCTACCGGCAATAGATCTCAGTATCCAATGTACATGCATCCTGCTTTTCCTATTTGAGTTAATAAAACTAATTAACTTCCTGTTTTCCTTGCACTGTTTCTTGCAGCATTGAGAAAACATTTGGTCGATATTGGGACCTTGCCAACACAGCAATTGATCTCAATATTGAGGCGCGAGATGACTCAAGGGTCAACTATAATATACAGGTTAAGCATAATAAATAGTTCATATATCAAACTAACTTTCGTATACACAAAGGAGATCACCTACCATACAGGTTCTCATTTTTTCACTCACGTGAGCAATTCTCTGCAACGCTTAATTTAACTATATAACATAAAATCTCTCGGTGTCATGGCTAAGGCAGGAACCGTGAGGCATAAACTTTTTCTAAAAAAGTATTAGCATCTATGTATATCGAAAAATTATTGGCAATAACTTTTATAGACCCAGGGGCCGCCTTTCGAGCTACCCCTACGGTCGCAAGTTAAAAATAACTTTTTCTCTTTTTTTTGCACAAATATATGTGTGCAATTTTGAGGCTTCACTACTACATACACATGATTTTACAAGCACCTAATACATTTTAGGGCTGGTTCATATAGTCCATCACTACTAGAAATGTCACGTTGTGGCCAAGCTTGTGGGCCACCCCTGAAAGTAAATCGCTCTAGGAAATTTACTTATTTTCAAGGAGCAGTCATATTGAGACAATCGCCCTTTCTAGTGGTGGTACAATTAAGCCAACCATCTCTAGAAATAGGTGATTTTTTTAGTGGTGGTTCAATTAAGCCAACCATCTCTAGAAATAGGTGATTTTCAGGAACACTTCTAGTCTAATGACCTTTGGAAATTGACCCCCATATATCTTCTTCCTTCCTGAACTTTTCACTACCAACCCAAGCACACTACTACGATAAACGACTTTAGAGATGGGCAAAAACAGTTTTAAGAGGCGACAATGACGCCTGCCTCTAAACAATGGTCTATGTTAATCGCTGACTATATTACACATGCGGCTACAAATGTTCACCTCTGTAAATCAAGAATTTTTTTTTAAAAAAAATCAGCCACAAGCTTGTTGTCGAGCCGATCACCGAGCTCATCACCACTAAGTAGCATCAATCTCGAATGCTATAGTAGGCTTGGTGCACGATTTATGGCTTGACGACGTTGCTCATGCTTGGTAGCGCCGGCCCTCGCAGACTTCAACCCCATGGTGTGGACCAGGCTTGGCGCCTTCCCATTGGTGCCAGTCATGGCCGCACCCTAGAGGACATGACTCCCTAATGGAACCTTGTGGGAATGAGCATGACGTCCTCCACACTCACTAGTAAGGGAATTGAGACATGGGGAGCACTAGGACAAAAACGATACCGTAGAATAAAAAAATTGGACTCATACCTTAACATGTCGTAAACCACTCATGTAATAGAAGTGAGGTTCATCATCTGTGTGTCCAGCAGCTTTAATCAATGGTCAAATCAGGTGCCGATACGAGTTGAGACTAACTATGCATCAAACATAGGCTCATTAGAAAATAGCTCGTACTGTCATCCATATAGACTCTAAGGCTCTAGAGTCCCACTACCAAGAAACCCATTATAAGGATCTAGGTGATGGCTAGAGGCGGGGAGGGGGGGAGGGTTGAATAGCCAATTAAAACTCTAGCTCACAAGCACTAGATAAAATATTAGTACTGAGGAGGCCCTAATAATTCTACTCTAGCTATTGTATAACAAGTCTACGGTGAGAGCAACTACACAATTTTAGTATTGAAGTGATAAACTAGGCTATGTCATTAAAATTGAAAAGCAATATGTGAAAGAGCTAGAAGGTGGTACTACGCAAGGGATGACACAATATGTATCAGGTGGTTTGGTGACTTGCCAACCACCTACGTCCATGTTGCGGTAAGCCCAAGGATCGTCTCTCTCACTCCTCTATCAAGTCAACAGCCCCGCAAGGTTAGATCCAACATGAGCACTTGATCTTGAGCCAGCTCGATCACAAGGTTCTCAACACGTCCAATCCACTAGAGTTGCTCTTCGCTACTCTAGTGGGGATGAGCACAAGAGCCCCTCACAAATCCATCTTCAAAGCACCGCAAATCTTCAATTGAGTACTTCAACGAAGCCCCACTTCTCCAAGCCATCTAGGTGGCGAGAACCACCAAGGGTAGAAAGCAAATATTGCAGCAAACACAATAATCTCCAATGCCACTCAATGCAATCTCTTAAAGCAATGCACTAGAATCACTCCAATCTCTCTCCAAGAGGCAATCACAAGCAAGCAAATGAGACTTGAGGGTTAACTTAAGCCCTAATGTGTGTGGATATCATCTAGGGGTCCAAGAGTTCTACCATGTTGGGCAAGCCCTCTACTTATTGTCCCACACACCAAAAGTTTCATTACACTCTTAATAGGTACTTTTCACGATCGTTAGATAGCTCTGGTGACCCCCGGAGTGTAGCACTAGAGGGTTCTTCCAACAGTAACTTGTACTTTGCAAAACTAAACGTTACAAACTTTGGTGCACCACCAGGGAGCTCCTATGTGTGTTCTAGATCAAGGTGCACAAAAAACACCCTCTCTATCTGGTGCCACACCAAAGAACCCTAGTGAGTGAATTTGAACTTTGCGCCTCCTGATCGTGCACTATTCTAAAGCTCCGGTGCCACCACTCTAGTGCACATCGAAAAGCTAGGTTTGACACTTGAAAATAGCCTTACCGAATCACTATTCCAAAGCTCTGGTGCACCTCTCCGATGCCACACCGGAGAGCTCGAGTGACCCAAAAAACAGTGCAAACAACATGTTTTTCAAACATTTTCAAAACATGCTAACTTTAAATAGTTTCCCACAGGACAACCCTTCACCTTTAGCACTTAGTTAGCATTTTTTCAAGCATTTTTCAAACATATTCTAAAGGTTTGCCACGTGATTTTTCAAAACACCACTTGGATCTATATGCAATGCAAAGATTGATCTCACAAGTAGCACTAGGTAACTGCATGCAAACTTGATTTTCCCCTTTTAATAGTAGCCTATCTATCATATCAATACGACCACCTCACTCCACTAAACACCTTATGTCTAGTGAACAGTGACGGATTCAGGATTTTAAACATGGGGGTACGGATCTAAGCGATGCAATTCGCTAACGATATAATACGACAACCGAATGATGATAAAATAGTTAGGTATATGGATCGAAGGATATATAATAATGATAAAATATTTTAATATTTCTAAAAAAATTAGGGGTATAGTTGTACCCCCATGCACCTACACTACATCTGCCCCTGCCAATGAAAGACAACCTATGCATATACTCTTGCCTTCATTTTTGTCTTCTATCCTCCATATTCATTTTCACCTTGTTGAGCTTTTGCATCAAATGATTCATGCCATCTCATCTTCATGGCCTTCATGTAGCTCACTCTTGTGGATTATCACATTTCATTTCTCATATGAAATCATTAGTCCACAAGTGTTGTCAATAATCACCAAAACCCAAACAAAACTTTTGACCACCTCTCAACTGCATCAAACATGAGGTTTTTAACCTTTGTAGTACTCATGTGCCATAGACGAGTTTCTTTATGTGTAATTGGTTCTTCCAACTCTCTGTCTACATCCTCATCCCATGGTAGGTGAAAGGTGATGAAATGGACCAAGGAGTATCTTCACGGGTGTCCACTTAACTATAAGACGACTATGGATGAGAGGAACACCTCAAGGGAGAATCTTCTCAACTGGATGACTATGTGATCTAAAAATTAGTGTCACTACAACCTCACCTGACTCTATCATCTGCCTTGATGCTATAGTGGATGCCATCAACCGTTTTCGCTCCTAAGAGATGTTCTAATTCTACACTGTCACTTCCTTTCCCATCTTACTTGGTGGTCATATCTCATAACCACATGTCCAATAGTAACACTGTTAGGTAGAAGACTCATGCTCTTGGTTGAAGCCATAATACTTAAAGAAATCCCATTGATTCCTTCTACATGTTGTGATAGTGTCATTGTCTCCTTTTTTTGTTCCTTCCATATATAACGCAACAAAATGGTAAGGAAAATGGGCAAAATAGTTGTAACACTTTAGTTCTCTAGAATTTGCATGCAACATTTTGTGAGGTCGCTAAATCTATGTTTGGGTTCCTATGAAAAGTACCTGTGTCACATTGGCGAATAGGGAATATATTAGCATGGAACCACCTACTATATATTCCCTTTGGCACCATAGGGAATATAACTACATCATATATATGCACTTGGCCTTTATCACCAAGTTTACTTAAGGGGGAAGTCCATCTTTTGCCATCCAACTATTGCCTGATTTTGTTTTTGAAAATAAAACCCCAAAGCCAGGAATTTTTTACCACCCAACTATTTAAATAGTTCATATTTGGCCATCCAACTTTCTTTGAAGGTGGATTTTCTTACTTGATGAACACATGGCTTTAAGGCCCATCTCTCACCATTTTTCTGACTGTCACTCCTCCATCTTTCTCACACGCTACCTAGATTGCACACCTCTCCGTCTTGGGGAGGAGAAGCAGGGAGCCACCAGAATTTTGTCTTTGAGACAAATTTGGATGTCATTTGTGATGTGTATTGCACTAAGAGAGTGGGGGATGATGATTTCAATTATGGGGTTCTTGTTAGGAGTTGGAGGTAGAGAAGGATCAAGTATGGTGGGCTCTTATAGGAAACTCAAATGAAAGGGGATAGAGAAGGGAGAGGTGGTTGGGGGTAATGGAGATGGTAGTGAAGAAGCTTAGTGACGACCTAATGATTTGTTCCATGGAGTTGAATTGACCTAAGTTAAGGTTGACTAGAAAGGGGTGGTAGTGCTTGGAGATCTTCTGATTAAGCAGCTAGGAAAGGTTGATCGAGCATAAGATGCTACTCTAGTGCGTGTTTTCTAAGACGGAGAGGGAGCAAATTTGTGAGACTAGGGATTTCACATGGTAGTTCATCTTCATCAATAGTTTTTCTCACCTTCTGTCCTCTTTCCCCCCATAGCCAAGGCTACTCCTTATATGAAACCATCTTGCCTCCTGGTGCTCCTTTAAGGATGACGACGAGGATGGGGAGCTTTGAGAAATGGTTGTGATTTCACATGGAAGCTCATATCCGTCGATGGTTCTACCCAACGTTTTCCCTTGTTCTCCTCCCACTGCCACGACTACTTGTGGATCCCTCATTCCTCCCTACACTCCTTTGAGGACAACAAAGAGGATAAGGAGCCAGTGAAGCAGGCATGGAGGATGATAGCAGTGTTGAGTGGCCCATGGGTGAGGCATGGGCATAATCCATAGAGTTTTGAAGAGATGTGGTTCAGCGTCATTCATGGGGCCTACTATAAACGTTATTGAGGGTGTTGGTACGGTAGTGTTAACACTCAAATTGGGCCCATGCCAATTTTAAATAGGCCCATGACAGTTTTGGTCAATCTAAGAAAAACTCCATAAAGCAACATGATAATAGTACCACATTAGTTTTCCTACAGGAAAAAACCACCCCTACACCTTATAAAATAAGGGGTACATGGCCGATTGAGTTCCTATCTATCCAATCATCAAACAAATCAATCTACTACCTCCCTTTTACTCTCTCTTCCCCTCTACTTCTCCATCTTCGTCGGTGCTGCATGGACGGTGGATCGATGATAGCGAAGCTCTAGAGCGGCCAGGCCGGCTAGAGCAACCCATAGCCGTTGCATGCCCCAACGGGGTCCCTCCTGGTCGTGTAGGATTTTGGGTCTCAAGAGACCTCACATGCGTGTCTTGCGTATCGCGCTCCCAGTGAGGCTTCTTCGGTGATGTGTCTTCGTATTGCGCTCATCACTAGAGGCACAAGGTCCAGGTGTGGACATCCCCTATGCGCTGACTGACCTAAAAGTCGGCTAGGCCCTACATCGAGTGATCTAGTTCCTTATCAAGTGTGATGACCTAATTAGGCGTCAACACACGTTTTGGTGACTCTGCTGGGGACGATTGGTTCAGCTATATCTTATAGTCGATCTTTCTGACCTAGCCAATTTGTTGGTTCCAATATATCCTTTTTGTGTTCTCATTACCGTTGCTTAATCTGGCCCAAAAGGCTGATTGCATCTGGTATTGATTTCTTCTATCAAGATGTGGAGCAACGGTCGCAACGGCGAGTTCACCGATCCAATGGGTCAGGAGAGCACCGTCAAGTCAACAACCATAGCTGAGGTAAAAGCACTTGGAATAGATGAAGGTTCACCTATTTTTCATACTATGGTTAAGTTTATGTCAAGATTAGATGAGTTTGAGGAAAGAATGTTTGGTGCTCCTATTGCTACTTCAGCTCATGCTGCACATGTTAGTAAGTTGGCCCCGGTTTCTGGTCAACCTCAAAATGAGAGGTTGTCTTACTGTTATTTTGATCAATATGGCAAGCTTATTTTTCGGAAGCGACCCGAATTGGTATCTTCAGCACCTGAAACCAATAGGACCAATTCAGGAGGAGTTAGCACTATTCTTCCTGCTGTTACATACACACCCAATTCGGTTTGTACTCCTCGAACTGATGACGGAACAGCAGCACCGCATGCTTCATTGCCATGTATTACAGTGTTGTTTGACTCTTCAAAGTCATCTAGTATAGTTCCAATGCCTGAGGCTTCACGTGATGCCTCTCAAACCGATTCACAGAAATTTATTAATCGTTTTTGGAAATCAAAAGAGGCCGAATTGGACATGCAAGCTACGCAAGATGGAGATGCACATCCTTTACCTTGCAATAAGACACTTTCCATGGCCGAAACTCTGAAAGATAAATAATTCAGCCATCTTGATTCGGCCGGAACAAGCCGATTCCACTATTAGAAAAATATGATAATCGGCGAGCCTAGAGAACATAAGAAGGGAAAGAAAGGCTTAGATCATGAAGTAGTACTAGAAAAGTCCAATGGTAATCGGGAGAGCCACAAGATCACTATCAAATCTTCTAGGTTCGGGGGGCTAGCCCAAACTCCCGTGGACAAGCAAAAATCAACCACTCATGCTATTATTCAAAAGGGTCAATTAGGTCGACTTTAAAAGTCGGCCAAACTGATTTAAATGTTAGTGGACGGGAAACATCAGCAAGACCGATTTCTCAAATCGGTCAAGCTAGCTGTAAACAAAAATTGAAGTACACATTTAAAGATGGAATATGGATTCCTTACTCATTAATACATCAAATTCCTCACCATTGGAGGATGCCTGTTGGTTTAACTCACAATGAGCAACGGTGTGTCCCTCATGGCCGAATGAGCAACGGCCAATCGAGCCCCAACAAGACAGGACCGATTAAGCCAGTTTTGGATGAACGTGCTAATCAGATCCAACAAAAGGGTAAGGCATCAGCAGGGCAAGTATATGCGTTGAGGGACAAGGAAGTTCTCACTAATCCCATAGAAAAGGCCGATGAGCAAATTATCATCAAAATCGGCTCCGCAGATGTTCCAATCAAAGAAATTGAAGGACCGATTGTCATTAGCAATCTGGACTAATCTGATGCAGAGAAAATATCAAAGGGCGCTGTTGTTATTGATCATGAGTCCTAGAATAGCACATCGGCTCCTGAGAACTCCCAACCAACATGGTGCCCTTCAGGTTTGTCAAAAACACAATGGCGCAAACTTCAGCGAGCTCGTTGCAAGAAGCTTAAGCAAGAAGGGCTATCAAACATGGGGGAACAAATTTTCAACAAGACAGATCCAATTTTCCCTCAATCAAGCAAGAAAGAGTTGGCTGCCTGCTCAAAGTCGGCTGAGCCGACTTCCCCTATCTTTGGCCAAGTCGGCCAAGCTGACTCCTTCTCTTGCAACTCCTTTGCCCATTGTGCAAGTCGGCCTAGCCAACTCCAAGTAGGCTAAGCTGACTTCTTCGGTTTTAGTAGCCACCGATACACCTCTAGTTGATTCGACGCCTATTTTTTGTTGACGTTGTTCCTACAGATGTTGAGGGCCTTCTGGAAATCAAGATGAATTTGCGTCTTAGAGTGCTATTTTTCACAAGCCAGAAGACTTTGTGAATCACCTCAAACCACTGTAAGTGAAGGGCCACGTTAATAGCAGACCGGTCAACATCTTGGTGGATAATGGAGCCATAGTGAATTTAATGTCGTATTCACTTTATAAGGGCGCACGTGATGAGGAGTTGATTAAGACCAAGAGGACTGCCAAAGGTGTTAGAGGAGGAAAACCTATTCCGGCCAAGGGATTGCTTTGATGAAGCTTACCATCGGGAGCAAAACATTGGCCACCATCTTTTTCGTTGCAAAGGTGCAAGGGAGCTACAGTTTGGTTCTTAGGCGCGAATGGATTCATAGCATTCGATGTGTGCCTTATAACTTGCACCAGTTCCTCATTCAATGGGTGAATAATGAAGTTGAGATTGTGCATGCAGACTCATCGGCCTATGCCAGTCGATGCCCCTTTGCTTGGGGGCATGATATGATTTTCTTGTCAGGGAGACCTTGCTAGTTTTGAGTCACTAGAGGAGGCTTTGTTCCCATTTCTCTAGAGTTGATTGATGATCGGTTCCATATCATCATATAGTGTAAATTCTGTTTGGACAAGGAATTAGGTTGGCCAACCCATGTAAGCAAATTGGTATTAGGATTGACATTAGACTACGGCCGACATGTGCGGGACAAAACTTAGAAGCCGATTATAAATTAAGTTAATCGCGCTTCTCAAGAATTCTCTATCAACACCACCGGTTCTTCATGCATCTAGGAATGGAGCTCCATTAACATTATATATTATTGCTGAAGAGGGTGTATCGGTGTTGTGTTGAGACACAAGAAGACAAAAGGAAAGGATGTGCTATCATCTATGTTGGTTGATGCCTTCTTGATCCTAATACAAGATATATGCCCATGCTTTAAATTATGCTTAGCGCTATACTATGCATGTGCTGAATTGAAACATTAATTGATCTAGTGCACACATGATGGCTTGCCAAGCCGATGTTACTAAGCACATGTTACATCATCCAATCCTTAGTAAAAGGATTGGTGAATGGGCATATGTATTAATTGACTGTGATTTGACTTTTGAGCTATTGAGTATTTTTGAAAGGTCAAATCCTCGTCAATTTTATAGTTGGGCACGTAATTGATTTAGGAGATGAGATCAATTACCTGTTTGCTACCGATGGAGGCTTTATTTTGCTTAATCGGCTTGCAAAAGGTGTTGGCTTAGTCATTATTTCTCACAATGGTGTTGTTTGAGACATCAAGCCGATTAAAACAACATTTGCACCAACATTCAAGCCGAATGTGAAGTTCATTTATTCAGCTTGGAGATATTGTATTCCATGGAGGTAAAATATGTTGAGGCCTATGGTGATTCCTTGCTGGTGAATTTCAATGTTTAGAGGGATCACTAAATGTTTATCTTGATGCTTGTCTTGATATCATTGCTTCTTTTGCTGAATTTTGAATTCGGCATATTCTAAGACATGAAAATCATAAAGGCAGCATGTTAGCTCAACCAGCATCTCGCTATGACGTTGGTGGACGTAATTTTCATATACAAGAAGAGTCGATGCACAAAATGATGAATTTTTCCCGTGCAGATTCAGCAGAGTTGGCTGAGTCGACTGACCTAGTCGGCCAGGACGACTTGCCTAAGTCGGCTAAGTCAACTGCCTAGGTTTTCCCTTATGGCCAGCCTGGTCACTTCGCCCGAGAAGCTCCTAAATCGGCATGACTTGATCTCTAGTGATGTTGGGTCCGATTTGGAGGATCAGAGGACTCCTTTGTTGAGATATCTATGTGATCCAAGTGCTAAAGTTGATAAAAATGTTCGGCGGGGTGCATCCTAATATGTGTTGCATGATGATGAATCGAAGGACCGCAGAAGATTTGTTGCTTAAGTGCTTAGGATCTGATCAAGTAAAAGTAGCTATGGGAGAAATCCATGAAGGTATTCGTGGTGCATATCAAGCGGCCTCGAAGATTTAGTGGTTATTGCATAGATCCAGCTTCTATTGGCTTACTATGATGGTCGATTGTTTTCGCTACTACAAATGTTTCGAATAGTACTAGAAGTTTGGAAATATTCAGCTTGTATCTGTTGATATGCATCATCCTATCATCAAACTGTCCTTTTCGCGGTTGAGGGCTAGACTTCATTGGTCAGATTCATTCTCTATCTTCAAAGGGGCACCGCTTTGTCTTGGTAGCTATAGATTATTTCACAAAGTGGATCGAAACAGTTTCTTTGAAGAATCTGACATACAAGGAGGTAATTGAGTTCATCACTGAGCATATTATTCATAGATTCGGCATTCTCCAAACATTAACTATAGATAAAGAGACATCATTTGTGTCTAAAGAGGTGTAGGATTTTGCCGAATCATATAAGATTAACTTGCTCAATTCATCTCCATACTATACTCAAACTAATGGTCAAGCTGAGTCTAGTAACGGTATTTTGATCAAGCTTATCAAAAAGAAGATTGAGGACAACCCTAGAAGGTGGCATGAAGTATTGTCTGAAGCTCTATGAGCACATAGCATATCTAGGCATAGTGCCACAAAGGTCACTCCGTTTGAGTTAGTATATGGTCAAGAGGTCGTGTTACCCATCGAAGTGAATTTGGATGCATATAGACTTGCTAAACAAAATGATCTATCTGTTGTTATGTATCATAATTTGATGATGGATAATATTGATGAGGTGACTGATAAAAGATTGAAGGCTCTCAAGGAGATACAGAAAGACAAAGCTCATGTTGCCAAAGCATACAACAAAAAAGTCAAGTGTAAATCATTTTAAGTAGGAGAATTAGTGTGAAAAATCATACTACCACTTGGGTCAAAAAGCAACAAGTTTGGCTAGTGATCACCAAGTTGGGATGGTTCGTACAAAGTGATCAAAGTGATGTTTAGTAATTCATATATGCTAGAGACGTTGCAAGGTGAAAGTCTCACAAGAGCAATAAACGGGAGGTACTTGAAATATTTTCCAAGTGTTTAGCAAGAAGCATAAGTGCTCTCTGAACAATGGTCGATATATACATCGCCCATAGCCGCTGAATAGCCGATGAGATAGGCATTGTCGCTATTTAGTTTCGAAATTGTGTTTTCAGGTTCATGCATTATTCACCTGAAAACAGGGGACATATTTTAACACTCAAATTGGGCCCATGCTAATTTTAAATAGGCTCATGATAGTTTTAGCCCAATCTAAGGAAAACTCCATAAAGTGACATGATAATAGTATCACGTTGGTTTTCCTATGAGATAAGACCACCCCTACCCCTAATAAAATAAGGGGTACATGGCTGATTGAGTTCCTGTCTATCCAATCGTCAAACAAATCAATCTACTACGTCCCTTTTACCCTCTCTTCCCCTCTACTTCTCGTTCTTCGTCGGTGCTGCATGGATGGTGGATTGACGACAACGAAGCTCTAGAGTGGCCAACCGGCTAGAGCAGCCCATAGCCGCTGCACGCCCCAATGGAGCCCTCCCGGGTGTGTAGGGTTTCGGGGCTCAAGAGACCTCACCTGCGTGTTTTGCGTATTGCACTCCCGGTGAGGCTCCTCCGGCGACGTGTCTTGCATATCGCGCTCATCTCTGGAGGCACAAGGTCTGAGTACGGACATCCCCTAGGCGTCGGTCAACCTGAAAGTCGGTTATACCCTACATCGAGCAATCTAGCTCCTTATCGAGTGTGGTGACCTAATTAAGCATCAATAGGTAGCGTGCCATGAGGCATCTTGAATTCTTGTGCAATCAACTCACTGCTATTCCATATCCCAAGATGAAGAGGTTGTGATGTTCAAGAACAAGGGGAAGGAGGAGGCAATGTGTTATGGTGGCAGCAAGAAAGGCAACACGGTATGGAGAGGTGAGATAGAGAAGGGAGAGAGAAAGTGGAAGAAGGCAGACATGAGACAATAGGTGTAAGCTCATGAGTGGATCCCATGCTATGTGTGTCCACATATTAGAGAAAACCACAATGGACTACTAGATAGACAAATTTGAACAGTTTCAAAGGTTTTATGGTAAGAAATTCTTGATTTTAGAGTTTTATGGTCCAAAACCAACTTGGGGGATGCATGGATGACCAAAAATTATACTTCTCCCTTTATTTAACCAAGGAAATGTATATAGGGATGGCAACGGGACTGGTTAGGGCCGGTGGAGCGCCCGCGCACCCGAACCCAAAACTCAAACCCGATCCGACCCTGAACTACCTTTCGAGTAGTGTGAACCCCCAATTGGCCCCAAACCCGGACGAGGATCCAAAACCCTACTGGACAAGACAGACACATAGTACTAAAATTTTCTCAATAAAAAGATGAAGTAAAAAATCTGTCATTCTCAGAAAAAAAGTGTTCTCCCAAAAATTAATCTAAATCTCACATTCTCACTAAAACATTGCTAGAAAAGTTGATTTGTTTGTGTCTATGGCCTAGGCTATGATTTGTTAGTGGGCCAAATCTGAAGATGCAAAAGCATGGTTTCAGGGCCCTGCATGCACCCATGGGGCATGTTAAAACCCACCCCGTACCCAACCTGATTCGGGTCCCCGAACCCACAGACCTGCGTGGCAAAAATATACACTTAAGTCCCTAAAATATCCACACAAGATGATAATGAACTATGTATGCTCATAGATATGATTAAACATGACTACAAATAGATTTGCCCTATTTGCAAGCAAAAGAGCATATTTTTTGTTACTAGAAGAGGGAAGATGGTCGCATCAGTAAAATCCATATCCTAGTCCTCCAATATTTGCAAGCAAAAGAGCATATTTTGTACTCTTATTCTCCTTGAAATTTTGTGGCACTTAGTCAAAGGATCTTGGATGAGTCACTTACCAAATTTAACATAATCTAGGAAGGGAAAACAAGGCATAAGTATAAACTATAACTTGAAATAAAGCAGATAGGTAAAAGGAGGTAGCCATGGAACTAACTAAAGGGATTGCGCCAAGTAATTTGCTAGAGGATCCATGAGGTTCTCTTAATGATGGTACTTGGCGATAAATATATGAGAAGATATATGTGCATATACTCTACATAGATGTGATGAAAAAATAAGATGATGACAAGCTTACCTATATTGTTGTGCCCAAGGGCATAGATAGCGGGAGGTTTGGGTGGGTCGTATACCACACTAGTATTTTGGACCAAGGTATTATAGGTATTTAAACTCCGCCTATGTTGACTGGAAGACTTTCTTAAGTCGTCTCAACATAGCCGGTCCCAAGCCCGGATAAAGGAGGAGGGTGTGTTAAGGTCTGGCAAACCAACAGTAAAAAAACAGCCACTCTCATGGATTTGAAACCCACAAGAGATTCGTTGGGGCGTAACCCTCTTAGCGACGCGCTACATCGGAACCCGGGTGTGGTGTTAAATGGGCAAGGGCCGGGTCGTCATCCCCTTAGTGGCGCGTCGTATCGTGACCCGGGTACGATGAAAAATGAGCAAGGGTCGGGTCGTCGCAACCTTAGTGGCGCGCTACATCTACGCCCGGGTGTAGTGAAAAATGAGCAAGGGTCTTCGCACTTCCCTCGACGGGTGCGAAGGGTAAGGAAGCTAGCCGAGCCAACTAGGATTCGTCTAGGTAGCTGGAACGTAGGGTCCCTAACGGGTAAGCTAAGAGAGCTAGTCGATGCAGCAATTAGAAGACGTGTAAATATTCTATGCGTTCAGGAGACTAAATGGAAGGGCCAGAAGGCGAAGGAGGTGGAGGATACTGGCTTCAAACTTTGGTACACGGGGACAACATCGGGTAGGAATGGTGTAGGCATCTTGATCGATAGGAGCCTTAAGGATGGAGTCGTTGATGTTAGGAGGCAAGGCGACCGGATTATCTTGGTCAAGCTAGTAGTTGGAGATTCGGCTCTAAATGTGATCAGTGCCTATGCCCCTCAGGTAGGTCTTAGCGAGGACACCAAGAGGCAGTTTTGGGAAGATCTTGATAGCATGGTTAGTACCGTGCCTATCAGCGAGAAACTCTTTATAGGAGGAGACCTTAACGGCCATGTTGGTGCGACTAATGTAGGTTTCGAGCGGGTGCACGGGGGGTTCGGGTATGGTAGTAGGAATCAAGAGGGGGAGGATGTTTTGAACTTCGCGCTGGCCTATGACTTGTTGATAGCGAACACCCTCTTTAGGAAGAGGGAATCTCATCTAGTAACCTTTCGTAGTGGACAACACTCGAGCCAGATCGACTTTATCCTTACAAGGAGGGATGATAGACGTGCTTGCTTTGATTGTAAGGTGTTACCTGGGGAGTGTGTTGTCCCTCAACATAAGCTTGTGGTGGCAGACTTTCGCTTTCGGGTACGTGTCCACCGGGACAAACGGGCCAAGATTGCGAGAACGAAGTGGTGGAAGCTTAGAGGGGAAGCAGCGCAAACGTTTAAAGAGAGGATGCTAGACGAGGGGCCTTGGGAAGAAGGAGAAGATGCCGACGACATGTGGCTAAAGATGACAACATGTGTCCGGAAGGTGGCTTCGGAAGTGTTTGGCGTGAGTAGGGGAGGCAAACGGGAAGCGAAAGACACATGGTGGTGGAATGACGAGGTGCAAAGGGCTATTAGGGAGAAGAAGGAGTGTTTCAAGCGTCTCCACCATGACAAGAGTGAAGCCAACATCGAGGGCTATAAAATAGCGAAGAGGGCTGCAAAGCGAGCTGTGAGTGTAGCAAAAGGTCAGGCGTATGATGGCCTTTATCAGCGGCTAGGCACGAAGGAAGGGGAGAAGGACATTTATAGGATGGCTAGAATCCGCGAGAGGAAGACAAGGGACATCAACCAAATAAAATGCATCAAGGATGGGACAGATCGACTTTTGGTGAAGGATGAGGAGATCAAGGACAGATGGAGAGAGTACTTCGACAAGCTGTTTAATGGGGAGAATGAGGGTCCTACCCTTGAGTTGGACAACTCATTTGACGATACCAACAGACGCTTTGTGAGGAGAATTCAGGAGGCAGAGATCGGAGAGGCTTTGAAGAGGATGAAGGGAGGTAAAGCGATGGGCCCTGATGGTATCCCCATTGAGGTGTGGAGATACCTAGGCGCCAGAGCGATAGTATGGTTGACTAAGCTTTTTAACCTTATTTTTCGATCTAACAAGATGCCTGAAGAATGGAGGAGAAGTATATTAGTACCTATCTTCAAGAACAAGGGAGATGTTCAAAGTTGTACTAACTACCGTGGGATTAAGTTGATGAGCCATACGATGAAGCTCTGGGAGAGGGTTATCGAGCATCGCCTAAGGAGAGTGACACATGTGACCCAAAATCAGTTTGGGTTCATGCCTGGTAGGTCGACCATGGAGGCGATTTTCTTATTACGACAATTGATGGAGAGATATAGGGAGCAGAAGAAGGACTTGCACATGGTCTTTATTGACCTCGAGAAGGCATATGACAAAGTACCGAGAAATGTCATGTGGTGGGCCTTGGAAAAGCACAAAGTCCCAACTAAGTATGTTACCCTCATCAAGGATATGTACAGGGATGTGGTGACGTTTGTCCGAACATGTGATGGCGACACCAGTGACTTTCCAATTAAAATAGGACTGCATCAGGGGTCAGCTTTGAGCCCTTATTTATTTGCTTTGGTGATGGATGAGGTCACAAGGGACATACAAGATGGTATCCCTTGGTGTATGCTCTTTGCTGATGATGTGGTGCTAGTTGACGACAGTAGGGCAGGGGTTAATAGGAAGTTAGAACTATGGAGGCATACGTTAGAGTCGAAAGGGTTCAGACTTAGTAGGACTAAGACCGAGTACATGAGGTGCGATTTTAGCACGACTAGGCATGAGGAGGGAGACGTTAGCCTCGATGGGCAAGTGGTGGCCAAGAAGGATACTTTTCGGTATTTAGGGTCGATGCTACAAAAGGACGGAGACATTGATGAAGATGTTAGGCATAGAATTTCAGCCGGCTGGTTGAAATGGCGTCAAGCTTCTGGCGTCCTCTGTGACAAAAGGGTGCCTCAGAAGCTGAAAGGTAAGTTCTATAGGACGGCGATTCGTCCGGCGATGTTATACGGTGCTGAGTGTTGGCCTACAAAAAGGCGACATGTCCAGCAATTGAGTGTAGCAGAGATGCGTATGTTGCGTTGGTGTTGTGGACACACAAGGAGGGATAGAGTCCGGAACGACGATATTCGGGATAGGGTTGGGGTGGCACCAATTGAGGAGAAATTGATTCAACATCGGTTGAGATGGTTTGGACATGTCCAACGGAGGCCTCCTGAGGCGCCGGTGCGTAGTGGAGTTCTAAAGCGGGCCGATAATGTAAAGAGCGGTAGAGGTCGACCTAAACTAACTTGGGACGAGTCCGTTAAGAGAGATCTTAAGGAGTGGAATATCTCCAAGGATTTAGCTATGGATAGGAGCGCTTGGAGATTGGCAATCAACGTGCCGGAACCGTGACCTCTTTTTGTCTCACTTTATGTCCTTTTTTGTGTCTCTCTGTTTCTCGTCTCTTTTGGGTTTCATCTCTAGCCTACCCTAACTTGCTTGGGACAAAAGGCTATGTTGTTGTTGTTGTTGTTGTTGTATTATAGGTATTTAGGTAGAAGCTATTTTAAGAATATTTCATAGCTTATTGCTCATTTTAAGTTGTTCAAAAGACCATTAAGTCTATTTGCAGTGTTTAGTAAATTCTATATTATATGTTAACAAAAAAATATATTAAGTTGGATCACCCTAATTTAAAATCTTGGCCATGCCACTGGTTATACCTAGTTGAGTTCTCACATATTGATTCTTAGCAATGCTTGGTTCTCTTTGAATTTGAGAAGACTTAAGGGCCTATTGTTTGGGCTTTTGCTTTTCCAAAAGCAGGTTTATCACTATCAGAAAACAAAATATTCTTGGTGGCCAACAATTTCCTTAAAGGGTGAAAGTGAACCCCCAAGGAATATATCATTACCTTGGCGGTTGTAGAAACCTCCAAGGAAATGCATATTCTTGAGTGCTAACCCAAACCACCAAGGTAATTACACATTTCCTTGAGTGCTAGTATGAACCACCAAGGTAATTCCATATTTCCTTGAGTATTATTACAAACCGCTAAGGTAATTTCTCATTTCCTTAGGTGTTATTTGAAACCGCCAAGGTAATTTATATTTCCTTGAGTGTTATTACAAACCACCAAGGTATTCAACATTTTCTTGGGTGTTATTCCACAACGCTAAGGACATTTCCTTGGGCGTAAATGGTAAACACCAAGGAAGTGCTAGTTTCCTAGGGTGCAAACTCTCAAGTAAATTGTTGTAGCCACCAAGCAAAACATATTTATTTTCTAGTCATTCCTCTTAACCACCAATATAATGGATTCATTGCAGGCTTGCAATTTTGAGTACAATTTTGAGTTGCTATACATTAGAGAATGCATATTGGCACTTAGCTTGAGATGTCTAGTTAGTTTTAAAGCTAGCATGGAATATACTAGTATTGAATGAAGACAAGTATATATCAAAATTGTAGAGTTCGAAGAGATCGATGTATAATGTTGTAGTTGATGACATTTTCATTTGAAATCATTTAGAGTCCAAAAATTATGTTTTAAGTTCTCAAAGATTTGGAATTCAATTTTTTTATATTTTTTCAAATGGACTTAGATGGAGAAATGACCTAAACCAAAGTTATAGTCGATGAGATCTAAAACTTTTTGGTTCAGACTTTTTTATTTAAAATAATTTAGGGTATCAAATATTCATTACAAGATTGACTCAAGGGAATACAGAGAAAAAGAATCAATCACTTAGGTTGCTTTTGGTTTGGAGAAGGGAAGAGATGAGACGGATCCATTCTAGTTTTCTGGGACGAGATCGTCCCATGTCTATGTTTGGCTGAGGGGACAGGGAGATGTCCCTGTTTTGCATTCGGTACAAAGGATGGAGAGACAAAGGATACATACCACTTTGAGATCCATTAGACTAGTGTTAAGTGGGCCTACATGTCAACCTCTTCCATGTTCTTCTTCTCTCCACCCCGCTGACTTCTTCTCCATCGTCAAACTATATCCGCTGCCTACCTCGGCGCTGGCTGACCTAGCCGATGCCACCGCGAGCTCGCTCCACCCTCGGCTCTGCCCTCACCTAGACCTCATGCACGGATCTTCTTCCCTGCTTAGAGTTTGCGTTGGCCCCTCCTGGAGTTCGCCTGGATCCACCACTGCTTCTATCGCCACCCGCCCGCGGTAACCGAGGTTGTACGTCTGAGTCATGGTTAAGCTCGCCCATCTTTAGCTGCTCAGAGCAGAGATCCCTCCTCCCTAATAGTGCTCCCTCTTCATATGGTGCCCACCGTTTGTCACATTTGAATCTAGACACCTCCCTCCATGGAAAAAAAGAAGGGTACCAAATCTCCTCTTCTTCTCACTAAAGATGGCAACGGGGCGGGTTCGGATCGGGTGAAGTGCCTGGGCACCCAAAACCGAAACCCGAACCTAAGACCCGAAACCGCCCCGAACGCCAATTCGGGTGAAAATCCGTCCCCAAAATCGAAACCCGCGGATCCCCGAAACCCGTCGGATAATCCGAAACCCGCAGAGCGCTGACGGGGGGCACTCCGCGTCCGCGACCGAGAGAGAGAGACAGTGAGAGAGGGCGAGCCGCAGTCGCCGAGTCAAGCGCTCGCTGCCGCGCCACCGCGAGCTGGGGCCGCGCAGGGCCAGCGCCGCCGGGCACGTGGCACCCCCGCGCAGATCCACCGCTGGAGGCGCAGATCCACCGCTGTCGCCGGGAGAGAGGGCGCGCCCGCTGCCGTAGCCTCCATGCGCCGGTTCGCCGCCGCCGGTAGAGCCTGCGCATGCGCCTGCCGCCGTTGTAGCTCCTCACCGCTGGTAGAGTCCGCCAAGCGCCCGCCGCCGGGGTCTACGCACCGGATCCACCGTGGGGATGAGGGAGAGAGAGGAAGCCGGCGAGGTCGCGGACTGGTGAGGTGCCGAGGCCGGTGAGGTTGCTTGTCGGGGCGTCGGGTGGGTGGGGGCTGCGGGCGGACTGGTGAGGCATCGAGGCCGCCCGCCGGCGAGGTCGCCCGTCGGGGGCTCGGGGTGTCGGGTGGGTGCGGGCGTGCAGTACTGCGGTGCGGGATTGCGCCTGGGTGCGGGGCTGTGGGCGGATGACGAGATGAGGGGGTTGAGGGCTGATGGATTTCAGTTTCAGGCTTATATAGTTAGGGGCTTCTAGTGGGCCAAAAGTTTCGGGGCCCCAATGGAGCTCCATGGGTGAATTTAAGAATCCGCCCCAAACCCGTATGGTTTCGGATATCCGAACCCGCAAATCCGTGGGCGAAAACCGAGAACCGAAATCCGCAGACCCGAAACCCGCGGATACCCGCCCCGAACCCGATCCGCTGCCATCTTTACTTCTCACTCCCTCCTTGGCCCCACCCTCCTTTAACTAGTGCACTCCCTTTTCCTATCCCCTAATCCTCTCAGGCAAATAACATATGGTCAACCTTCTCCCCATGGCTTCCTACCCTTCTAGGTGGCGGCAACCACCAAGAGTAACAAGCGAAAACCGCAGCGAAACACAATCACCAAGTGTCTCTAGATGCAATCACTCAAAGCAATGCACTTGGATGCTCTCCAATCTCACTAAATGATGAATCAATCAAGTAAGAGTTGATGGAGAGGAGTAGCTTAGCTCTTAAGGGATGAAAAGTATGTCAAAGTGCCCCACCCCCAAGAGCTCATAGCCGTTGGGTCACTTAAGTGACCGTCAGACTCGCAGACACGGGCCGTTGGACCGTCCGACACTCAGTCCAACGCCCTGCCGCGTCCACTCTCGCGCTGCCACGTGTCCCGTTCAAAGGAATTCGACCGTTACGCGCCAACGGTCGCCTGCCAAGCGCTAATCACCACCATCGAACCCAACGTCGGACCGTCACGTAGAACACCGAAAACTATCGGACGCTAGTCCGACGCTCCCCGTCGGACAGGGGAGAGTCCAACGCTGCGACGTGTCTCGCCTACGTGCACTGCGTCATTTCCCGCACGGAGGAACAGTGCGCCAGGTCGGTCCCACGCCACCGAACGACTGGGTCCGATGTTCCTGCGCGCGCACCTCTCAGCTAGGGTTAGCCGTCGGACTCTGCCGAGCAGGGTCCGATGCCCCTCGAACCAGGGTTTGACGCCCCTGTTTCACTTCTTTTCAAGCGCAACCACTTCACCTTTGTCCATGTGTTCCAACTCCAAGTATTCCAACACTTGTGTACATGAGTTAGTGTTAGAATTGTCTCTCTTGATTTTGGCTAACCCTAGAAGGGTAGCTATATAGGTAAGCATACATGGGCCTCATGGGCCTAACCTCATGGGCCTAATACTCTTATACTCCAACACCCCCCGCAGTCTGAACTACCAGCGCAGCGGAGTTCCAGGCTGTACAAGAAATAAGAAAGAACACACACGAGCCCCCCCACAGACGCAACTAGCCACTGGTGATGTTGAGGCTGGAGCGAAACTCGGTGAAGGTCGACGACGGGAGGCCTTTGGTGAAGATGTCGACGAACTGGGTGGTCGGAATATGAAAGACCTGTACCTCGCCGATGGCAACCCGATCACGGACAAAGTGTAGGTCGATCTCCACGTGCTTTGTCCGCTGGTGTTGGACGGGGTTGGTGGAGAGGTACACCGCACTGACATTGTCGCAGTAGACCAGCGTGCTCCGGGAGGGTGGAGTGTGGAGCTCGGCGAGAAGCTGCCGGAGCCAGGAGGCCTCAGCCACGCCGTTAGCGACAGCGCGGTACTCTGCCTCGGCACTGGAGCGGGAGACCACAGGCTGGCGCTTGGACGACTAGGACACCAGGTTGCCGTCCAAGAAGACAGCGTAGCCGAGGTGGAGCGCCGAGTGTCTGGACACCCGGCCCAGTCGGCGTCACTGTAGACGACAAGCTCGGCGGAGGAGGACCGATGAAGGAGTAGGCCGTAGTCGACCGTGCCGCGGAGGTACCGGAGGAGACGCTTGAGTGCAGTGAGGTAAGGCTCTCGGGGATCATGCATGTGAAGACAAATCTACTGAACTGCATAGGTGATGTCCGGCCGGGTGAAGGTGAGGTACTGAAGGGCACCAGCAAGACTCCGATATGCAGTAGGATCTGACACTGGGGGGCCCTCTACCTCTGACAACTTGCCCTGTGTATCAACCAGAGTGGAGCAGGGGTTGCAGTCAGTCATCCCGGCTTACTCCAGGATATCTCGAGTATACTGCCGCTGGTGAAGAAGTAACCTGGCAGGATGAGGCTCAACAGTGACTCCGAGGAAGTGGTGGAGCACACCCAGATCCTTCATAGCAAACTCCTACTGAAGAGCGGTAATGATGCGGCGGAGAAGTGGCTCACTGGAGGCTGTGAGGACAATATCATCAACATAGAGTAGCAGGTACGCAGTGTCCGCTCCATGGTGATAGATAAACAGAGATGTATCAGACTTGGCCACCACAAACCCCAGTGTCAGCAGGAAAGCAGCAAACCGATGGTTCCACGCCTGGAGGGCCTGCTTGAGGCCGTAGAGAGACCTGTTGAGCCGGCAGACCATGTCAGGACGGGAAGAATCAACAAACCCCGCCGGCTGACTGCAGTAATCTGTCTCAGTGAGAAGACCATGCAGAAAGGCATTCTTGACGTCCAGCTGATGGATGGGCCAAGACCGAGCAAGAGCCAGCGATAGCACGGTGCTGACGGTGGCCGGCTTCACCACCAGGCTGAAGGTCTCATCATAGTCGACCCCAAGGCGCTGAGTGAAGCCCCGGAGAACCCAGCGAGCCTTGTACCGCTCGAGAGTGCCATCAGCCCGACGCTTGTGGGTCCAGATCCACTTGCCGGTGACGACGTTAGAGCCCGACGGGCGGGGCACCAAATCCCATGTTTGGTTGGCGAGGAGCGCCGCGTACTCCTCTTCCATCGCGCGGCGCCAGTGAGGGTCCAACAAGGCGGCACGGGCGGAAGAGGGTACTGGAGAGACCTGCGTGTCGCCGGGCACCGCCGCGAGAGCCCGGGCGGCAGTGTGCCAGCCGCGTGCCGTGTCACCATCGGGTGAACATGCCGCGGGTGTCGGTGAAGCAGCGGCGGGTGGTAGACCGGCGATACGACACGGGCAGGCGGGGACTGCGGTGGTGGTGTCGGTGTCCCCGGTGGAGAAGAGGCCTCGAGTGGCGGCGGCGGCCGCGCACGGCGTTGGTACACGCGTATCGGCTCGGCGAACCACGTAGGTGCCGGGGCAGCACCAGAGGACGACAGCGCCGAACCCTCATCGAGCGAAGTGGCCAGGGCCCCCGGACCCTTGTCGAGCAGAGAGACCGGTGCAGCACCAGAGGACGAGGCCCCGAACCCTCGTCGAGCGGAGAGGCCGGGGCAGCCCCGGAGGACGACTGGCCCGGACCCGTGGAGCCACGAGCGGCCGTGGAGCGGGGACAGGAGCCCGGCATGGAGCTCGGTGACGCCGTACCTGCAGGAGACCACGAAAAAGGTGGCTGGACCACCGTGTCAGTGGAAAACAGAGAGGGGATCAAGATTAGGGTTGGTAGGGGGTGTGCTGGAGGCGGAGAAAGGAAAGACGGACTCATCGAACACCACATGGCGAGAGATGAGGACTCATCGGGAGGTAAGGTCAAAACAACGGTACCCCTTGTGATCCAGGGAGTACCCGAGAAAGACACAGAGAGTCGAACGGGGTGCCAGCTTATGGGGAGCAGTGGCAGTGGTGTTAGGGTAACACGCACACCCGAAGACTCGAAGGTGATCGTACCGAGGAGGGGTACCAAAAAGAGCGTGGTGTGGCGTGGGAGCGGGGCAAGCAGCGGAAGGAAGACGATTGAGGAGGTAGGTGGAGGTGTGCAAACCCTCAGCCCAGAAGCGAGCAGGAAGAGACGTCTGGAGCAGAAGGGTGCGCACGGTGTCGTTGGTGGTGCGAATCATGCGTTCAGCCTTGCCATTCTAAGAGGAGGTATACGGGCAAGACATGCGCAACTGAACACCATGAGAGAGGAAGAAAGCACGGGAGGTGGAGTTATCAAACTCACGACCATTGTCACACTGGACGGCCTTGATGATGAGG
This sequence comes from Saccharum hybrid cultivar R570, assembly GCA_038087645.1. Classification (NCBI taxonomy): domain Eukaryota; kingdom Viridiplantae; phylum Streptophyta; class Magnoliopsida; order Poales; family Poaceae; genus Saccharum; species Saccharum hybrid cultivar. The sequence continues at coordinate 13,989,360 of JAQSUU010000598.1, forward strand.
CCGAACTGTGTGGACACCCAAGCGAAGAAGTGAAGGAGCGTGGAAAAATCATCAGACTTCGCACGCAAGGGAAAAGTCCACGAATAATGAGAAAAATCATCGACCACCACAAGATAGTACTTATAGCCAGAAATACTAATGACAGGAGATGTCCATAGGTCGCAATGTACAAGATCAAAAATGCGGGCCGCATGTGAAGAAGAACTATGAAAAGGAAGACGAACATGTCGGCCCAATTGGCACGCATGACACAAATGTTCATCATGGGCCCGAGTACATGGAATGTCGGAGCTACGACTGAGCTGCATCAGGGCATCACGTCCAGGATGGCCGAGGCGCCGGTGCCAAGTAGTGGAGGAAGTAGTGGCGGCGAAAGCAGCTGACAAAACGGAGGTCGAAGAAGGCGAAGTAGACCCTGGGAAACGAAGAGTGTAAAGGGGCCCCGTGCTGTCACATCGGAGCAGAGGACGCCGGAAAGCTAAATCCTTCACAGTAAGACCAGAAGAGTCAAACTCGACAGAACAGGAATTGTCAGCTGTAAAACAACAAATAGAAAGAATGTTGTGAACCATAGAAGGGGCAACAAGAACATCAGGAAGACGAAAGGAGCCGTGAGTACCAGCGGTACCCATGGAGGTGACTGGAATACACGAACCATTTGCGACCATGATGGACGAAGGGTGAGAGGAAGAGGGAGGGTGAACGGATGAGTATACCAGGGTCAGGGGTGGTGTGGTAGGTAGCACCCGAGTCGGCGATCCACTGTGGACCGACAGGAGGTGTCAGGCCCATGGTGTTGAAGGAGCGCGCCAAAGCCGCCTGGTCCCAACCGGTAGGCCCGGGCGAGACGCCGGAAGGTGTAGCCCACGGAGACGCAGAGTAGGCGCCGGGGAGTGGAGCATCAGCAAGCATGGCAGCTGGACGAGGCTCACCACCGGAAGCCTAGAAGGGCCACATGGAGATGCGCCCTGCCCACGGGTGGTGAAAAGAAGGCCACGGCGCCCCCTGTGGAGGTGGTTGGCTGGCCCCCCACGCCCCCCGCCACGGCCCCCACCACGGCGACGGCGGCCTCCACGGCCCCCCACCCCCGCTCGGCCCGGAGGGAGGGGGACCAAGAAGAGACGACGGCGGCGGAGCGGACGAACGTGGTGGAGCGGACGGACGCGGCGGAGTGTCAGCAAGGGCCGTCGTCGAGGACCCCGGCCCGGAGGTGGACCCCGGCTGTATGCCCTGAGTGAGCTCCTCCATGACAAGGTCGTCACGGACCTGCAGAAAGGTGGGGAAAGGCCGCTGCCGGGTGATCCACGTCCGGAGGTGGGCGTAGTGGTCGCTGAGCCCGCGGAGGACGTTGAGGACCAGGATACGGTCCTCCACAGGCCAGCCGAGGTCGCCGAGGGAGTCTGCCATGCCCTTCATCCGACGGCAGAAATCGCCAACAGAGAGATCACCCTGGACGAAGGTGCGGAAGCTCGCATCGAGACGTAGAGTTCGGGCTTCGGCATTGCCTAGGAATTGGCCCTCGAGCGCAAGCCATGCCCGGCGAGCGTCAGGAGAGTTGCGGACGAGGTCGTGGAGGTCCAGGGAGATCGTCCCGAGGATCCAGGAGAGGACGATGCTGTCAAGGCGCAGCCACAACGAGGTTTGGACGGCGACCAAGGCGTCAACGAGGACGTGGTCGTCGAGGGCGTAGCGGCGGAGAGTGAGGACCAGGTCCCGCCAACGAGCATAGGAGGGCGACTCGGGCTCGAGGACGACCAGAACGAGGAGGCGGATGTTCTGGACCCCCCGGCCTGGTAGTGAAGCTGCGCCACGAGCGGGTCGACCGGGTCGTGCCAGAGGACCGCGGTGTGGGACACGCGACGGCCCGAGGAGTCGGAGGAGGTGGCCGCAACGTCGTTGGAGGCAGGGGAGACGAGGAGTTGCTCCGCCTCGGCGATCTGGCGGGCCAGTGCATCAACCGCATCACGCTCGCGCTCCCACACGAGGGCAGCCGCACGCACACGGGCCTGCCCCTCGGCGGCCGCAGCCCGGGCAGCGACGAGGGCTGCAGCGAGGGCGGAGTCCGGACGCGTGCTGTGGAGGGGCGGCGGAGGCGCGGCTGGGAAGGGGAGTGGCGTATCTGCGCCCTGGGGCGGCAGAGCCAGAGCGCCGGCGGTGCCCCCGCCTGGGATAGCGGCGGCCGCACCCATGCCTGTGCCGGCGGTGGCCGCTGGTAGCACGGCCGCCCCGCTGAAGAGTTGAGGCAGGGGGGCGGATGGACCGGTCCAGGCGGCGGATCGAGACCCAGACCCGTGGCGGCGGCGGCAGCAGAGGCCGCAAGGGCTGCATCCCTGGAGTCCCCCATCACGTCTGGGACAAGGTCGGCGGTGCCCCCGCCTGGGACGGTGGTGGCCGCGGCCAGAGCGTCGGCGGCGCCCCCGCCCAGGGCCACGCCCGCGGCTGGCGGCAGACCGACGGCTGGGGCGGCGGGCTGGAGGTAGCGCCCGCAACTTGTGCCCAGGAGGAGGAGGAGAGAGGAGGGAAACAGGTGAAGTAGGTTGGAGGAGGAGGGGGTGGCCAGCCATGGCGCCGACGGCGGCTGACCGGACGGCGGCGGCAGGGGAGGAGGTTGGGGAGGGAAAGAAAAACCCTAGGCTGCTGATACCATGTTAGAATTGTGTCTCTCTTGATTTTGGCTAACCCTAGAAGGGTAGCTATATAGGTAAGCATACATGGGCCTCATGGGTCTAGCCTTATGGGCCTAATACTCTTATACTCCAACAGTTAGCAACATTCTAAGCCAATTCCCAAGGGTGTTAGTAATCACTAGAATCTAAATGCATATGCAATGAGTTAGAACATCTAATGGCACTTTGATAACCATATTTCACAACGAGTTTCACCCCTCTTAATAGTACGGCTATCTATCCTAAATGTGATCACACTCCCTAAGTGTCTTGATCACCAAAACAATGGCCCTATCAGATATACCTTTGCCTTGACCCCATTTTGTTTTTCTTTCTTTTTTTCCAAGATTTGAGCACTTGATCATCACCATGGCCTCCACCATCATCACAATCATCCTTCACTTGCTCCACCACTTGGATTAGTACTAACCTATCTCATGATCACTTAGAGCAAAGGTTAGCACATAGGGTTTCATCAATTCACCAAAACCAAACTAGAGCTTTCACATCCTCTGCCACCATGGGATATTCTCATCCTCTTCCTTACCATAGGAAGGCACTTACCAATTGGCAACCTAGCTCATAGAAGGAGAATAATGACAATCACAAAAAGGACCACCCATAATGTAACCAGTGGAGGCTAGTGTGAGAACAACAACAAGCAAGAGTCCTCTAGGATTGGAAGTGTTTATCTGTGTCCATATGACCTTAGACGTTCTACATGAGTCATTATGTGAACCATATGTGATAGAGAACTGTCATAGACAGGTAAAATCAAGACCAAGGACAGATCCAAGCCCCTTTTTTGGTGTCTTATGGCACCAGTGGATTTTGGCAATCTCCATTAAAATATATGCTTATTACTTCTCATATGATTAGAAGACACAATGTCACAATCACCTAAAATCTGCCCTTTCAAGATCAACCCATGGATCCATACCATAAACGGTTCTCTTTGTGACCATTTCTGAAATGGGCACTCATCACAGAACGGCCGTTGGCAGATCCATCTATGACATAACAAATGACTCTACCTTCGAGTCACTATTTTTAGTCTGTTTGTTTGTGATATCTTTATCCCAATCAGGTTTTGTTTTGCTTCTGTGATGCGTCACAGATATGGCCTACTATATTAACCCAATGTAAAACAGAAGTAAAGAAATGCCCACATCCAAGTCCTTCATGGAGATTCAAATCTCAAGTGCCTACAGGTTGCAACAAAGCTAGCTGGATAAACTTCCCAGAAGTTTGCTAAAATTATGTCCAAGGAAAAAGGACATAATTTTAGCAGACTTCTGGGTTTTTTTCACAAGGATGGCAAAAGCTTTGCCACAAGTTTATTAGGAGAAAACAAAATAAGAGTTAGCCCAGCATTTGAGGAAAATTCTGGCATTATTGTGATTTTGTGAACTGTGTCGTGAAGTTATATGTACTGAATTTTCTTCTACCACGGTCATATGATGCTGAAAATGTACCTATCATGTATTGGTTCAGTCCCTAGCCCTTGCAAAGAATACAATCAGCCAACTCTAGTGGTTATCTCATATGTTAATTCACTTTCTGTTCTGCCTTATGGGATCATTTGAAAAATTGTGGACACAAATTGCTAGTAAAAGGATTGGAATCTGAACATTATACAGTAAATTGTTCATATGTTAAATATGTAGGTTTTTAATCAAGGACTAGTGTACTTTGTGTGATTTCTCACAGTATATTATTCTTGCTTTCCCTCCAGTTTTCTGAGAATGGCCAGCCAGCTGAAGGCTCTTTACCTGACCTGCTAAGTATGATGGATCAATGGTAATGAAACATATATGAAATTTATGAAACAACCATTGGTTCTCGTCGAAAATGATCTATGTTGGCTTAATTTCTATCTAATTATCCAAGTAATTAAATTTCAGGACTATGGAAGAAAATCTAAATGAGCTGAACTTGGCTGAGATAACAGGCTTGGAGGAAGCATTGACCGACACTCTGGCAGTTGTCAGGGTAATATTGTCACTCTAGATATTTAATTCTTTTGATCTCCATACCAGCCTATTGGAATTGCATGAATTTGCAGTATTTATTTTTTAATAAAAAAGAGATTAATTTGCAGTATTAATTTGCATTCCAGTGCAAGTTCATTCTTGACGCATGAGGTTTCTGAGAGCATCTTAATTTTTTTTTGCAGAACAAACTGGCGATGAAGGTAACAGGTTGCTAATTCCCTAGTACTGCAATACATGAACATATAAACTATGGAGCTAGCAGCAACCAGTCAGGGAATTTAAAGCCGTATGTGTTCAGAGAGTGATGATTTCTTACTGTCATGTACAACGTGTTTAATTCATAATGCTGACTGGAAAGAGGTGACAGCTCTCTAAAGTCACTACTCTGTGAACATACGGCTTTTAATTGTCTAGCCGACAATTAAACACGTTGTACATATGACCACAAAAAGAAAGCTCTCTGTAGAATAAAGGGGACCATCGTCAACTGGCGTTGTGTAAACGGGTTCAGATGGTACTACAATAATTTCCCTGTATAAATCGATCCAAGACAGGATATAGTCCACTCTACTTTATCTGTAATTCTGTATGCACAGGGTGTCCTTTTTTCTTAGCTTTTATGTATGAGATGGGTTTATTTTACATATACATCAGTGACCTGAGAACCAGTCACATTCCAGGCGCACGAGGGGCTCTATTTACTGTCAAATGGGTTGTGCGCTACGAGTGTTCTCTTCTGAGGCAGAATCGCTGCTTACACCAAGCCTTATTAGGCTGTTGTAGGCAGGGTGCTGGAGTTCTGCAGTTGCAGTAACATTCACGACCTTCTCCACTTCCCAGTCAAGGTCGTACATCTCAAATTTGTCAGGGACACTTGTTGGAAATTCTGGTGCACTTCCACGAATTCAAAGTTGTGAATCGCAGGCACAAAAGAAAGAAGTTTGTTCGCTTCTGCTAGAAGTTGCGGCGGCTGCAGCTTTTAGCAGCTTCAGCTACAGTACCGACTTGAGATGCTAGTAGAGAAAATTGAGGTTTCAATCAGCCATATAAAACTGAGGTTTCCTGCATCCCCGGAATCAGCACCAAAGAACTGGACTGTTCCAAAATAAATGTCATTCTCGCTTTTCGAGAAGTCAAACGATTTCTACTTTTAGTCAGAGTTGAGAAAATTTAACCAGCATGCATTCCATAACGAAGGTCGGTGCGCCCCTCCTGTGACTACGGCTGTGTGTGGCCTCTCTACCTGAGCGAGGTCTGGGCAAGGTCCCCGATAAAGAGGGTGAGATCCATCTGCGGCTGCGACTCCTCTCCACTGGCGCGAGGCTCGGTCCTCGTCCAGCCTCTTCCTCCACCGGCGCGATGGAAGGGCAAGATACGAGCGGGTAGCTCTGTTAGTAGGAGCGAGAAGGGAATGACAGGTGGGTCCCATATATCATGGTCTGTTGGGTGAATTTTAGGGCTCCTGCTAGAGCAAAAGTAAAAAACAAAAATAAGGGGAACCCTTAAATTAAAAGTGGCACTCTAATTTTACAGCTCCTGAGTTGCCCTTATACAGCTCTATAACATACTACCTTCATCCAAGATACTTATTACCTCAAGTCATAGGTTTCTAGAATTGATTATGTCCAAGGCGCTAGGAAATATGGTTCTCAGTTCCATAAAGCAAGATTCTTTTTAGAGAAATATTGATCAAGGATAACCATAAATAATACTAGCCAGAACCCCTGTGCTTCGCGCGGGTAGATATGAGTGATATGAATGTATGAATTTATTGTGCTCATCAGTCCTCTCTTTCTCGAACTCTCTCCTAGCTACAGTTGAGAGGCGAAAAGGGGGCCGGCGAGGTCGCCGCTCCCCTCCACCTCCGATGGCCTTTGGGCCCTCGGATATGTGGGGGAATGGTGGATCTTCGACCGGCGGTGTAGATTAGGTATCTGCTTTAGGGGTAGTTCTCCTGATGGCGGTCATGAGGTGGCGACAGTGTCGCCATGGTGGAATAAGGTACTCCTAGCCCTCTCCCACCTCGTCGTCACTTGTTCTGGTGCCGGCGGCGGGCCTATGAGGTCGTCGAGTCTTAGGTCTAGGGTTTGCTTGCCATCGGTTGACGGTGGAGCTAGGGTTTGCTGGGAGGGCGCCGTTCCTCTGTGGCTCGTCTTTCTAGGCGCCGTCGGCGAGGAGGCGACGGTGGCGTTTTCCTCCGGCATCAACGGTGTGGTCAGCGAGGCTTGTACAGGAGTCCGCGCGTTTGGCCGATCTGTCTCCGACAGACGACAGGTCTCCGACAGACGACAGTGCTGGTGGCGCGCTTCGTCAAGGTTGCAGAGATGGCTCTTGGTGCTGCAGACTGCAGGTGTGCAGATCGAGCTCGACTCCACTTCGGCGCTTGTCGATGGCGAGCTTCGATTCAAGATCTGAGGAGCTTGGGACGCGTCCCCGACCGACGCTTCTTCAACGGCGAAATCGTCCCGGCCTCGGCGTCAGGCGACTACCGCAGCTCGGTAAAGCCTTCGTACGATGGAGTTCCTTCAGATCTGGGGGGTGGCGGGGGCAAGAGCTTCCATCGCCGGAGATGGAAGGTGGCGGCGTCTGTCGGTGTGCACGGTGGCTAGGGAGCTTCTTCTGATTTTCTTTTCCTTAGGGGCCTTTGTGCAAAACCGTTAGGACAGCTGTCTCTGTTTCATACGTGTATGTGTACGTTTTTCTTATCTGAGTAATGCAGATACATTTATCAAAAAAAAATGGTATGAATTTATTGTGTTTGGATGCAGTGACACAGAAGTATAGAAGTTTGGTATATTACCATTCAGTAATATGGTTCTAGAAACGTATAGCAGTATCTAACGATGAACCATGCTGTGTACATATTATAGGGAAAGTATGGTTTCTACATATAGGGGCAGCATTGCAATAGTCATAATTATTGATTCTGTTCAAGGGCAACTGCAGATGCAAGCAAAATATTAACATTATATGTTTGCCAAAAGGAGCATGAATATGTCTTGTTCTTTGGGCCCAGAGCAATTGCTTGTGATGTAGATATCCGAAAGCAGCTCTGAAAACATATGGCAAAAACGATTTTAGGTAAAAAAAAAACAGTTATGTACTGACAAAATAGGTATGGATCATGTTATGAACCATTGTGGCAGGAAACTTCATTACCTGATAAGACGTGAGGCATTCACCGTTGCCGAAAGAAATTCTAAAGTTTTGCAGAAAATGCACATTTGCCGGGCTGTCATGGGAATGTTTTCAACCAGAATGAGCATGATCATAAAAGATGATTAGTTAGAGGAAAAAGAAAACATCCAGCATGTGGAACTACACAGCTACATTGAAAAGCTCTCGTCTCAAGTGAATCACAATTCACATTACGCAGCTACATTGAAAAGCTCTCATCTCAAGTGAATCACAATTCACATGTATTATAGCCCTGATATGAATTCCTCAAAAAAATATTTGACATCAGTACCCTTAAAATTTATTTATAGATATAATGGGAATTATATAGCACATGCTCCAAAATACAGACATGCAACAAAAAACAGCTGCAGATGTGAGCCATATTGTGATTCAAACATAATACTGCATTCTTTTAGGCAGCTTAAAAACAATCAGCCTATGAAAAGTTCCAAGGATATACATTTGCCAACAGAAGAACTGCATGAGGCGGAAAATGAAAAATCAAATTAGCAAACATGGTCTGCTGTTCACTATTAAGCAATCCAAACTGCTTACTATCATGAAAATGTGAGCATGTTTTTTTTCGCAAAACATCATGGCAAGCATGGCACATGTAGTGTAGCAAATTAACTCCCACTTTTTTAATGTGAAGCATCTTCCTCTTCCAACTCATCTTTTCAGTGGAAGGAATAAACCATAAGGCAAAAGCATTCAATCGGGATAACTTATAGAAGTAATAGGTGAAGTTTATAGAATCTTTATAAGGCAATACAAAATATTCTGTAGCATAATAATATCTCTAGTAACAAAGAAATCTGACTTGACGAAGCAATCATACAATTATAGGATGGCAACGCTATGTGTTTTATGATTCAACAACAACAATACCTTGGCTCTTGCATAAATCAGTTAACTCTTTGTTTAGCTCACGCACGCTCTGAGCATGGAGCAGGTTTGCTGATCACAAAATGGAAACAGCTTGAGAGTTTCAGAACATCTTCCACGATGTTGTTTGAACCAAGCAATCAATATTCAATAGGTAGAGCTGCAAGGAATACGTTACATGATTTAGTAAATTTCTGAAATCTCAATGCAATTTTATGAATTGGAAGGATAGCCACTCTGTAAAAGGGTAAAGAAACAACAGAGCATGCAGTATTCTATATGAAATATGGAAATAGAATGATCTCATATAGAATTTATGAAGTAGGGAGCTGAGCTGGTACTATGTTATGGCGACGGCTGTCGGACACTTTTTTGTTCCAATATGACTGGAGAAAAGAAAAGTTAGTGTCCATATATCTATACAGGAGAAAATGATTGCAGACCTTAGCACTGTGCATGGCAAGAGCAAATTAACCTAGCTGGCAAAACACAGAGAGCAGACTTATAAACTGAGATTCATCACTAATTCCCTTGCACAAACCATAAAAGAGGAAATATACGGTTGGGGGGTACCTTGTGAGCAACATCCATGAAGATGGATGGTTATGAGGTTAAACAACCTTGTACTGAGAAAATAGATATGGATCATGTTATGAACTACTGTGGAGGGACAATTCATTACCTTATAAGATGTGAGGCGTGTATTATAGACCATGGAATATAAGGGTCCGTACAGTATGGATCGAACCTGAAATAGAAAGAGTTATATTAGAGAATAGTTAATTAAAGCCGGTTGCTGCTAGAGAAAAATTATTGTAGTGAGAACACTTGGCCAAGCTGGGTATAACAATTAGAGGGAAAATTGTTACCCTATGAGCAGGGAGCCGTTTAGTAGCATGGATCATATCAAAAGCAGCAATGTAGAGGCTGCAAAAAGCCTGTGCAATTCTTGCATGAGGATAGCAGAGACTGTAGACTTAAACCTGAAACAGTAAGACCTGCATTAGGGAATAAACAAATAGAGGTGATTGATGCTAAAGGAAATTGAGGTAGTGAGAATACTTGGCCATTTGTATATGCCCTCAAAAATTTCAGCTGAGTAGGGTGGTATTTTTGAAACCAATAACTGTCCATTTGTAGCATACCGACAAAGGCGACATGTGAAAAGTACATAATTATGAGGATGCGAAATGTGTGAACCATATGCATTCTTAGACAAAAGAGTGCGTGACCAAAAATGTGAAACCAAATTAGCAAACCTGGTTTGCTTTACTACGAGGCATTGAAACATTCCCACATCCAGGAAAATGCAAGCCTTGGTTTTAACAAACAGAGCAGCACGATATGCCTACTGTATGATACCGATTTCCAAAATCAATTTTCTGAAAGCATCTTGTTCTAGCAAGGAACCAACCGTAGGACAAAAGTATTTCATTAGGATAATTTAGAAAACTAATAGGATGATAATCATTCTGTTATAAATAACATAACAGATTCAACAACATAATAGAATACCGGTTAAGCAGGGAAATACAATTTTGTAGTTAACAGGAGGGAAGCACATAAGTTTTAGAAATTGCTATTGACATCTAAGTACATGTATACTGGATCCACATGTGCATATCAATTGCAAAAAAAAAGACAAAATGAAAAGAAAAAAAGGAAGAGCATACCTCCTGTTGAGGCTCCAGAGGGACTGCACTGGGGCAGCTGCCGTGCGAGGGAGAGGGCAGAGTGCGTGAGGGACATGGGCGCAGGTGGGATGGTGCTTCTACGGGGCTGCGCCGCGCCGACGTTGGAAGATGCGGGCAGGGCGGCGCTGTTGCTGCGCCGCGCCGCGCTGGATGATGCAGGCACGGGAGGTGGAGCCCGTGGGGTCACGCGCTGGTACGGGGTCACGCCGTGGGCGGCGCTGTTATGGGACTGCATCGTGCCACCGCTGGAGGGCGGAGGCAGGGCGGCGTTGCTGCGGGGCGGCGCCACGGCGGCGGAGGCTGCAGGCAGGGCGGAGTTTCTTGGAGGAGCCGCGCGGCCGCTGAACGATGGAGAGAGATGGGGATTTCGTGTTTGGTGCTGTGGGGGATAAGACTAACCGCAGTGGGTACTCTAAGGGATACTCTAAAGCTTTAGAGTAGGAATATAGAGTAAAAACTGTTGCACTGGGTACTCTAAAACGATACTCTATCCTTTCTCTCGCTATATATTTAGAGTAATACAGTGTTTACTCTATAGTGGGCAGTGGCAGGCCCCACTAGCTAAACAAAAGAAAAAATGCTATAACTCACAAACCAAAAATCCAAATTAAATTTCGATTGCACCATTAAATTCGTCTCAATAAATCCTTCAAAACTAGATCACACAAGTGAGTCCCACAGTAGATAGAGGATGATATAGAAGATGGATAGGTGCTCGAGAATTGAGTATAGAGGAGAGAATCTTGCTGATTAGGATGTATAGAGGATGAATATAAAGGTCCATGAGTACGGATAGCCTAAGGTCGACAGATGGAGCGGCTGTGGAGATGGACGTGGCAGGCATCGGCTGGCTTGAGGCAGCATCGAACGGCTGAGGGAGGAGGCACTGTAGATCTACAGGGTTCTGTGTGTAGAGAACGGTGGGATGTAAGAGTGACAGCTGTGTGAGTGATAGCTGGTAGGTACTGTAAGAGTGATAGCTGTGTGAGTTCATTGTGTTTGGATTGGTTGTAGCTACTCACATAGGCTGTGTTCAGTTCCAAAAAAAAAAACACTATGCAAAAAAAAGATTCCCCGTCACATCAAACTTACGATACATGCATGAAGTACTAAATGTATGAAATCAAAAACTAATTGTACAGCTTAGTTGTACTTTACGAGACGAACGTTTTGAACCTAATTAGTCAACGGTTGGACACTATTTGCCAAATAAAACCAAAACATGCTACAGTACTTTTTTACACCTTTTTACGGATCTAAACACAGCCATAAAAGGGTAAAAGTTCGTTATATGACCATCATTCATAGGATGCCAATTTTTCCCTCACTCTTCTTCGGCCGATCCGTTTTAAACTTAACACAGTTGGCTAACAATATTAGGGAGAATCCAAACATAGGAACCCAAAAAGTTGAGGCAATGGTTATGCCCATGTACATAGCAATACAAATATGTATAACGAAGATGGAGACATGGAAATTAAAGGTTTCAAGTGCTTGGCATAGCATTAGTACTGTACAAATGAGATGCATGTACATCGCGTGTGTAACCAAAATCATGTATAATAGCAATAATAGTGGACATTTGATTTTGGAGTTCGGATGTAACACCAAAATTATAGGGCATCTGAAATTGAAGGATGCACAAATATGTAATGACCAGCATCTAAGCTAACTATTAATCAAACCACACTATGATTTCAGCTTCAGTTGAATGGTACAGTCACTGATGTGTGTTCAGGCATTAGTGAACATGGAAAGGAATTTCAAATATGTATACGCATGTAGTGGTATTTGACCATGAGGACTAAGCATTTGTGAGAGGCAAGATGAAAGTTGTTGCTGCTGATCGGAGAAGCAGGGTCGACGAAACCGCAAAGTAGCACCTCCCTGTGCCGATGGCGGGTAAATTGCTTTTCTGTTACAGGTAGTAATTAATCACTAAGAGAACTATAGGATTCACAGTAGTGAAGTGTGGTACACGTATGTGCTATGTATAAAAAAAATGTATTGAGCATCAATGGGACAATTGATGAAGGATTATAGTACTCTCTCTCTCTCCCTCTCTCTCTCCCTCTCTCTCTCTATATATATATCAAATGCATTCTCCTCTTTTGAAGCAAGTTTGAGCAATATAGTATTTCAACGTAGGCGCACGGGAGTCTGAAGACATGGTCATGCACTGATGGTACAAACAACTTTAATTTGTTACTAAAAATTGCAAGGTTGATTCCATTTGCAATTTTTGAGGTGATGAAGCGGTGAATTGGAGCCAGAGGATATGGCCTGTGCGTGGTCACTCCCCAGCCATTGGCAGGTTGCACAGCAAGCGAGTAGCGGACAGAAACTTTGAGGGCACTGAACCTGCAAAACAGACATAACATGAGTAACTGAAATGTCAGGTTAATAAGAGGATGCAAATCCAAGCAAAATGTGAGCCCTCTTCCGTGGCGCTTAAAGTTGCTGTCATGACATTGGTCACATCAGAGGTGGCAGAACAGGTGTTAGGCTATTTGCACTGCTATCCGCTACGCCATCCGGTAAAGTGGGTGCAGGAGCATTTGGCGTAAAAGTCACCTGCACCGTTGTTCGCTAAAGCATCCAGTATACAGCGTCGCATACAGCGTCGTCCGGTATATCTAGCGTGTTCCTGTTCCCCCTCTATCCATCCAGCGACAGAGACAGAGCGTGCATGCACGGGAGGCCAGCGAGAGCACCCACGCGCGCGAGCACAAGGAAAGAGAGAGAGTGTCTAGAAGTGCGTGTCAAACTTTTTTTCTGTATAAAAAATGTTATAACTCACAAACTAAAACATCAAATTAAATTTCGATTGCACCATTAAATTCGTTTCAATAAATTCTTCAAAACAAGATCTCACATAGATATATTTAGATAAAATAACGAGTGGGTCCTATAGTGGATAGAGGATGATATAGAGGATGGATGGGTGCGGAAGAAATGAGTATAGAGGAGAGAATCTTGATGACCAGGATGTATAGAGGATGAAAATAGAGGATCATGAGTGCGGACAGCCTTAGGGAGGAAACCCAATCTTTTTCGCAAAAAGAAAATGGGCAAAAGTTTGTAGGCATAATACATGTATGTATCCACAGTTGTAACTGGATCAGGTCATATCCGAATACAAATAGCTAGGGCAAGCAGGAACGGAAGAGAAGGGGTGCGTGTACCAAATAGCTAGGGCCGCCGAAAGTATCGAAGATTGAGGCCTGGGCACCTGGCGTAGGACGGAGGCGGCAGCAGGCCAGCCATCGGCAGTGGCGGAGGCAGGATTATAGTTGGGTATTCCCATCTCCCAAACAAAAACAGATTCTAATACAAAGGTTCAAAATAGAGAAAATGGCGATTCTGCCACCATGAAAAGCGGGCTTCGCAATTTTACCATCCCATAAATGGGATTCGCACATTTGCCATTCCCAAACAAGACACACCTGTAAATATGCCCTACGTCAGATTTGTGATCAAATTTAATATTTTTTTTTGCCACAACATAATTTTCTTCCCGTTTTGCCCTCAGCCTCTTTTTCATTCAGTCACGGACTCACGGTCGAGTTCACGGACGGACATCGAAGAGAGACGGACGCTACTCCAGGCCGCCGCCGCCGCCTCGCCGCCGCATCCGTGCTGGCTCGCGCCCCGACGAAGCCACCGCCGCGTCCGCGCCAGGCCGCCGCCCCGACGAGTCTGCACAAGGCCGCCGCCGCGTCCGCGCCAGGCCGCGGCCACAACCCCGACGTGTCCGCCCAAGGCCACCGCCACATCCGCGGCCGGCCGCCGCCGCTGCACCGCCGCCGTTATGGGTGAGGCTTCGTCTAGCTCGTTGTTCATCCCAACAGTTGCCCTTTCTCTGCATGAAGCCCTGAATGTGGGATCCCCTCATTCCATGCCCAGAATGTGGTGAAGATTTGGATGAATAATTTGTGTTTTCCACAGGCAGTGAAGAAATGTCCATTCTTTAGGTGGATTGATGCTTACAAGAAAGTAGCCGCAAAGAAGATTAAAGAAGACATGGAAAAGAAGCTTAAAGGAGAAATGCAAGCTGCAGTGGCATATTACTTTCTGGAACAAGTAGTGGTTGCCTCATTTTTTTTGTTTTGAACCGTGAGGTTCTCTCTGATTTGGGCTGTCATCTACTCCACTGCGAACACGGAGGTGTTGTCTGGTGATCAATGTATTGTAGTTTGTATTTGCAGCTTGAGAGTAGCCTTTTGTTCTCGTCGTATCATAGGTGTCAAGTGTTCGGTTCAGTAATCTGGTGTATGCCATTTTTTTCCCAGGCTCTGAAAGCATCAGGTGATGTCTGGTGGTTATCAAGCGCCAACTCCCAGGGAGACATGGAGTACGATTCGGCCGAGCTGACAACGGTTTAGAAGATGGACAAGCTTATCGTTCTGGTGCAGCTGTTGGTGATTCGGCAGAGCTGACAACGGTTTACAAGATGGTCAAGCTTATCGTTCTCGTGCTGCTATTGGTGGTGCTGTAATTGCAGTCCTAGTTCTTTTAGGTGTGGTAGTGCTTATTAGCGAGTGAAGTAAGATTTGTAGAATGTGTTGTAATGACATCTAAGTCCTATGTAAAGAAGATGTTTTCCCATAATCAACCTGCACTTTTCACTTGTTTTATGAAGATCATGTGGTCTAATGTTGACAGAATCTTGTCTGAATTTAGACGATGTTTTCCCAGAATCAACCTGCACTTTTCACTTGTTTTATGTAGATCATGTGGTCTAATGTTGACAGAATCTTGTCTGAATTTAGACAAATTTTTGACAGAGTTTTGCTTGAACTTGGACAGAATGTCAATTGAATTTGGAAAGAATTTTGACACAATCTCATGATCACAATAATATTCTAGAAATATAGTAGATTTCATGATCCAGATACAATAATATTCCAGAAATAATATTCCATTTAAGTTACAATAACATAGGTCCAAATAAATTAACTAAGGTCTAGATAACACATGTCCAGATACATAGGATAAATAAGGTCCATATAACATTCTAGACACAAAGCATCAATTGGTTTTCAGTCTCCTTGGCTTTAGTTTTTTTGGTGGGCTCCTCTCTTGCACTGTCTTCTCTGGTGAGGCAGCATTGATGGGATCGACAGCTTCACCTAGAAGGGTTTGGAGTCGGCTGCAATAAAAGTACCACTATGTCATTTGTTGCTCTTGTGTACAAGTATAAAAGAGTGAGAATGTAACAGAACCGACCAATTTATATGTAAGCACTACTACAACTAAAAGAACTAGGACTGCAGTTAGTGAACACAGCACCACCAATAGCCGCACCAAAACGACACACAAGGGCTAACTGACACACACATTCACTGACTAACATAACCATTTGCTTCGGCTCAGGCTTCGGCACATGAATCGGCTCAAGAATCGTCTCTGCAGGCTTCACCTTCATTTTTCCAAATTTCAGCTACAACACTATCAAGTGTTTGCTTCAACTCTATCAATTCTCCTTTCAATTCAGAGCAACAGTCACAGGACGCCTCCATCTTAGCCTTCACTCGGTGTTCTTTTGTTTCCAACTTCACATTCGGTTAACATGTGGAACATGTACAATGCAGGCATAAGACAAAAGGTTACCGAATTCTGTGCAATTAACTGAACAAGCAACGCAAGGAGTGATACTGATAGCTTAGATCACAGTTGCTTGACATGAGCATCACGCTAAGAGAGAGCAGGAAAGGTGCCAGGAGCAAAACAGAACTCCGGAGCGACCCTAGAGAGAGCAGGAAATACCGAACTCACCAAAGGACTCCTGGCGCGGACGCGGTGGGGGGCGGCGGCCGCGGCCTGGTGTGGATGCGGCGACCGCGGCGTGCCGCAGATGCGGCGACGGACTGCCGCGGACGGTCGGTGCGGTGGCCGTGGCCTGGCACGGAAGCGGCGGCGGCCTGACGCGGACGGACGGGACGGCGCCGGCGGCCTGACGCGGATGGTCGGGGCGGCGCTGGCGGCGGCGGCGGCCTGGCTGGATCTCGCGCAGACGCGTCAGGGAGGCAGCTCGGTCTCTGCTTCCCTCTCCGTCTCCGTCCGTCAGTCGTCAATGACCGTGGTGAAATGGATCAGGCTGAGGGGCAAAACGGGAAGGCAAATATGCCATGACAAAAAAATAAATAAATTTGGGCAACAAATCCTCCTCAGGGCATATTTGCGGATGTATATCGTTTGAGAATGGCAAACATGCGAATCCCATTTGTGGGATGGCAAAATTGCGAAACTCAGTTTTCATAATGGCAGAATCGCCATTTTCTCTTCAAAATATGGTGCATGGAAATATATTACCGATAATTAAAGGCACTAATTGTTTCAATCTAAGACATGCATGAAGTTAAAATAATAAGAAATCGCAAAGTACTGAAAGAGAACCACAATTTTGCTTTCATTTTGCTATCCTTCATGGAGATCCTAATTCTTCAAATTTTCAGGCCTTTGCTGCTCCATCCCATGAAGCCATCAATTTAGCAGATTTGTTCTTCATTTTGCAAACCAAAAGGCAAAAGAAATCTGCAGAAAACATATATGCAGACTATTAGATAGAACTGAATGCAATTAGCAAATAATTCTATTCATTTAATGTCCCGGAACTTAATGTGTAGGAATCGTCACCGAATATGTGAATCAATGCTGTTGCAGTGCTGATGTACTCCAACTTTTCTTGCCTTTGCTGCTCCATCGAACAAAGTACTCAAATCAAAAGATGTGTTCTTCATTTTGCAAACCAAAAGGAATCCACGGAGAACATAATATGCAGACTATTAGATAGGACTCAGTGCAATTAGCAAATAGTTTTATTCATTTAATGTCTGGATCTGAACGTGTAAGTGGAACCCTCACCGAATATGTGAATCAACGCTGTCTGGTCGGCTCCGATCCCTAGCCTCTGTCCAGGCGTCTTAGCGATCTTGCCGCGACCGCTGGCTGCCTCCCCGCCGGCCGGCGTGGTGGCGCCGCTTGGCCAAGCCCCCAGCCGCCTCCGCCTGGTCCCTGGTGCCTATTGCCGGCCGGCGGCCGCCCTGCTCCGCAGCCTCCCCTGCGGGCTGCGGCCCTGCCCGAGGCCGCGTATGGGCAGGAGAGTCGCGCTCACATGCCACCGCTCGCCAGACGCCATCGCCAAGTGCCTGAGGTCGAAGATTGGGTGAGGAAGAGGAATAGGGTGGAGGCTGACAGGAGCGAGCCGCTCCGTGCCTTGTCTAAAAATGGGGGGGAAAAGACTCACTCCGTGCCGCCGACGCTGTCCATCTCCGTCATAGATACGGTCGCACAGGCACTTGAAGGGCTGTTGGCCGCAGCCGCACGCCGTTGCTGGGCGAGCGGGCCGTGCGCAGCATCCGCGGACGCCGCGAACAGGGGGAAAGGAAGGGGATGCGGAGCCTGCGAGGCGCGTGCATCGCGACTGGGGGAGAGGAAGACCAGGCGGAGGCTGCAAAGCGGCGGGCGGTGGTGCGCGTGGAGCGTCCGCTGAGGAAGAGGAAGAAGAGGAGACGGATGTGGGCTGCTTTTTTTTTTTTTGTTTTTGATTGCGGATGTGGGCTGCTTTGACGGGACGCGAGGAGAGGAAAAGGCTGGCGAGAGGATAGAATCGAGGGGGTTGCTTCTGGAAACGGACGTGGCGGACATCCGCGGACGTGGCTTTGACACGGGGGGGGGGCTTGTGAGGGTAAATAAATAAATAAATAGGGTGAATGAACAGCGGTACTGTGTCTGTGGCTAAGGACGTGTCCAGGTAAGGGACCGTAAAGTCTTCGGGAGAGCATATGTTCGGCAGAGCATACGCGTAACTATTTCAATTATAATTTAATTAGATTTAAAAGGTTCGTCTCATAAAATACATACAAACTATGTAATTAATTATTTTTTTATCTATATTTAATGCTCCATGCATGTCGCTAAACATTCGATGAGATAGGATATAAAGTTTTTAACGAGGGAATTAAACACCCCCTGAGGTTCACCACGTTTAATTCATAGACTAAAGGCTTTTATAGATATGTAGAGATTTTTATTTATTTATTTATTTTTATATTATATATAGGCTTCTGCTATCGGGAGTTCAGAGCTTCCAATACTAATAGAGAGCCTCAGCCAGCCCTCAGCCAGCCTAGACATTCAGGTCAGCGGAGCTGATACGCGCGTGGACTCAGCCAATCGGATGCATAAAAATCCAAATCAAACTGCACAGAAAAGTTTTGGTCGCGATGTTTTATAGAAATTAGTCGTTGGATGAATTAAAATCAATTTATTACCGCATAAAAATCTTTTCATCAGCTGGACGTTCCACCTAATTGCACCTGACACAGGCTGACACGCGCTGACACAAGCTGCCACATGCATGCATGGATACATCCATTCTAATCTCTTCCATTTTTTCACGATAATTCCTCAACGAAGCTTTCGATTGTAAAACGGTTTTCACCATTGAACTCCTGACTTTTTGTGCACGATTCAAGATCCACTATGAATATATTTTTGAAAAAATAAAATTTAAAATTTAAATCATGGCACGTGATGGCTGATTAGATACATAGAATCATTTGTCAAGATGCATAGAAACATACAAAACACTTCCCTCTGAGCATGAGTAGAGTTTAAAAACATAGAGACGATCTCGTCTTATCCAAAAATTTAAAATTTGAATCGTGGCACTTGATTGCCGATTGGATGCATAGAATCACTGTTTAAGATATGCGCAAAAATTTTAACACCAACCTTGCATACAGCTCCATGGATGCAAGCATAGAAAATCATCTACCTTTTACTATAAAATTTGAAATTTGAATCTTATTGGCAGAGGTTCTGTGATTCTTGTGGAGCAGTCTGGCGCATAGAATCTTGAAGACACAAGAATAGGAACCTGCCGGGTATCAATAGTAGGCATACCGGCGTTAATAGCGTGACAGTTGTTAAATCGCCCGAGGCTTAGAGACGCCTTCCGCCTCATCCGAGCCCCATGACGTCATTAAAGCACCCGATCCCTACGCCCCGTCGGGAACAATCGCCGCCTCGTCCGACCCCTGTAATATAAGTACGGGAGCGTCTAACCCTCTTGGCGTGCTTCTGTCTCGCCCGAAGGACACATGGAGCCCTCTGGCAAGGCAGAGAGCCACGGGGTCCCCCACCATGGCGCTCATTCCCGCCGATGGGACGGATATGACCGTGCACAGTGAACAGGAACATGGAAACCGCACTCTGACCCAATATGACTCTGGTCATTCCACCACAGTGACGTCCATACCTCTACAGCGATGGGGTAACGGCAACTATACCACCTAACTCTCTCTCTCTCTACGCAAATCCGGGCGCACGCACCATCCATCCTCGACAGCACAAAAGCACACAAGACAAAGCATGGCCATAACACGCTGCACCAGCGGATGGAGAGGCCAAAAGCTTAGCGCCCATAATATCTCTGCGCTGTAGGGGAAGCTGCTCACACCGGATAAGGAGGAAGACGGCCGCACCCGAGGCCACCTTTTTTATTTTTCTCTTTCATCTTTTCCCTATTTTACCTTTTTACCATAACTGTAACCCGAGCCCTCCCCTTGAAAACTATAAAAGGAGAGGCAGAGACCTGCAAGGAGAGAAGGAGGAACTCATTGATCAAACACACACCACCCAAGAGACTTGGGATCCGCTTTCTTTCTCGAAAGCTTGTAACCCCTAGTACGAGCACTTCGGTATAAGGCAACACGAGCAGCCGCAACACCCACTGAACGTAGGGTTATTCTTGCCCGAACCAGTATAAACCATTGTGTCCGCTTTGCACAGCATCTGGGCCTAGACACGTAGATACAAATTCACTCGTCTAGTGTCTAGGACGCGGTTCTAGACACCGACAGTTGGCGTGCCAGGTAGGGGCCTACTACGCGTCACGATCCATTTTGTCAGGTTTCGGATGGCCGATCATCGCGTTCGCTTCACTCTGGGCTCCCATATCCAATTTGGGAGCCTGGACTTCCTCTACATGGGGTGGATCATGCCGGTCGACCTTGTGTTCCTATCAGGTTCCAACGAGCACGTCGGAGACCTGAATCCTGCCACCGTGGAGGGAAAGTGCGGCCTGCCATCCCCTGCTGAGTCACCTGACTCACCTGCCAACATTGGCTCCATCACGAGTCAATGACTGGCCTTGGTATGCATGCCAACGAGGCGCAGGCTTCTAGGGGTGCTCAGCCCCATAGTTTCGACTACCCAAGGTTGGAGCATCAGCTTGACATTATCCTAGGCCCCACCCGCCCCAGGAAGATCTCCATCGCCTCTATTCCATCTCCGCCAATGCCTTGTCGCAGCTCTGAGGGGAACCACTGCTCTCCCTAGAGGTAAGCACCGCGCCGACGCAACCGGCATGGCCTTACGGGCTACACAATGCCGCAAGGACCTATAGTCGGCCCACACAGCCTGAGGAGGACGTACCCGTGGGTTTGCCGCTCCACCACTTGGAGTCCCTCTCGGAGCTCCTTTGCGACCACCACGATGTCCTCAAGTGTCAACTCCGAGGAGGACGATGGTAGCTGGGCTGATGTTGATTTCTCCGAGCTCAATGACCCGACTATGCGCCAGTTCCTTTTCAACAGCAACTATCTTGTTGAGGGTTTTGACTCCAATGACGAGAGTCACGACCCATCTCAAGAGTGTTTTATGTGCGATGGGGGGTTCCACGAAGAAACCCCCAACGAGAATGAGGGCGAACACACCCCGGCCAATGCCACGACTCGCAACACCGCGCGTGCATGCGGTGCTGCCATGCCACCACCTATGGGGCAATCATGGCCCCAGCTAGAGCAACTCCGCGAGCTAGAGAGAAAGCTCGAGGAAGAGTGACAACAGTTGGCGCAACTGTGCGCGGTGTTTGAGCAAGAGCTTAGGAGTTGCGATGATGGCGACGTGGCTCGACGTAGAGCCAGCGACATCCACCGCTGCATCTACGTTGACGACGGCGATGATCATACACCACTCTTCACCCGGGCAAGCCAGAATGTTGTCGCCACGGTAATCCTCCTCCAGACAATGCCTAAACCATCAACTCCGAAGGGGGCGGCAAGCCCACAAAGAGCTGCATACCCTTCTTGAGTGTGTCGTGGTACAGCAGGCTGAGAGCTCCGCGTCTCGACAACGTGGGCCCGAGCTCGACCAGCTCGCACCATCAGCGACACGCGAGAAGGAAGCTTCGGTCCACCCAGAGCAACAGAAAGCGAGGGACAAGCCTCCATCTGTCCATGCCCACGTTGGCCACAACTACGACGCGCGCAACGTTCTCAACGCGCACAAAGGCACAAAGAGGATGGTGCCAACCGCAGTTACCACCCTCGATAGGGCGGCCGCTACGACAGCGGGGAGGACCGGAGCCCATTGCCTAAACCCCCGGGACCACGGATCTTCAGCCAAGACATCCGCAATGCGCCATTTCTCGGCGCGGTTCCGGCAACCTGCCAACATCACCAAGTACTCCGGAGAGACAAACCCTAAACTCTATCTTGATGACTACCGCCTCACCTGCCAGCTAGGTAGCGTGGACGATGATTGCTTCATCATTCTCAATCTCCCTTTGTTCCTGGCCGACTCAGCGAGAACCTGGCTAGAGCATCTTCTGGCCTGTCGCATCCACAACTGGGCCGACCTCATAAAGATTTTCATGGGAAACTTCCAGGGTACCTATGTTTGCCCTAGTAACTCCTGGGAGTCTCAGGAGCTATCGCCAAAAGCCAGATGAAACTCTCTGCGAGTACATTTGACGCTTCTCTCGGCAGTGCACCAAGCTGCCCAATGTGACCGACGCCGATATCGTCGGGGCGTTCTTCGTAGGAACCACCTGCAAAGAGCTCATCCATGAGTTGGGGCGCAAGGGCCCACGCACTACCAGGGAGCTCCTAGATATTGCCACCAACTTTGCCTCCGGCGAGGAGACAGTTGGGGCAATCTTTCATGGCACCAAGGGCAAGGGGAAGTGGCAAGAGGATGCCGACGAGGTAGCTCCAGCCGCAACTCCAATAAAAAGAAGGCTAAGCAGTCGCGCAAGGCCTCCCTTGTGGCTACCGTTGAGTGCAAAAATCTCCGAGCCCCTCCCGAGGGTGGCCCGGGAATTTTTGACGAGATGCTCGAGAAACCATGCCCATACCACCGGAGCCCAGTCAAACACTCTTAAGTAGTGTGGCGTGATGAAACGCTACCTTTTTGGGGGTGCCCAGGGGAAGGGCGACCCCAGCAAGAGGCCCAAGAAGGACAAGGGCGACAGCAAGGAGAAGGACGACGACTTCCCTGTCGTCAACAACTGTTTCATGATCTTCGGTGGTCCTGCGGCCTACGACTCTAGGCACCAGCGCAAGCTAGAACACTGAGAGGTCTATGTCGCCGAGCCAGCCACGCTAGCCTTCCTCGACTGGTCTGGGTCTGCCATCACTTTCAATCGTGATGACCACCTGTAAGGTCCAAATGGCTAGAGGGGGTGAATAGCCTATTTAAAAATCTACAAGCTTCACTAACCAAACACGTTAGTATAAAAGATGGTTAAGCTAATTCTAGCACTAGCTCAACTACACTATGCAAGCCACCTATACAATTCTAGTGAAGCAAGACTATGATCTCTAATACACACCAACAAGACTAAGTCACTAAGCTACTTACTCCTATGTGATAAAAGCTACACTAAGCAAACTACACTAGGACTAGTACAAGAAAGTAAAGAGCAAGTAACTTGATTCTTATACCAACGATGTAGAGAAGTAATGCACTCGAAGCATCAATCACAATGATCAACCACAAGAGAAATCCTCGGCAAAGAGATGACACAAGATTTTTACTGAGGTTCACTTGCTTCCCGGCAAGCTACTTCTCGTTGTGGCGATGCACCCACTTGTCGGTTCGTGAGCTAATCGACTATCAAGAGTCGAGCCTTCGGTGGGCGCCGCACAACCGCACACAAGATGGGGATCCTCCAAGCCACGAGCTCCACTAGAGTATCCAATTTGCGAACTCCCGCAGGGAAGGATCACGAACCCCTTACAACACTCGGTGAGGGCTCCAACAATCTTCAATTGTGAGCTCAATCACCTCCGCTGCTCCAAGCCGTCTACCATATCGAGAAATACGGAAGAGTAACAAGAAATCCATAGCAACTCGAAGATTAAGTGCCTCTAAAATGCAACTCTCAAGCAATGCACTTGAATCTCACTCAATCTCACTCAAGATGTGCAACCAAGCAAAGAGATGAGTGGAGGGGTTGTTCTCTAGCTCAAAGGATGTCTCTAGGTCTCAAAATGTGCAAGAGTTTCCTCAAACCCCGGCCAACTTCTATTTATAGCGAAGGGGTACGCAGCTAGCCATTACCGAACGACACAGTTCAAAACGAGCTGACCGGATGCTCCGGTCAGGGTGACCGGACGTGTCCGGTCACTACAGGACAAGCATGAACAGTGCACGTCAGAAGTTACCGTTGCCATTACCGGACGCGCTCTAGCGTTTGACTGGACGCGCAGCACCTAGTGTCCGGTCGAAGTCCAGTAAACTCCCACCGCGACTGGACGCGTCCGATCGCACGTGACCGGACGCGCCGCGCGTTCGGTCGGCTCTACGACCAGCACTGCCCCTCTGGGTGCCTGACCGGACGCTCCGATTTCGTGAGGGACCGGATGCGTCGGTTGCAAACCCTAGCACCCGCGCGCCAGACTGCAGCGAAGAACTGACCAGACGCGTCCGGTCACACCGAGACCACGTCCGGTCACCACAGTGACCGACGTTCGCCTCCGTTTCTTTTCCGACTTCCGGCGCAGTAGAAAAATAGGCGTTTCACTTCCCCAAAAAGCGCCAAATCCCGCCTCGCAAGCTTGGCGGGAGGGAGAGAGGAACCCAAACCCCTCTCTACTGCTTAAACTCCACCGCCTTCGCAAATGTGCTAACACCACCAAGTGTAAATCACCATGTGCATGTGTGTTAGCATTTTCACAGTCATTTTTCAAGGCGTTATGTTAGCTCTTAACTAGATCCTAATGCATATGCTCAAGACATTTATCTAGTGGCACTTGATTTCCGAGCTAACCGTGATTTCCCCTCTTGATAGTCGGCTATGTATCCTAAACCCGGTCAATCACTTCTCTACTCATCTTAGACCGGCAAAAGGAAAACCCTATGGTTATACCTTTGCCTTGCGCTCTTAGATCCTTCTCTTTCACTTGATCATCATGTCCATCATTTATGTGCATCTCCACCATGATCGTCATTTCATGTCCATGCACCATTTCTTGGTGAATGGTGATCTTGTGGCCACCACTCCTTGCCACGTACACCTTCATCACATGTGTTGCTTATGCCTAACTCAAAACACTTAACACATGGCATTAGCAACTTGGTGTCATTAATTACCAAAACCAAACTTGGGCTTTCACCACCCGTATACTGTCCCACAGCTAGGCCGGTACCCGCTTGTTGTCAACCCCATCATCGGCAACACGTGGCTCACCAAAGTACTGATGGACGGAGGCAGTGGCCTCAACATCATGTACGCCGAAACCCTTGACGCCATGGGGATCGATCAGACCCAGCTCCGCCCAAGCGGAACACCTTTCCATGGCATCGTACCGAGGAAACAAGCCCTACCCCTCGGGTAAATTGACCTACTGAAAGCCCAAGTTTGGTTTTGGTAATTAATGACACCAAGTTGCTAATGCCATATGTTAAGTGTTTTGAGTTAGGCATAAGCAACACATGTGATGAAGGTGGAAATGGCATGGAGAGATGGCCACAAGACCACATGATTTGGTGCATGAAATGATGAGCAAGATCATGAAGAAATGCACATAAAATGATGGACATGATGATCAAGTGGAAGAGAAGGATCTAAGAGCGCAAGGCAAAGGTATAACCATAGGGTTTTCCTTTTGCCGGTCTAAGTTGAGTAGAGAAGTGATTGACCAGGTTTAGGATACATAGCCGACTATCAAGAGGGGCAATCACGGTTAGCTCGGGAAACAAGTGCCACTAGATCAATGTCTTGAGCATATGCATTAGGATCTAGTAGAGAGCTAACATAACGCCTTGAAAATGTTTGTGAAAATGCTAACACACATGCACATGGTGTTTTTCACATGATGGTGTTGGCACATTTGCGAAGGCGATGGTGTTTGAGCGGTAGTAAGGGGTTTGGGGTTCGCTCTCCCTCCCGCCGAGCTTGCGAGCGCGGGATTCAGGCGTTTTTGTGGAAATGAAATGTCTATTTTCTATTGCGCCGGAGGCGAGAAAAAGTGGCGAAAGTCCGAATTGATTATCACTGAAAATACAGTGACCAGACGTTGTGGTCGAATTGACCAGATGCGGCTGGCGCGTCCGGTCAGTTCAAACCACAGACAAACACACGTGTGAGAAGGGTCGCGGACCGGCGCGTCCGGTCACGCACCCAGGAGTTCAGCACGGAGGGCAGATGCGATCGGACGCGGTGGCGCGTCCGGTCACGTTCGACCGGACGCATCCGGTCACGATTGGACCGTTACTGGACTCCGATCGGACGCGGCTGGCGCGTCCGGTCACATGCGATCGGACGCGTCCGGTCGCGGTGGGAGCTTACTGGACCGCGACCGGACGCTGACACTGTCACGTCCGGTCAAACGCTAGAGCACGTCCGGTCACGGCAACGGCTAGTTCTGATGCGCACTGTTCACGCTTGTCCTGTAGTGACCGGACGCGTCCGGTCATCCTGACACGGTAGATGGCTTGGAGCAGTGGAGGTGATTGAGCTCGCAATTGGAGATTGTTGGAGCCCTCACCAAGTGTTGTAACGGGTTCTTGATCCTTCTCCACGGGAGTTCGCAAATTGGATACTCTAGTGAAGCTCGTGGCTTGGAGGATCCCCATCTTGTGTGCGGTTGTGCGGCGCCCGCTGAGGGCTCGACTCTTGATAGTCGATTAGCTCGCGAACCGACAAGTGGGTGCATCGCCACAACGAGGAGTAGCTTGCCGGGAAGCAAGTGAACCTCGGTAAAAATCTTGTGTCATCTCTTTGCCGAGGATTTCTCTTGTGGTTGATCATTGTGATTGATTCTTCGAGTGCATTACTTCTCTACATCGTTGGTATAAGAATCAAGTCACTTGCTCTTTACTTTCTTGTACTATTCCTAGTGTAGTTTGCTTAGTGTAGCTTTTATCACATAGGAGTAAGTAGCTTAGTGACTTAGTCTTGTTGGTGTGTATTAGAGATCATAGCCTTGCTTCACTAGAATTGTATAGGTGGCTTGCATAGTATAGTTGAGCTAGTGCTAGAATTAGCTTAGCCATCTTTTATACTAACGTGGTTGTTTAGTGAAGCTTGTAGATTTTTAAATAGGCTATTCACCCCCCCTCTAGCCATTTGGACCTTACACCTACCCGTCACCTTTGAAGAACCCTCCAACTTTCGAAAGGAAACACTCACCTTTGAGGTGGTGGGGTTTCGTGGCACATATCATGTTGTGCTAGGACGGCCATGCTACGCGAAGTTCATCGCTATCCTAAACTACGCCTACCTTAAGCTTAAGATGTTGGGCCCAACGGGGTCATCACTGTTCGCACCACTTACCAGCACGCCTACGAGTGTGATGTTGAGTGCTGTGAGTACGCTGAGGCCATCATCGAGTCCGAGGCGCTTACAGCCGACCTAGAAGCGCGCCTCAGGGAGGCGCCCAACCCCAAGTGGTCCACCAGCTCCTTTGAACCTATCAAGGGAGTCAAGGAGGTCCCTCTCGACCCTAGCTGCTCTAACAACAAAACGGTGCGCGTTGGCACCACCCTGGATCCCAAATAGGAAGTAGTGTTCGTCGACTTTCTCCGCGTGAATAGCGACATGTTCGCGTGGAGTCCCTCGGATATGCCTGGCATCCCAAGAGAAGTCCCCGAGTACTCCTTAGATATCTGGGCCGGCTCCAAACTGTTAAGGCAGTGACTGTGCCGCTTCAACGAGGAGAAGCGCAGAGCAATCAGGGAGGAGATTCACAAGCTACTAGCACCCGGGTTCATCAAGGAAGTGTTCCATCCAGAGTGGTTAGCTAATCCCATACTTGTAAAAAAGAAAAATGGTAAATGGAGAATGTGTGTTGATTACACTGGTCTCAACAAGGCTTGTCCTAAACATCTGTTCCCTTTACCACACATCGATCAAATAGTCAACCCCATCTCAGGTTGTGAAGCTCTCTCCTTCCTTGATGCTTACTCCGGTTACCATCAAATCGCGATGAGCGAGTCCGACCAGCTCGTGACCTCTTTTGTTACCCCATTAGGGACCTACTGTTATGTAACCATGCCATTTGGCCTCAAGAATGCGGGGGCTACGTATCAGCGTTGTATGCTCACCGTTTTTAGGGACCTCATCGGACGAACCATTGATGCTTACATAGGTGACATCATAGTCAAGTCAAAACGAGCTGATGACCAGGTTGTTGATCTCGATTAGGCATTTAAATGCTTATGGGCTACGAATATCAAGCTCAACCCCAAAAAATGCGTCTTTGGATCCTGAGGGGAATGCTACTTGGCTTTATCGTCTCTAAGCGCGGCATCGAAACCAACCCAGAGAAGATTTTCGCTATCACAAACATGGGCCCGATCCAGGATTTGAAAGGGGTACAGCGAGTAACAATATGTCTGGTGGCACTGAGCCACTTCATCTCATGCCTTGGCGAATGAGGTCTGCCCCTTTACCGGCTTCTGAGAAAGACGGACCGCTTTGCCTGGACACCCGAGGCCCAAGAGGCGCTTGACGGGCTCAAGGCACTTTTAACAAAGGCTCTGGTCATAGTGGAACGGCAGGAGAAGGGTCACGCCCTCAAAGTCCAGCGTCTGGTCTACTTCATCAGTGAAGTCTTGTTTGACACCAAGACACGCTACCCACAGATCTAGAAGCTCTTATATGCTGTCCTCATCACCTGAAGGAAGCTGCGCCACTACTTCGAGTCACACCTGATCACGATCGTGTCATCCTTCCCCCTTGGGGAGGTGATCTAGAACCATGAGGCGACGGGAAGAATCGCTGAGTGGTCGGTTGAACTCATGGGGGAGGGCATCACCTAAGCCCCTCGGAAAGCCATCAAGTCCTAGGTGCTGGCTGACTTTGTGGCAAAATGGACCGAGACCCAGACGCCACCGGCTCTGGTGGAACAGGAGTACTGGACAATGTATTTTAATGGGTCGCTGATGAAGAGCGGAGCTAGGGCGGGACTCGTCTTCATCTCCCTCCTCGGCGTATGCATGAGATATTTGATCTGAATCTATTTTCTAGCCTTTAACAATGTTGCTGAGTATAAGGCACTTATCAACCGAGCTTGGGATCCGATGGCTCGATGTCTAATGTGACTCCTAGTTGGTTGTAGACCAAGTTATGAAGGAATCAAGCTATCATGACCCAAAGATGGCAACATACTGCCAGGTGGTCTACCTCCTGGAAGACAAGTTTGAAGGCCTCAAGCTCAACCACATTGCAAGATGATCTAACGAGGCAGCAGACGAGCTTGCGAAGCTGGTGTCCGGTCGGGCACTAGTTCCACCGACGTCTTCGCCAGCGATCGGTATAAGCCCTCGGTCACCTACCAGGCGTCGACATAGGATGGTAGCGAGCTGCCCACGCCAGCCTCGGGGGCTGACCTGACCCCGGCCCCAACCGACCCTGACATTACGCAAATCGAGGATGAACCAGACACAGGGCCCGACCCCCTGCCGAACTGGAGAATCCCGTACCTTGACTGCTTAGTCCATGACATACTCCCAACCGATAGGACCGAGGCCTGACACCTTGCGCACCACATCAAGTCATTTGTCTTGCTGGATCAAGAACTTTACAAGCGGAGCCCCACTGGAATCCTGCAACGCTGCATCCCCATCGAGCAAGGGAAGAAGCTACTATAGGACATCCATGGGGGCGTCTGCGATCACCACGCAGCGCCGCGCACCCTTGTTAGAAACATGTTTTGACAGGGCTTCTACTGGCCCACTGTCGTGGCTGACGCGACCAAGGTAGTACGCTCCTGCAAAGGATGTCAGTACTATGCTCGGCAGACTCATTTACCAGCCCAGCGCTCCAGACGATCCCTATCACTTGGCCTTTCACGGTCTGGGGTCTGGACCTTGTCGGGCCGCTCTAGAAAGCGCCCAGGGGCTTCACACCTGCTTGTTGCCATCGATAAGTTCTCAAAGTGGATTGAGGCTCGGCCAATCACGTGAATCAGGTCTGAGCAGGCGGTGCTCTTCTTTACTGATATTGTTCATCGCTTCGGGGTTCCAAACTCCATTATCACTGACAATGGCATGTAGTTCACTGGCAAAAAGTTTCTTAATTTCTATGACAATCACCATATCCGTGTGGATTGGGCAGCCGCGACACACCCCCAGACGAATGGGTAGGTCGAGCACACCAACAACATGATCTTGCAAGGTCTCAAGCCAAGGATTTTTAACCGGTTGAACAAATTTGGCCGTTGATGGGTCGCGAAACTCCCCATAGTCCTCTGGAGTTTGAGAATGACAATGAGCCAAGTGATAGGCTTCACGCCTTTCTTCATGGTCTATGGATCCGAGGCCATCCTCCCAACTGACTTAGAGTATGGAGCGCCAAGGGTCAGAGCGTACGACGACCAAGGGAACCAAGCCTCCCTTGAGGACACCGTGGACCAGCTAGAGGAAGCACATGACGTTGCCCTACTCTATTCCACCAAGTACCAACAAGCCTTACACCGGTACCACCATCGTCGTGTGCGAGGTAGGGTGTTCAATGTCGGGGATTTGGTGCATCGCCTTAGACAGGACAACAGGGGCCGCTAGAAGCTAACGCCACCATGGGAAGGCCCGTTCGTCATCGTGGAAGTACTTTGACCCGGCACCTACAAGTTGGCCACCGCAGATGGTGAAGTCTTGACCAACACTTGGAACATCAAACAACTACATCGCTTCTACCCTTAGATTTCCAAGTTGTACACTTGTTTAATCTTGAAAGAACAATAAGAGCGCTCACTATTTCTTACTTCATCCAACTTTGAGCGAGACCTGACCCAACCTCTGGTAAGGATCGAGCCTCCCTCAGGGGCTGAAAGGGGGGAACCCCCCAACATTATGAAATTTTCACGATGCTTTTTGAAAAAAATTCGTACCTGAGCCCTTATAGCGTTGTTTAAGAAAGCGGACATTTTAGAAATCGAAGAGCCCCTTGGGATGGATCGGTCGGACTATGAGAAACCTACACCCTAGGGTTACGGTGCCTTTGCTCACCAGTCTAGGTGCAAGGGGTTGACTCATACTTCTAAAAAATCTGTAAACTTAAACATGACGTGGGGATCGGGCAACCACTCGAAGAACTTTACGAAAAGATATCCACCAAAGCCCTCTGACGGCGACTGCTAAATGCGGGTGCGTTAGAGTACGACGATCCCTCGGGTCGAGTTAACCAGACTGCGAAAAACCTACGCCTCTACGGCTACGGTACTCTCGCCCGTTAAAACCTGACCTAGGGCATCGAACTCAACTCTAAACGCCGTAGGTTTAGGCGCACTACGAGGATCAGGGCGAACACGTAAAAACTTAGAATGAAAGATAAATGCAAGTTTTAAAAGGGCCCCGAGGGCCACAAACTTGTTCAAAATCTTGAGTTTTTACGCTAGCACCTTGCCCAACACTATTTATAGGTCCAAAGGCAGGGGAACGACCTCTTCTTCGAACTTGGCTGCCAGGGTATTCGCTGGCTCCAACACCTCCTCGTCGTTGGTGTCGAGCTCCTCATCTGGGATGTCGACATAGCCCTCACTAAGTGCCTCTAGGTCAATCTTCTGGTAGTAGGACCTGAAGATGGCGAGCGCACGCCGCATCCCAAGGTGAAGTGCCTCCTTCACTTGGGTCTGAACCCGCTCGAAGGTGACTCCAAGATGACCCCGCAGCGAGCTCGCTTCGGGGCGCACCTGGACCGCCCCAAGGGCGTTGCATACTAGCTCGGCGGTGACGCGCAGCTTGAAATGCCCGTGTTGTTCCGTCTTTAGGGCCTCCCGTATCGATAGAAGCTTCGCATCCACGGTGGCAAGCTTACCTTTCAGCCTTGATCATCATAAGGGATAGGAAGCACACTTTGAAAACCCAATGATGGACAGGTAAAGGTACTTACCTTCTAGCTCTTGGGCCCTGGCCAAGTCCTACTGACACCCTTGGGCCATCGTGTCTTAGAGGGACTCCACCTCGGGCTTTAGCTAGCGATTCTCCTTAGGAATCCGAGAGGCCACGCGCGTGGCCTCCTTCATCTGATCCTCCGCGGTGTTCTTCTCCGTCCGAGCTATGTTGCACTCTTGGCGAGCCTTATCGCGGTCACCAAGAGTATGCTCGCGCTCACGGCAGACAGATTCAAGCTTGAATTGGAGCTACCCCGAGGCTTGCAACATCTTGTCACGCTCGCTCTTTACCTCTCAGGCCTCCTCCTGGTCCTTGCGAGCGCGCTCGATGAGAGCCAGCAACTTCACCCCCGACTCCTTAGCATCGGTAACCACCTCATCATAACGGATATGGAGATCCACCATTTTGTTGTTGAGGTCGGCCATCTTCTTCTAGGCCTCCGCGAGCCACGCCTCCTTCGACCAGTGTCCCCAGGAGCCCTACTCATGACGGAGAAACTCTGACTTCACCCGGCTCCGTTCAAGTAGCGCCTGCGCAAGGAGCCACATCAAGGTCACCAAAAGGGGAAAGCACCGAACGACAAACATTCACCTCGCTCAACGCACCTAGCCAACCAAGCGGATATCATCATGCAGGATGGACAACACCGATGACAGAGTTTGTTGAAGGTCTGGCACCCCGCCTAAATTCGGCCCTAGTACTCTTACTCCTCAATGTCATCCAGCACAAAAATCGACGGCGCCTCTAGTTGATTCTGATTCGACCAGGTGAGGCATGGACCGCCCCACTCCAAGGTATCGTGCCCCACCCGAATGAGGGCTGCAGGCCCCTTGGCATGGGAGGGCTGAGCCACCTTGGCCAAGTCAGAGGGCTCGATGGACGAGACCGACACCACCTCTACTTTGACGACATCGGGCCCACCTGTCGTCGTCTCCTCTGCCTAGGATCTGCCTCCCGTAGTGGACCCTACCTACGCTAAAGGGCCCTCTGAAAGGTCTTGATGGCTAGAGGGGGGGTGAATAGCCTTTTAAAATTTTCTACAAAGACAAGCTAAACAAGTTTATCAATACAACAAATAGCGAGATGCGAGTTTTGCTTAGCCTACGGGGTGTTTGCAAGCCACCTATCCAATTCACAATTCTAGTATATTTGTACTCAACCGCACAATTCAAACCGAGAAGGTAACTACAACTACAACTAGCAAGCTACACAAAAGAGCTACTCTAGCAAAGCTAACTAGTTACCAAAGATAATTAAGAAGGTAACGCGGAGTTGAGTTAGGAGAGTTTCACCGAGGGGCGAAGTATTGAGCCAACCAATATGATCAACAATGAATACCAAGACAACCGAACACCGGGATCAAGCAATCACAATATGAAAGAGATGACACGAAGATTTATCCCGAGGTTCACGTGCTTGCCGGCACGCTAGTCCCCGTTGTGTCCCTCTTTATCACGTGGTTCGGTGGCTAATCGGTCTCACACCGAGCCTCTCAAAAGGCGCCACAAGAACCTACCAAATGGCAAAAGGTTGCAATGACACGAGCAATTTACTAATGTTGCCTTTGGCGCTTCGCCGAGGTAGGCACAAACCCCTCACAAACACCGGAGGTGGCCAAGAACAATCACCAACTCTTGCCAACGCCTCCAAGCTACACCAAGCCGTCTAGGTGGCGGCAACCACCAAGAGAAACAAGAATCCCGCAGCAAATCAACCACTAAGTGCCAACTAGATGCAATCTCACAATACAAATGCACTTGGATCACTCAATCTCACTTCGAATATCCAAAGAAGCAAGAGAGATGAGTGGGAGGGGAGTTGCTTAGCTCAAAGTGCTCACAAGTATGTCAAAATGTCCAAGAGAGAGAGCTTTGAGCCGGCCAACGAGTATTTATAGACGTACCCCTTCGAATATAGCCGTTACGCACTTGAAACAGCCGAAGTCGTGCTGACCGGACGCGCTAGCCCAACTGACCGGACACGCCAATCACACAACGGCTACTTTCGCGAACCACCGACCGGACGCGCTGGTCGCGCGGACCGGACGCGCTGGGCTCGACCGGACGCGCTGGTCCCGTACCGGACCGGACGCGCTGGTCAAACCAGAGCAGCGCACAACGAAACAGCGACCGGACGCGCTAGAGAACTGACCGGACGCCACAGTGCCAGCGTCCGATTGGAGTCCAGTAAGCTCCCTGATCGACCGGACGCGCCACCGCGTCCGATCAAACAACCGAAACACGCGCAGACGCTGAACACTGACCGGACGCGTCTGGTCAAACAGAGACCGCGTCCGGTCTAGCGTCCGGTCACCACTGTGACCTCCGTTCGCCTCCGTTTAATTTCCGACTTCCGGCGTAGTGGAAAATAGGCGTTTCAATTCCTCGAAAACGCCTCGACGGGAGGGAGAGGACCCCAAACCCTCTCTACCGCTCAAACTCCACCGCCTTCGCAAACGTGCTAACATCACCAAGTGATCATCACCATGTGCATATGTGTTAGCATTTTCACAAACATTTTTCGAGGCGTTATTAGTTCTATCCTAATGCATATGACATGAAATGCACACCTAGAGGCACTTAGGAGTTCAATAGCCGCGTCATTCCCCTCTTTATAGTACGGCTATCTATCCTATAATGTAACCACACCCACTAGGTGTCTTGGTTACTAAAACACAACCCTTAAGCATATACCTTTGCCTTGCTCACGTAGGGTTGCATCCAAATCCAAGTGTGGCCATCATGATCACCATGTCCATCTTGCCACCAACCTTGGAATGTATTAATTCTCATATGCTACATACAACTCAGGCATAGGATTAGTACTTAGGCATTGTCACTAATTACCAACACCAAACATAGAGCTTTCACCCTCGGGCACGGCCTCCTTCGCCGCCTCCTAGGCCTCGGCGCTTGCACCAGCTCCTGCGGTCGATCCCGACGCCTCTGTCATCAGAGGCAGAGGTGTCGCACTCTCCTAGGGGAGCGCCCCCTCGAGAGCGGGATCCAGCCCGAACCGCGGTAGCCGCTCTTGCACTGCCATCCCTATTTGTTCAGACTGCTCCACCTCCGCTTCGAGAAGCGCCGCCCCGGCTGATGGGATGGGGTTAGGCAAAGGCGAAGCAGGGGCACCCGGCACCTCATGTCCCTCTATGGCCATAGAGGCCGAAGGGACACTGCCGACCGTCCCTAAGGCGAAGACGTTTGAACCCGGCACACGGCCAACTGAGGCCAGGCCTTGCCACCTCAGCGCCTTCCGTGGCGCAAGCGGGGGAACGTCGGATTGGACCCTCCTGTAAGAACAAAAGGCGTTAACATTACCAAGCCTCAGCACACAAACAAACAACACAGAAAGGCACCCCTTACCTCTGCATCGTAGGATGGGTGTGTTTCCATGACGGCTCACTAGGGCCTGACCCCGCTATCATAGGACAGGGCCTCTTTTCGACCGCCATGGTCTCAGCTGCGCTGGGCTGAGGGGGTGGCAGCGGCGACCCCGCCGTCTCCTGGGGTTAGGATTCCTCCGTCCCCTCAGGATGGGCCGACCCCTATGGTCTCGAGGGCTCCTCCCCTCCACCCGTCGCTGCAGCTCCCCTGAGGTCGGAGTCCTCCAATTTGCGGTGCAGCAGTTGAGCCTGTGGCAACCGCCCCTTGATCGAGAAGGACGACGCCCCGGGATGCTCCCCCTCCTCGGCCATGGAGTCGAGCCAGTCGTACGGGTGGTCACCCTCATCATCATCGTCGTCGTCGTCCTCATCAATGCTCGATGACTCCTCTTCTCCGGCCGGCCCCTGCAGCTTTCAGCACTTGTCGCACTCCTCCTTCCTCCAGGCCTTCTCAGCCCTCATCTTCTTCCCCTCTTCCTTCTTCTTCTTCACCCCCTCAGCATGAGCCTGGTTCCGTGCCCTCTGGGCCGCGTCCTCAGGAAGGGGTGGGTCAAAGTCAGGGACCAAGCAGAGATTCCCCTGCAACCACCCGAGCCCCGGGTCAAGCAAAGAGGAACACAAAGAAGCCAAGGGAAAGGGAAGGAGAGGAAGAGTGGGGGGCGTTCACCGTCTCGATGAAGCCGTCATCGGGACGCATCGACGGATGGACGTCGAGGGCGGCGTCGAAAGGGACACTCCCAAGCACCGACTTGATGCACTTCTTGATCTCCTCACGATCAAGCTCCTCCGCCACAAGAACAGTCCCCGCAAGGGGCGCATTCGGTACCATCACGTCTAGACGGCGTGCCTGCCGCATCAGTAGCAACACCCTCCTCTCGTGGAATGTGGCGATGACCTCGGCCCCGGTTACATCCGCATTCACTAGGTGCTTGACCACCTAGAGAAGGGTGTCAATCTTCCCCTTGTCGGTGTCGATCTTCACCAGGCGCTTGACTCCGGTGCTTCTTCGAAGAATCAACTGGTGTACGGTGGTAAGGGCGTGTTAGCGTCGCTCCTGAGGTAGAACCACCTCTGGTGCCACCCCTTGTTGGATGATGACCCCTTCATGGTGATGTACCCATCCACCCGGCTTTGGCGGAGCTAGATTACACAGCTGTCGATGTGCACCCACACCGTCTCGCCCCTCCTCACCATCTTGAGAAAGACGGTGGTGCATAAGTACTACTTCCACAAGGCAAAGTTGGGCTTGATGCCCAGATAGCCCTTGCACAGGGCAACAAAAATCGCAATCTGTAGAACCAAGTTGGGTTGAGATTCTACAGCTCAATCCCGTAACAATGCAGGAGCCCACGGAAGAAGTTGCTCGCAGGCGTCTCGAACCCCTGCTCATGAAAGTACGTCAAGCTAAAAACATAGCAGGCAGGGGGGTTCAGCTCGTTTTCATTGTCGGGGATGATCCACTCTAGCTATGCAGCTTTTGTCATCGGATGGAGGAGCCCATCCTCGGAGCCACGATGTGATCCTATCGGTGAAGCTGGAGTGACCCCATGGATCCATCGAGAGGGGTGAGAGACCACTCCGGTGACAGCGGCGGCGGCGGCTGTGGGGTGAGTTCTCAATATCTCTCTCTTTTCCTGTCGCTTACTTGCCGAGGCAGATGGGAAACGCGAGCGCGAAGAACACAAAAGACAGAGGTGTGCAAGGGAAGGGAAAACTGCCAAGTTAAAAAGAGGGGGCACGAAGCAATTCGAGACCCCAACCACTCGCATTAAATGTAGCCGTAGAAACATCTCGTCACGTTCCACCTGCAAATCCGCCCCGTTCACCTCGCATGCCGCGCCTGTTGTTATCCCACCACCGCACGGGGCTCGGGCACATCCCCACTCCATGGGCCAATCATAGGCCTCGGCAGGTAAGAATAGAATATGGAGCTATATATGCTCCTACGGCCCAATTATGGTCCAGGGGTTCGAAGGTTGGCCCACCGTGGGTTCGACAGCTGCCTCAGGACACTTGAGTCAGGAATGGCGAAGAATGGGCACACTAGCGGCCAATACCCCAGCACGCGAGCGTCGAGGGCACTCCAACCCATGTTTGAGTGCTGATGGACATCTGATTCATGGTATTCCTCGAAGAAAGGTAGCGAACCCTCGGGACCAGTCGGACAGCCCTGAGAACTATGTGAATTGGCCATCAAGAGTTTGGAGTGCATCACTAGCTTGACCACTAGCCGGCGCCCAGCGGATGGGACCAGGACTCTACTCAGACTTACTCGCTAATAGCTCACTGAGTGCCACGATTCATCCAACGAGGGTAGCGTGGTTTGGCTCACCCCATCCGTTCCACGGAGGAATGTGCGAGGGGCCGAATCAAAGACCGGTGGCCCTCCGACCCGATAAATGGTCATTCCCCTACATCGAGCAAGGGCTCAAGGGCTGCACTCGTGTCCCAACCCAACGAATGGTCATGACCCTATGTTGAGCAAGGGCTCGGGGGCTATGAGCGACCCAACGGACGGTTACCCCCACAACATTACTAAAACCGCATAAAAACTCACATCAACGAAGGACACATTTCATTTAAATGATGACGAGTCTTTTTTACAAGATTACCTCTAATATGAAATGCGAATACAAAATACAAAAAGCCTATCCTGAGTGGGGATCAAGGTGACCTCGGCGTCGACGTCCTTGAAGCTACACAAAGAACGCCGGCCAGTAGGGCTCAACCTTGATGTTGGCCGCCGCTCAGGGTCTCAGGTGCTCGGTGGCCTCCTCCACAATCCCCTTGGCGGGGACCAGGTCGACAATAGCATTGGCTACCTTATCGAAGTCATCCCAGGACCCGTCGTGGTCGGCCAGCTTCTGGGCCTCCGAGAGCCCTACTAGGTGATGCAGCACGTGCCTCGAGCACACCTACGCCACCGTCAAGGCCACTACCGCCCCCCGATGGATGCCGAGCTCCACCGCGTCCAGGATGCGGTTGGGGACGTCCAGAAGGTGCTCCTCCAGTTCATGCCTATGAAGTCCTAAATTGTTAGAGGGGGTGAATAGCCTATAAATTTTTCTACAAACTTCACTCAACCAATGTGTTAGTACAAAAGATGGCAAAGCTCCTTCTAGCACTAGCACAACTAAGCTATGCAAGCCACCTAAACAATTCTAGTAAATCAAGGCTAAGACCTCGAGTCCACACCAACAAGGCTATGTTACTAAACTAGCTACTCCTAGTTGGAACAAGCTACACAAACTAAAAACTAAGAACTACACAAGCTAGCAAGATAAGTTACAATAATATAAAGGAGCAAGTGAATGATTCTTATACCAACATTGTAGAGTAGAGATGTAACAATGAATCAACCATAAAATCACGAATACAATGAGAATCCTCGGCACAATATGACATAATATTTTTTACCGAGGTTCACTTGCTTCCCGGTAAGCTAGTCCTCGTTGTGGCGATTCACCCACTTGGAGGTTCACGAGCTAATTGGCATTACGAAGCCAAACCCGTAGCCGGGTGTCGCACAACCAACACAAGATGGGGATCCTCCAAGCCACGAGCTCCACTAGAGTAGCCAATTCATGATCTCCCACGGGGAAGGCTCATGAACCCCTCACAACTCCACCGGTGAGGCTCGAAACAATCTCCAATCATAAGCTCAACACCACCGTTGCTCCAAACTATCTAGGGCATTGGAAAACACCAAAGAGTAACAAGCAATCCGCAACCAACTCAATGGATCAAGTGCCACTAGATGCAACTGTCAAAGCAATGCACTTGAATCTCACTCAATCTCACTAGGATGCACAATCAAGCAAGGAGATGAGTGGAAAGAATGTTCTCTAGCTCAAAGTATCTCTCAAGTGTTCAAAGAGTCAGGAGAAAGGTCCTAATGCTGGCCAAACAAGTATTTATAGCCAACCCTCAAAGATAGAGTTGTTAGGCTCAAGAAACTGCTCTACGCGCGCGGAATGGACGTGCGGGTCAGATCGACCGGACGTGGCCACAGCATCCGGTCGCACCTGCACGACTTCATGGATGCTCGCCACATCTCCTCGTTTGAACCAGAGCCGCATGATCCTCTAATGGTCACCACGCGCCAACGGTCACCAAGCGACCAGACGCGCCACCTGCACAGACCGAACGCACCGGCCACGCAGCCCCCACGCGAGCGAAGACCACGACCTAACGTGCTGCATGCCTCAACTAGACGCGGCACACCCAGCATCCAATTTGAGTACAGAAAGGGTCTAGAGAGCAATTTCATCGACCGAACGCGTTCGGTCGCAAGTGACAGGACGCGCCCTGGTGTCCGATCAATCCTTCCCCTCGTGCTACTCTCCTGGGTGTGTGACCAGACGTGCCGGTCCCGTGGGGCCACAGATGCTCCAGTCACAAACCCTAGCACTTCGCCCCGTGCGCCTGCCGGTTGAACTGACCGGACACGCCAGCCACGACCGGTACACCGTTCGGTCACCCCAGAGACTTGCTTTCACCTCCGTTTCTTTGCCTTCGGCGTAGTAGAAAATAGGTATCTCATTTCCATAAAATTCACCTCCTACCCCTCTCTACCCCTCAAACTCCACCTCCTATGAAAAAGTGCTAACACCTCCAAGTGTTCACCATCTTGTGCTCGTGTGTTAGCATTTTCTCAAATATTTTTTAAGGAGTTAGCATATCACTAGATTCTAAATGCATATGTTCAAGGATATGGACCTAGTAGCACTTGATTCATGAGATGACCATGATTGCCCGATAGTCGGCTATCAATTCTAAACCCAGTCAATCACTTCTTTACTCATCTTTAGACCGGCAAAAGAGAATCCTATGATTATACCTTTGCCTTGATCATCTCATTCCTTGTCCATCACCTATGTGCATGTTCACCATCATCTTTATCTTCATGCACTTGTGATCTTATGGCCATCACCATCATGCTCCTTGCTCCTTCATCACATGTGTTGCTACGCCTAACTCAATTCACTTGACACAGTGGCATTACCAACTTGGTGTCATTAATTACCAAAACCAAAATTGGGCTTTCAACGCCACGGGCGTGAACATACCCCGTCACGGCGTTCGCAGCCTCCCGGATCCCCAGTAGCTCTACCTCTAGCTCTGCCCAACATACGAACACGATGAGTGCGAAAAACAAATGCAATCCTTCAAGTCAAAATGACAAATGGAGAACTCACCGGCCACCTAGCTATCCACAGCCACCTGCTAGTCTCAGATGACCTACATCTCCTATTTTGCCGCCTCAAGCACAACCTAAGAGACCTCCAGGTACCTCCTGAGCCTCTCCACCTTCGTCTTCACCGCCGCGGCTGGCGCAGCATCCGATGGTTGCGCTAGCTCCACAGTCATGGCCAGAGGCAAGCGCCTTCCGTGTCCGCCACCAGAGGATGACCCCTCCCACGCCACGTGGCACCACGTGGACCGCCCATCACCGGATGCATCACCGGTAGGGCATTTACCTGGATCCATCATGAAAGCAGAGGGAGGAGGCCGCGGCGAGAGGGGAGCAAAGAGATTGCAGGCTGCTATGAAGAACCAAGAAGAGCAGATAGGCTCCTACGCCCTACCTGTGCCTATTTTATAATGTCATATAGGGCAACTGATTGGGTGCCTGCTGCTCAACTCTGCACGTACGCGAAAATTCGGGCACCTCCCTACCTTCCCATGCACCAGGATGTGAAGCGTCATAATAGCTGCTACCCGGCATGACGCCCCGTCTTCCCTAGGTGGGTCCACTCGATTCAAAGCCCTTAAAGGGATAACTCATCCCTCCAAGGCCTCAGGGGCTACACCCGGCGGGTGCGCTCGCGCGCACCCACCGGACAACTTCCTTCAAAACAAACAAACCACAACTACCCATGGGCACTCGTCCATAAGCCTCTGAAGGAGTGCTCCACTCCTTAGGCTCGAGTGAAGGGTTGACATGGCGGACAAGAGGGGGGTGAATAGTCCTTTCTAAAACATAATTGTGTTGGCTAACTGAAACAAGTACGGAATCAAATCTATCGATCTAGCCAAGACTACACCCCTCTATCTAAGTTCTCTAGCACCTTGCAAAGATCCTAATTAAGCAACTAAGGTGCCAACCTTAGCAAGAGCTCATCTAATCAATTCTAGAGCAAGATCACACAAACCTATGCACTAGTACTTTGCACAGCGGGAAGCTCCTACACGACTAGTGAAGCAAAAGCACAAAGCTCCTAAGCTTACTAGCACAGCTTAATAATAAGGCAACCAATACTAAATTAGAGAGCGTAAATAACTTAGCTACACAAATTAACCAATGTGACTAACAAGGTTACACAAACCAAATTAGCCACGCAAGGGGAGCTTACTTCTAGCTACACAAGCAAGAAGGTAACTAGCTAGCTACACAAGCAAACTAGTTACAAGAGCAACTACACAAGCACTATGTATATAAAGTAAATACAAGCTTGCATAGAGAGGATGCAAATCACTGTGAAGAGATACACAAAGTTGACATAATGATTTTTACCGAGGTTCACTTGGTTGCCACCAAGCTAGTCCTCGTTGTGGCGATACACCCACTTGATGGATCACGAGCTAATTGACTATCATGAGTCAAACCCTCAGCGGGTGCCGTACATCCACTCACAAGAGGGGGATCCTCCAAGCCACGAGCTCCACTAGAGTAGCCAATTCATGAACTCCCACGGGGAAGGCTCAAGAACCCCTCACAAAGCTTCTCCGGAGCCTTGCACAATCTTCTTACGAGCTTCGACGGAGCCACAAGCCACCAAGCTGTCTTGGAGGTGGCAACCTCCAAGAGTAACAAGCACCACCAGCTTGCAACTCGAACACCTAGTGCCACTCGATGTAATTGCACTAGAATCGCTCACTCACTCGATCGGATGAACACTATCAAGCAAGAGTGAGTTAGAGGGCTCCCAAGCACTACCATAGAAGCCACCAAGGCTATAGTGTGCTCAGGCCACCACATGTATTTATAGCCCCTCGAATGAATATAATCGTTACCCCTTCACTGGGCGTTTTTCAGGACGACCGGACGTGCTGCACCACATCCGGTCGCCCTGTGTCGTCCATGTGTCCCTCCGTGTTCAACACCGAACATCCGATCTCAACAGTCGACTCAGCGCTCCAATGATCAAACGTGATGACTGGACGCGCCGCTTCTCAGACCGGACACATAGGTGCGCACACCACCCCCATGTGCGACGATATGACTGGACGCGCTCTACGCAACGACCGGACGTGACAGTGCCAGCGTCCGGTCGTGGTTCAGAGAGGTTCTAGAGCTCCTATCACAACCAGACATGTTCGATCGCATATGACCGGACGTGCCACTGCGTCCGATCAGCTCTGAGACTCGTGCTATTCTCTGGGTGCGTGACTGGACGCTCCGGTTCCACGAGGGACCAAACGTGCCGGTTACAAACCCTAGCGTCCCGCATCGCGCACAGCTGCTGCCACTGACCGGACACGCTGGTTGTGCCGAGACCGCGTCCGATCACACCAGTGACTTCCTTTTGCCTCTATCTCTTTGCCTCCGACGCAGTGGAAAATAGGCGTTTCACTTCCACAAAAGCGCTAAATCCCACCGAGAGAGGAACCCAAACCCCCCTCTACCACTCAAACTCCACCACCTTCGCAAATATGCTAACACCACCAAGTGTACATCACCATATGCATGTGTGTTAGCATTTTCACAATCATTTTCTTCAAAGGAGTTAGCCACTCAACTTGCCACGCCACTCAATTATAGCAATGATGCAAAGTTAGATCACTCGAGTGGCACTAGATGACCGATATGCAAACAAGTTTGTCCCTCTTAATAGTACGGCCATCTATCCTAAACCCGGTCATCAACTTCTCTACACATCTATGACCGATGAAATGGAAATGTCCTAGGCTATATCTTTGCCTTGCGCATTCCATTCCATCTCCTCTGATGTTGATTCAACACATGCACCAAC
Organism: Saccharum hybrid cultivar R570; assembly: GCA_038087645.1. Lineage (NCBI taxonomy): Eukaryota > Viridiplantae > Streptophyta > Magnoliopsida > Poales > Poaceae > Saccharum > Saccharum hybrid cultivar. Next base: position 14,032,269 of record JAQSUU010000598.1, read on the forward strand.
CAATCACCAAATGATATGATCCACTTCATATCATCACGTGACTGTATTGGTTCATCGATCTTGACCTCACTTGCTCTTCACCATTGCGTCAGTCCATCGATGCCAAGTCTTGCTCAAGCTTCACCGTCACACGCGGTCCCTCGCTTCAAAGCCTTTGACTTACCCTTCACACTTGCAACCGGTCCGTCAAGCCAAGCCTCATCTTGATCTTCTCCACCTTGGTCACATGACTCTATATCATGTCTCATATGCAATAAGCTCCTCCATTATCACATGTGCAAGCTTTTCAACATCTCCAAGCCATTTCCACCTCCATGGCATATGTTGCTCACACACATGTACCTGTGGACTAATCACCTGTGTATCTCACATAAAACATAATTAGTCCACCTAGGTTGTCACTCAATTACCAAAACCAAACAAGGACCTTTCATCGGGGGCTACTATCGGGTATCAATAGTAGGCATACCCAACCAAGGGCGTTAATAGCGTGACAGTTGTTAAATCGCCCGAGGCTTAGGGACGCCTTCCGCTTCGCCCGAGCCCCATGACATTATCAAAGCACCCGACCCCTACGCCCCGTTGAGAACAATCTCTGCCTCGCCCGACCCCTGTAATATAAGCACGGGAGTGCCTGACCCTCTTAGCATGCTTCTGCCTCGCCCGAGGGACACGTGGAGCCCTCTGGCAAGGCTGAGAGCCACGGGGGGCCCTACCACGTCGCCTATTCCCGCCAATGGGACGGACATGACCGTGCACAGCGAATAGGAACATGGGAACTGCGCTCTGACCCAACATGACTCTGGTCATTCCACCACAATGATGTCTATACCTCTACAGCGATAGGGGTAATGACAACTATACCACCTAACTCCCTCTCTACACAAATCTGAGCGCACGCACTGCCCATCCTCGACGGCACAAAAGCACATAGGACAAAGCATTGCCACAGCGCGTTGCACCAGCGGATGGGGAGGCCAAAAGCTTAGCGCCCATAATATCTCTACGTTGCAGGGGAAGCTGCTCACACCGGATAGGAGGAAGACAGCCGCACCTGAGACTACCTTTTTTGTTTTTCTCTTTCATCTTTTCCCTGTTTTACCTTTTTACCACGACTGTAACCTGAGCCCTCCCCTTAGGAACTATAAAAGGGGAGGTAGGGACCTGCAAGGAGGGGAGGAGGAACTCACTGATCAAACACACACACACACACCACCCAAGAGACTTGGGATCCGCTTCCTCTCTCGAACACTTGTAACTCCTACTACGAGCACTTCGGTGCAAGGCAACACGAGCAGCCGCAACACCCACTGGACGTAGGGTCATTCTTGCCCGAACCAGTATAAACCCTTGTGTCTGCTTTGCACACCATCCGAGCCTAGATGCGTAGATAAAAATTCACTCGTCTAGTGTTTAGGACGCAGTTCTAGACACCGATAGAACCATTGTAATGCTACGAAATTTGAAATTTGAAACCTCTCCACGAGATATGGTGCTGACGTTGCATAGAATTTAATGTTTGGACGAATAAAAGTTATTTTTATTAACACATAGAAACCTCTCCACGATAATAGACATTCCACCTAGTACAAACGACTGCTCCAACAATATATAGAATTGTGTATCAACAATGTATAAAATCGATACCAACAATAATGTATAGAATTATGTAGGAAGTGTACAGATAATTGTCCCAACAATGTATGTCGAAGTGTTCTAACAATACATATAAGAGCGCTCCAACCATATATATAACTATGTACAGATGCACACATAAATGCTCAAGAATGTATACAAATTTATTCTTATGAGTGAGCCATCAACTACATCAACTACACGAGCCATCAACATTTTACATTAACCCCTCAACTATACCAAAGATCACACTATGCCACCACCACAAAAACCAAGGAAGTCATGGACGTCACGAGCCATGTTCTTATGACTGAGCCACCGTTGACCTCACACCAAATGGAGGAATCCATTTCAACCATCCTACATCACAACAAAGACATAGAAACATGTTTTAGGGGTAAGACATAGGAACATATTTCTTACATAAAATCTTTAGTTTCCTACATAGAAAGCATTTGAACTTTGAATCTTATGAGCATTGTGCATATGAGCATATAATTAACAATATGTGCAAAATGCACATAAGCATAGATATCGATGACTTCTTCTCATAAATTTAAATTCAATTGGTGTTAAAACATATGCAAAGTAAGCATAGAATCTTATGCAAACTAAGCATGAATAAAACCTATGCAAACCAAACATAGAATCCTATGCAAACTAAGTATGAATAAAATATGGCATAGAAAATTCATAGTCATGACTGGCACCGACACGGGAGGGGGCTCCGTAAGAGGTTCGCTGCTATCAACATGGAGTCACCGCCAGTCACTAGATCCACACATAAAAATTGTTTAAACTTGGCATAGAAAATTTAAAATTCTTCGATCTTGCCACAGCTAGATCCCCTTTGCTCATTGTTTTGTATTTTAGTGAAGCATAAATAATCAACGTCAAATTCATACAAATCCTATTTGAAGAGTAGACAACGGATAAGCATGTTACCAGCACAAACATCATAAACATGTATTCGCATAAAAAGCAATGATAACAGTCATAAAAAGTGTATCTATGCAAGATAACGTATAATTTTAGAGCAATAATTTTATTACACATCATATATGAGAAAGAAGCATAGAAAGTTTAAATCAAAATTGCATAGAAAATTTGCTTGCTTGTCATTCAATCATATGAAAAAGGAAGCCAATATGTGCAGCGACCCTAAGTGAATAAAAAGGAAGCCAATATATGCAGATCAGTTTATCGAACACCAACCGAGAATGTTATCACCTCGCGCCGTGGCCGATGGACTGTGTCATACACCAGCTTAGCGATGTGCACCAGGCGTACTCTGCTCAACTCAGCTCTTGTCGATGCTCTGTTCCATTTGCCCAAAGCTGCTGTTCATTTCTCATTTCCTATCGCTTCCGATTAACCCATATGCTCTTGTTTATTATTGTAAACTAGGATTTCACGGGAGCTAGCATACACTGGACGCAAAAAAGAGAGTCAAAAAAATACTGGATACCGAAGCTAACAACCATATACGAGATAGTGAATACTGTCAAATGTTATTGAGAGATACTGAGTACTGAATACTGTCACATAGATACTGAAAATGAGATAAACTACTGAGTACAAATAACTTGGAATACTACAGGGGGTAAGACAAAAACTGAAATAAACTACTGGGTACAAATAACTTGGAATACTAAAGGGGGTAAGACAAAAACTGAAAAGTACTGAAGGACTATACTGACAGATACTAAAAGAACGGCGGCAGCGAGTCCTTTCACAGCAGTTGTAGCGGCTACTAACAACGTACTCAAAGATACTGAGAATACTTGAATACTTGAAGATACTATAGAATACTCGAAGATACTAATAAATACTTAGAGGTATAAATACTTAGAGGTACTAGCAATTACTCAAGTTATAGTACTGGTTGTACTAAGCTACTAACAAAAATACTTGACAGTACTGATAAAAAACTTGAATATACTGTCAACTACTTAATGGTACTAACTTATAGTACCGACTGTACCAAGCTACTGACAAACATTGATGGAATACTTAGATACTGACAAAATACTTGAAGAAACTGACAAAATAATACTTGAAGAAACTGACAAAATACTTGAAGAAACTGACAACTACTTAAAAGTACTAGCAACTACTGAAGTTATAGTACAGGCTGTACCAAGCTACTGACAAAATGCTAGAAGATACTGACAAAAATACTTGAAGATACTGACAACCACTTAGAGGTACTAGCAACTACAGAAGTCATAATATCGGCCGTAACAAATTACTGGCAAAAAATACTGAACAAATACTAGAAGATACTGATAAAATATTTAAAGATACTAAAAAACTACTTAAAGGTACTAGCAACTACCGGCTATACCAAGCTCTAGACAAAAAAATACTGAAAAAATACATGATAATATTGAACACTACTTAAAGGTATTAGCAACTACTGAAATTATAGTACGGGCTATACTAAGCTACTAACAAAATACTGATAAAAATAACTAAAAATACTAACAAAATAATAGAGGATACTGACAAAATACTTGAAGATACCAACAACTACAAGAGTCATAGTATACATGTTGAAGCCCTAATTAGTATCCATACCACAACCCCTAATCAGTATTCCTACTGTGGTCCTAATCAGTATTTTTTGCTGTGACCCCTAATCAGTATGGATGATGCAAAGGGAAAAAATACTGACAACTATACTCAAAAAAAAATACTAGCGCTACCAGAGTCATAGTAGTGATACAATCTAAGAACTAGCAAGTACGAAAAAAAAATACTAACAAAATTCTAGCAACTGGAAAGAGTCAGTGATGTGCAGCATCATCCATCATCCTTATGCTAGGCAACGTGAAGGCCAGCTCCGAAGGAAAAATAAAAGATGAAAAGCGCCACGAATCCACGTTCCCTACACAAACTTTTTATCACTGCTCGATCCATGGCTGCTGACAAGCTGCATGCAAGCTGCGGTGCGGGAGCCGCATGTAAGGGGGACCCACGTAAAAAGGAAGCAGCCAGTCAGATCCCAGCCGGCGCCGCATATACGACTCGGAAATGCATGCGCGCAGGCGATTATTATGCTGGACACGACTGGGTGATGCGGTCCGCGTGGGGTGGGTCAGGCGAGCCGCGAGCCGGGTGCGGGGCGCGTCCGCGCGTGGGAGGGATCGGCCGCTGATTCGGTGGGTTGGACCGACCGGCTCTTGGTGTAGAATATTACCTACGTGTAGAATAGCGTGTATATATATATATATATAATAATTTCTCTCAAACATTTGCCCTGTTCAAGTTCAATGTAGCAAGTGCATATAGTACACCACTGTACAGCATGTATAGGTTTACTTATTTCTCATGTTCTGTATAAGATGGTTTTATATGTATATATATTGTGACCTGGAACAAGTCGTCTTCTCGAGAAGAATCCTGCTCGTTTCCTCGCGCCGGGTGTTCCGGGCTTAGCTGTTATCTTCTGGCCTCTAGGCTGTATTTGCGGGCTTCGTCGCCTACTTTTGGCCTTGATATATGCTTTTGTCAGGATGCTCGAGTTCTGCAGTCCACCTACTGGCTGGCATTCACGATCTCCTCAGTTCCCCTGGCAACTGGCATCCACCATCTCCTTTCCAGCTGAAGTTTTAGTTCTCAAATTTGTCACGGACACTTTTTTCTTTTTTGGAAATTATGGTTTGAAAATCCAATCTTATTAGTAGCAAGCACAGAAATTCTGGTACGCATTGAATTCAATTTCATTAGTTGTAGACATGAAAGAAATTAGTCACCATTCAGGCTAACAAACCAGCCATAGAAGAAGTCGCCATTCAAGCTAGCTAACCAGCCGTGGAAGAATTTCATAGGAATCGTTCAACAATCAGTTTAATTTCACAGGAGAAACGCAAGAACAGAAAATTTTTCCTACATTCCAAATAGGCCCTGAGGTTTTTTGCCACATCCCAAGAATTAGACTTCCCTGCACAGAACAGAAAATTTCCAAACTTATACAAACAAATAACTTCAGGGAAAAGCACCAGAAAACCAGCTAACAACGGTTTTGTAGAAAGGCAAACCAGATATCCTTCAACACCAGCAAATCTGGACCGTTTCAGTTCACATTGCACAAAGAAATGGTGCCCATGCGACCATAGTACATGGTTCAAAACAACTGAAATAGTCCAACACAGGCATACAAAGTCCAGCAATTTCTTGTAATACAGTGAAGCAGCCAACAAAGGAGATACAAAGGAGACAAGAGTAGCAGCAACATTCAATATTCATCCTCTCAACATGAAACCCTTAACCAATTCGTTCATCACAAGAGTTTTCGGCTGTCTTTAGCCATAGTTCAGGCGGAACATGTCATTCTGCACGAAGAAGGACCCACCCGCAGGCAGCAAATGGAATGCCTACAGAGACAGAGTATCAAATCAATGAAATGCGGAACACTTGTGCTGGAGAAGGAACATAAAGAACCAACATAAGGCGAGATGTGCACTGTGTGTGTAAAAAGAATGCACTACAAGCAATTTACAGTTCTACAAACCATGAATTGGATAAGCAGGTGTTGCTATCGGAATTCAATCATACTTTACACAAACTATACAAGCCTTTGACCAACAATTTCTTTACCAATACATGATTTTTGTAATACTACAAAATTGATGTTATTAGATTCATACTGAAAATAATTATGCATAAATTTATGAGTATCATTTTGTATCACATAAATGACATACATATAATTGACGGTCAAAGAATTGTCCTAACAAAATGAAAATTATAATTTCAAATAGGAGCAAATGCTAATCCAGTGTTTAAAACCACAAGCGGCACACCAGAACCTTACTACCATTGATAAGGTTAGTCATGCGGGAAGTAGGGAAAGTTGATAGTTCTGCCTATGGCATCCAACATAGGAGCTTATGATCAAAAGATACAGAAGTATCAAACCAAAGGTTTATATACTTTGATTTAAGATAAAACTGTACATTTGCGGCCAGGGAATATACAAAAAGACATCATGCACATGTTATACAAGCAAACATTAATAAACTAACGAATCGTCCATTAAGCGATACAACTAAGTGTCATTAGCCTTCAAGTACTCCATAGTTTGAAACATAATTTGCAAAATGAATAGTATGGAGAAAAATATACAAAATAATGTAGAAGGCAGGCAAATATAAAACTTTCTAAAATGTACATGGGCCACTGGAAATGAAGTTTATTTGTTGCCACAGAGGCAATGAATTCATATCTAACTGCTTCATCAGGAGATAATGGCAGAACACAGGGTCCACAAATGTTTAAGAAAGACCTCCTGACCGCAGATATAATATAAACACTAGTACTTCAAATTCACTGCATGTTAAAAGGATTTCTGGAGTGGGAGTTCAAGACTTCAAGAAAAAAAACAGGCAAAAACAAATTTGATCAACCAGAGTCTATGAATCATAATTTAAAAAAAAAAGATGCAGCAGATCATGATGCATGTCTATCTCGAGTACTAGGCAGCACTGCAAAAAATATTGCAAGAACCAGTGACTTTGCCATGGAACTTAAAGCCACAGAGATGAACAGAAATTCCGCACTTTGATTGAAACATCTGTATATATACAGACTAGCTGACATTCGACAGAATTTCAATGATAGTGTGCCCAATAAAAAGTATGTACATTTGAAACAACCTAACGCAACAACTAAGGACAAGCATAATCAGGCATAAATTGCACACTGGCACAGTCAATTACAGGCTTACAGCAGCACGAACAATTTCTTTAAGGGTCGAAAGGCCAACAGAATGTATAGACAATAAGACAACAAGACACCAGCCTATCCGATCAATCAAAACAGAACTGAAAAATGTATCGATCCAGGACTAGCATAAACAATTACATATAGATCTAAACGAAACAAGCTGCCTAGTAGAAAAACAAATGCTCTGAACAGTTAACAAACTCCACTACAAGGATCATGGACCAGACATTTATACTAAGCAGATAATCATGAGACCAATCGAAACATCACAACAGTAAGCACAGATGATTGGCACCATTCAATCAAACAACAAACAAACCAAGGGCCTTCTACGGACTACCACGAGATCAGGGCCAAACCAATCTAGGAATCACAGGAGTGACAACGGATCAGATCAGGTGACAAGTAATCGCAGACGAGACACAATAAAATAAGCCTTAATAAGGCGGATCGAGGCCAAGCGGGGGTGCATACCTGGGAGAACTTGATGGGGTGCTCCTCGGGGCCGGTGCGGATGGAGCCGGAGACGAAGACGAGCATGCCTCCCTGGGGCCCCGACGGCTGGCAGTCGACGGTGACGATGTTGTGCTCGCAGGCCTGGAAGGGGAGAGATCCGAGCTTGCCGGCAATGGCGTTCGGGCCCTGGAACTTCTCGCCCTCGAAGGTGAGCATGGAGGCCTCCTGGTACAGCCCCACCAGCGCCGGGCGGTTGGTGTCGAACGTCCGGTAGTAGTGATCCACGAAGGCCTTCGCCACAGCGTCCGGGTCCATCGCCATCACCTCGCCGCCGTCTGTCCGCACGCTCCTAGGGTTTCGAGGAGGGACGCTCGTGGGGAGAGAGGCGTCGCGGTATGAGGATTGACGAAGGATAGCTGGTAGCTGGAAGGAGAGGAGCGCAGGGGAATTTGGCCCTGGGTGGTGGGGCCGAGGGTAGGGTTGGCGTGGAAAGAACGCGACAGTATCTGGATTGGGCGGTTGGGCCTAGGCTACAAATGGGGGCCCAGCATCTCACATGCGATGGGCAGGAAGTGCTTTCATGGGTTGGGCTTTAACGGCCCGGCATCTTCTGATCTTCCATTGAAATGAGACGGGAGAAGCCGACGAGCAAACCAACCCGCCGGTATAGGCCTGGTTTTTTAGACGGAGGCCCGCGTCTGGACGTGCACACTTGCATCCCGTTTTCTAGTGTGACCACACAACTCCCTCCGCCCCGCCCACCATCCTGCTCCGAGGCGGCATCCGTCTGGATGGAGCTCTTGCGTTTACGCCCGATGCACGCAGCTCCATCGTCCCACGCCCATCTCGCTCAGATCAAGCTTGAACTGCCACGGTGAGATGGAGGGAAGGGAAGGGAAGGGAGGGGAGGGCGAGGCGAGGCGCACGAGGAAGGAGCGAGGTAGGAGACAAAGCCCTGCAGCAGGCCACTCTCCGCCATTCAATGACATTATTACAGCATGTGCAACATCCGATCTATTTTTGAAACATCCAAATGAAACATACGTTTGAAGACAGATAAAACACGTGTGTATAGCCAATGCGACATGTGCAACACCAAATCAACTTTCGAAACATCCATATGAAACATTTGAAACTAATCAGAAACACATGAAACAATTGAAACATAGGCTTGCAACATACTTATATTGCCATTACAACATATGCAACATCCCAGATTTACTTTTGCAATATTCAGATTGAACATTTGAAACATTTGAAAACATATGCAACATCCAGATGAAACACTTGAAACAAAATTCTGAAACGTCTGAAACACTTAAAACACAGCCTCGCTCAGATTGAACATTTAAAACATTTGAAAACATATGCAACATCCATATGAAACATTTGAAACAAAATTCTGAAACGTCTGAAACACTTGAAATATAGCGTCGCTGCCGGGCATGACGTCCCTGGTGGGGAACTACGGTAGCCTGCAAGCTCAGGTCAAGGGGACGTCAACAGCCATGTACACCTAGAGACAGGTGCAAACCTCTCCTTACTGCCAACGGCACGAGGTGGATGGGAGCGCAGGCACATGCCTCCCCCAGGCATAGGCATAGGCGCATGCCTCCTTGCCTCCCCTTCCGCAACAGGCGAAGTGGATGGGGGCACAGCGCGAGAGAGGAGCGTGGAGTAGCGCGGTATGGGAGCGGATGCAGCGCCACCGCGCTAGAGAAGACCACAGTGAGCGGCCTCACACTGCCTATAACGAGGAGCCTCACGCTGGAGAACGTAGCAGCGATGTCTTTTTTGAGAAGTAGACTGACGATGGGCGTTAGATAAGGCGAACTGCGGGAGGCGAAGGGTGGGCGCGTGGCGTCTGGACGGACGGATGCCCGCCCACGACATATCATTATTGGTTTTTAAAGGCACTTTAGCTTAGGCTCTGTTTGGATTAAAGAAATTATTTTAGAAAAAGTTGGGAAAACAAAATAAAGAAAAAATGAGGATAGTGTTTGGAATAAAGGAAAACATCATTCTCTTTCCTCCACAATATTGTACCACTTCAAAGTCTCATAGGAAAACATATATTTGAGTGAGTTGCTCTTCTTTTTTCTTTATAGTGCAAAACATGTCTGAGTAGTGGAAGTATCGCTATTGTTCACTAAAGTGTAACTTATGTGTGCATAAATTTTCTGTTTTTTATTGTTGACAAGAGCCTCTTATGTGTCCCTGCCCGCAACAAAAGGTAAAGAAAAAATTACAAGGCATAAATTATATTGGTATTATTATGGATCTTACGGGAGCCTTTGGCACATACTCTTCCTAACAAGTGCTGCCACCCATTATGCACAAACTACATCACTACACACATTCTGGTTGTTAATGGCTTGTTGCAAATTGGCGCTGTGAAACCCGTGTTCAGAAGGAAGTTTTAAGCCAACGCCATAGTTCTTGTACCTCACTACACACACCATGAGGCATTTATGACTTGTTTGGTTCCTACCCTCCCAGGCAGATGGATGCCCCAAGTATCAATCTACATCTTAACAGGCGACTGAAATTAGATGCCTAGGGATGCATAGCGCGGCAGGTAATCTTGCCTCGCGTTGAAGCAAACAAACCTCTCTCTCCCTCACTTGCATCTTCAACCACAGAGAGTCAAGAGTTGTGCATGCTGAAAATGCCCAGTACATGCTCTAGAGAAGTCGGAAGTGGGGAGGGGGACATTTGGTGGTTAATGGGTGTCCAGAGATGAAAGAATGGGAGCATGCACTGCGGGGCGGTAGTGTACGTGTCAATAGGAATATCCAGCTTAGGAACTTCAAAAGTGATCCGATATGTCTCTCGTAATCGTAACGCTTGCTTTCTTCTCAACGATACTGCGATTACGTTGACGTACACTGCTAGAGAAGCAGATTCCACTAAGAAAAATACTAAGATCTCCTTTGATATGCATGTTTTTCTAATTTTTTGTTTTTCATGTGAAATTATTATATGATTCCAATAAAATTAATCACTCGTAACAATAAGAGAGACAAAACTCTGATTATTATATTATAATCTACAATCTTGATTATAATAATTCTGTGTATAATCCAGTTTATAAATACTCATAGATTACATACATCACAAACATGCTAGAAAAGTGCATGGTTGGACCCAAATCAATTATATATAAGCCTTTATTAATTTATCAAATAATTTAGGTGAAAATTGGAACTGCTACTTCCAGTGCTCAATAAATTCTAGAAAAATTACAGCAGCCTACACATGCTCTCAAGAGTCTACTATTTAAATTTCATGCCATTTGGATAAGTACAACAATATCCACAAAAATAACAAGCTAGATAGGCTTATAACAACGTAAAATGGTTTAGCCTGGTGAAAAGTGTCAAACAACAGATTTTATATTTTTATTACTTTCACCATAACACAAGAACACTATAGAAATAATTTCATGCTCATAGATTACATATATTTACCATAATTAGCACAAAAAATAGTATTTTATCGAGTTAAATAGCGAAGTCATATTCAGGCATGCTTGCCGGAGCTTTGTGGGCCTCGTTTAGATTCCAAAGTTTGCCTCTCAAATTCACTATGTAGAATTCCTATTCCCCGTCATATCAAAATGTCGGCACATATATGGAGTACTAAATATAGATGAAATCAAAAACTAATTATACAGTTTTGTTGTACTTTGCGAGACGAACATTTTAAGTCTAATTAATCAATATTTGGACAATTATTACCAAATAAAAATAAAATTACTACAGTGTGACGGGACACTTACTATGTAAATTTTGCCTCCAAAATTTGCCATCTAAACGAGGCCGTGATTGCAAACTGGAGTTAGTTTATCTATATCTGCCAGTAGTAATAAAATTTCTAATGAGCTTTCCATATGCTCTCACTGAGTCACTGTCCCCACTCTTCCTGGTAAGCCCTGGCGGCCAAGGCCAACTGATTTCGCGATATACTATTTAAATAAATACAGCAGAGAGCGGCCCACCCCTTTCGTGCTTGTTTGCTCTTAGGGTTTTTGCCACGCCGCCGCCGCCGCCGCCGCTCTGCCCCTCCCACACCACCGATACACAAGATGACGGCGCAGGCTGCGGAGGAGCTCGCCGCCCAGATCGAGCAGCAGAAGCTCGAGGAGCAGAAGACCGAGGTGAGATTTCGCTCAGAGAAGTACTGCACTAGAAATAGCTTTCACGAACACAATTCGAACCGACACCAGCGTCGCCCCCAGCGGTAGATCGGGTGGAACAAGGTCCGCCGCCACAACACCCCTCCTTCTTCAGCCTCGCCGCCGCCGGAAGTCGCCCGCGCAGCCTTAAGGATGGCGGGGCGGGTGCTTTTCCTCACTCGGGTTTCCCCCCGACACTCGGGTTCCCCCGAGATCCATCATCCATGGTGGTCACCACGGAGACGGACTGCGACCGTGGTTTCCCAGCCTCAGGGTGCCGGCGACGGCGAGATCCGGTGCTTCCACAGTTGGATCGGGTGGGCCCCTTTGGTTGGGAGGCTGGATTAGCGCGGGTCCACGCGGGGGGCAGGGGACCACCGCGTCCTCCATGGCGGCAGCATGCTGTGTCGACGACGCAGCAGGTGGCTCAGGGCGAGGGCGTGCAAGCCTCGCAGCACTTGCGCGCACGGTGACGCACCACTTGGAGGACCTTGCTGTTGCGTCGGCTGCACGTCGCGGACATCGGCGTGCTGTATGTGGGCAGCTGCCGGCCGCGTGTGGCAGGGCTTCGGCGCGGGTTTAGCTCAGCGACGAAGACTCTTAGTGGCATCTTCTCTGTGGTGCCTTTGTAGTTTGGCCAACGTCTTGTGTAGGAAGTTGGAGCTGCTTGGCCATGGCGACGAGCTCAGGAATGATGGCTTATGGTGGGCTCCGTTGTGTTGGGTTGGTCGTCGTTTCAGACATGCTACCATAGTGGGTTTTTGCTGGTTTTCCATTAACTAACCTTTGCAATTCTGAGGTTTTTGTTGGACCCATTTTTTCTCATAAACCAGGTCATTCTTTTCTACCTTTAGTGAACTTTAGGAACTCCCTGCCCCTTTTTGAGGTTGGTTCTAAAAAGATATCACACAAAGAAGACCTCGAACTGTTGAATCAGCGACGCATAGGCCAGGATACTGTGATCCAATAGAAACTTGATGTTTTCTAGCTAGCTGCCGATTCATGAACCTGAAGTGGCTTGATTTCGTAGATGGGTCTAGTTGGATCATGTAAAATTTCATTCATCCTTTTGTATTATTACTGTTATTAAGGCTGGTGGAAAATTGTTTGTGCTGCTAGTAGTTCTTATGCGTGCTGTGTGGTTTGTTAATAATGTTGTCCACCAACTATTCTGATCTTGATGCTGGCATACTTATCTGTTGAATGCCATGGACAGGCAGAGGAGGTTGTGGTGGAGGATGAGGACGATGATGATGAGGATGATGACGACGATGACAAGGACGATGATGAACTGGATGGTAAGTTATTGTGATCTGGTACTTCCTGTTTAGCGTTATTCCGGTTGGTGATAAGAATGTAAATCTGTGAAAGTTAATAATGACGAAAGAAACGTCTTATAATAACCTGAAGCTCGTAATGCTTATAACTTGTCATTGGCTTGGTTATGTTTGAAGTGTCTCTCGTCAGCTCTCTTGTCTCATTTCACATCTGTGAAATGATTTGGCGCTTCTAATGTTTTTTGTATTAAGCGCTACTAGAACCAGTTTGTTGCCACATCAGTGGTGCCACTGTAGGTCCATGAGTCTGCATGTATAATTGTTAATGTTGTACATGCTGGAGCAAGGGCATGCATGGTTTTGTTTTTGGCACTATAAAGTGATATGTGGACGCAATTTAGAGTTTAAAGTTAACTTCATCGTGAAGGCCTGGAGTAACTATGTAAAGTTTGAGGTTATGATTAGCTTACCAAGTATACCATGTTTAGCTTGCCTTGAAGACTTGTAGGTAGTTGATGCTTTTGCTGTTATTGTTTTATGTATTTGCCCTGTACTGCATAAGTATATAGTTTTATATATATCCGGTACATGTCACAACCTCATTCTTAGAAAAAACACACACCAACTGTGCATAGTGCTGTAGTCACATACCATTTAAAGACAAGTAAACTGTATGGCTTAATTAGGCTTCCTCATTTGTTGATGACCAAGAAGGCTGTGGCCTGTGGGGGCAAACAAATGTTATACCATGAGTTTTCTTGTTCCCCCTGTACCCTGCCACAGGGAATTTGCTGACTGTTTGGTTCTCTGGTGTGTGGAACAAATACCTGTGCTCTGACAAGTATTGGTCACATTTTCGTCTTCAGGACAAGAAGGGGATGCCAGTGGCAAGTCAAAGCAAAGCAGGAGTGAGAAGAAGAGCCGCAAGGCCATGCTGAAGCTTGGCATGAAGCCCATCACTGGTGTCAGCCGTGTCACTGTGAAGAAAAGCAAGAATGTAATTAATCATTCACTCAGATTCAGATCACGCAAACTGACATGTTATGTGTTGTTTGGCTAACAAGCTATTTTTCCAGATGCTTTTTGTCATCTCCAAGCCAGATGTGTTCAAGAGCCCAAATTCAGACACCTACGTCATATTTGGCGAGGCCAAGATCGAGGACCTCAGCTCTCAGCTGCAGACCCAGGCTGCAGAACAGTTCAAGGCTCCTGACTTGAGCCAAATGATCTCGAAGCCTGAGACATCTGGCCTGGGCCAGGAGGACAATGAGGAGGAGGTTGATGATACTGGTGTTGAGGCCAAGGACATTGAGCTGGTCATGACCCAGGCATCTGTTTCGAGGCCCAAGGCTGTCAAGGCTCTCAAGGCTTCTAATGGGGACATCGTCACTGCCATTATGGAGCTGACTAATTAGTGTTATTTTTGTCAACCCCCTTTTTTAAGCCAGATGTATGGTATGCTATGCAGCTTGAGCGTTGTCTGTGGACCGAATGCTTGCCTAGATAATTTTATCATGCTTGCTTCTTCCGTTAAGATCATTAAAACATGGTTTCATCTTTGCTGGCTTACTGCATAACAACAGTTTATGGCATGGGCTGTTTGTCTATGGCTCTGTTATTTCAGTGATGCCAGAGTCTTTTTTTTTTCTTTTTGGCATTTTTCTGTACCTCTATTGCTGTTTACATCATTGGCGAGCTGGGTAAGATTATAGACCTAATCAAACGCTGGGCTGTATGGTGCCAATTTTTTTTTTTTTTTTTGGCCCTGCCCACCTGATGGGCATGTTGGTTTGGGTTGGGTCAGTCTATTTCTTGGTTTTTGTTTTCCTATATGGCTGGGTCTTTTCAGGTTGGGTTAGGTTATGGGTCGTGAATTATGGTCTGGAGTCCATCACCGGTCAGTTTGGCTTGAGCCTGTTCAGGTTGGGTTAAGGCCAGTTGGGACTGCCCTACAAATTAGTTTTACAAAAACCTATAGTTTCTGGATCACCATACAATTTTACTTTTTTGTTCCTAGAACAGGGTTTGTAGAGCTATATCCGTTTGGCTAAAAAAACATAGAGTGAAGCTGAAAAATACAGAGCGGAGGAGACCTAAGTCATGGGTTGTCTATCATATACACTGAGCGGAGCATATCTTGTCATGGGTTGTCCTATAGACCGGTCACTTTGGCTTGGTCTTTTTTTTTAATTGATTGGGTTGGGTGGTACATGATTAGGTGTTGAGATGGATGGTTTTTTAGTCACATGTTTACTATAAGATGTCTTTGTTTTTTCTAGATACATTGCTTTTACTATTAATTAGTTATTAGTTATTGGCTCATGCGTAACTACGAGCACCTAAAATATAAATGAAATAATCTAACATAGAATACAAAAAAAAGAGCAAAAGGACAATATGTAACATGACAAGTGTCTTAACTTGAGTTTTAATACAATTCTTGGCAAATCATTAATTTCATATATCTTGAAAAAGACCTTATGCTATGAATATAAATTGGAGACACTTTTTCTATTCATTTTTGCCGTGTCATAAAATGGAAATCTCTTGCATTGTGCTGACAGATGCTTGTGTGAACAATAAAAAAATCCAGGACAACAATTGGCATTTCATTGTATAATAGTTTTGCTAAGACAAATGCAGTAAAGGAAGAAATCTTGAAAACAATGGAAACCAACCATGGTCTCTCTCTGGATCTAGCAGTTTATCAATTCTAACAAAATGATAACTCTAATTGTGCTAAACCGTCAACAAATGGAGGGGGAATTGAAGTTCAACTTCCTGCTTTGGTATGGCTTGATCTAGGTGCCCTTCGTACTATTGGTGGAGAAGGAATCCAGTGGAGGAGCTCTTGATCCAGCAAAGCCTAGCATTGTTGTTGTTGAGGGCTTGCTACTTTGTTGCTGCACTACACATTTCGCAAAAAAAAAAGAAACAACACACATCTGTGAACATCAATGCAAACCAATATGACTTGACATTGGCAATGTTATAGGCAGGAATGTATGGTAAAGGTTCGATAAGAATTGATATGGACGCTGCCACATATGATTACTTGTTGCTTCATAGGTGTCGTTAGAGGAACCCTAGACGAAGGCTGAAGCTTAGGGCCACGTGCACAAGCTCCATGGACCTTGCGCTTGCAGGTGATGTCAAATAGAAAATTTGCTCTTTCCCTTGGTCATCTAGACTATGATTGCCCTTAGGGTTCATGAACATGGCCTATCTGACGCGATTGTGGAGTTGCATGCGTTTCCTACTGATGGAGGATCTCTATCTAGTGCAAATATGTGTGCAATATTCCTTAGGAAAATATGGCAGATTCAGCTATATGCCTCTTGTGGTAGTAATCTTAGGACAACTCAAGAAGTCTTGGTGTTCCATATATCATGCACCAACGCGCGGCATCACTTTCAATTTTGCAAGAGGATAACACAATATATATCTTGCTGTCACCTAAGAAACCTGTAACATATGTTAATGCCATTACACACATATAGAATCTTTTTTTTAGGAAATCACTTAACTAGTTTTTTTTCTTTTTAAAGAAATTTCTTGACAAGTGTTGTTCTTGACTTATTGTCCACCGTACCTATCACCAGTGGCGGATCCAGCAGGGGGGCTGGGTGGGCTGCAGCCCCCCTAATAGCTTGATTTCACCACTAATCACTGTAGCAAAAGCTTGATTTTACTATTAAATCTTCATGCAAATCAACATCTCCATTGTTTTAGCCCCCCCTTATCCTCTGTCCTGCCTCCGCCACTGCCTATCACTATATGCTTTTTAGCTTTATAAGAAGAGAAATGTGGGTTATGGCACCCGAAGGACTATATAACAAAATAGAAATGCTAACATCTAAACGTGCATTATTTGTGGCTTCGGCCCACACACCTCGCCCACACGGCACACCCCCACGCGCCTGCACACCTTTGCCTCCCTCCCTTCCCTCCCCCCTCTCTCTCACGACAACCTCACCGGCGACCTCCTCCCTGTGCCCGCGCCCTAGCGCCTCCCCCGCGTGTGGCCATGGCTACGGCGGTGGCGGATCAACCCGATCCGGCGACAGCGCCGAATCCGTGCTAAGTAGGCCTCCTCCTTCTCCTGGGTCGCTGAGTTAGGGTTCCGGCGAGCTCTCCCTATCATCTCTTCCAACTCTAGTGGGCTATAGAATAGCCGGCCGGGGGAGGCATGTAGGCAAGGCAGCGGGGGTGGTCGATGAGTGGCTTAGGGGAGCTGGCGGCGACAAGGGCGGTTGGGCCAGGTTAGGACAGGAGAGCTCCGACCATGTGACGGCGGTAGCCATGGCGGCGGCCGGGGGGGGGGGGGGGGGGGGGTTGGGGGGAGAAGAAGGAAGGTGGCACCGCGGACGAGCTAGGGTTTCACCGGAGCTCCGAGCTCCGTGGCCGCGGCCACATGAGTATTAGTGTAAAAAAATGTTAAGTACATGGGCCGATCCGAATTTGTACTTAATTTCGCGAAGAATATTAGAACGTGGCCCGATACCTATCTGGCCTATCCGATACGGCCTAGCTCAACAAGCAGTACGCGGCCTTGTCTCCCTGTGTCCCCGACGCCCTACGGCCCTAAGGCCTTTAGCCCCCGCCCGACGCCCGCGCGCCACCACCTCGCGCCGCCTCTGCCGCACACCAGCGCGACGCATTGAGGGAGCCTCGCCCCCGCTCGTCGGCCGCCGGCGACGAGCCTCCGCCCACGCTCGGCGGCGGCCGGTGACGACCCCCCGCCCCTGCTCGTCGGCCGCCAGGGACGATCCTGCGCCCCCGCGACGTCGATCCAGCGACCACCCGTGAGTTCATCCCGTTCCCCATTCTCGTGCTACTCTGTTTCTGCAGTTCTTGACTTCTCGTTGCTTGATTTCGTTGTCCACCACTTGCCCCTTCCCATTCTCGATCTAGTCTATTTCTGTAGCTGTTGACGACTTCTCGTTGCTTGATTTTTCATGTTCCCCACTTCCTCGTACCGATTAGGGTTTACCATGCTTATTGTGTGCAATAGATGGCGTCTCTAAATATGAGTAGTGCTAGTGCAAGCTGTGTCTTTTGGTTTGTATTTTCTCCGGCTTGATGTGTGGATGAGAATGAGACAAATGAGGAAGAACAAACTTGATGCGAGCCTGAATGCCTTCTGTTAATTTCCTAAATCTGATACTGCTATATTTGAGAATCTGCGACCTGCTATGCTGTAATAGAACTTAAAATTGTTAAGTAGATTTCAAAGTAATAGAACTTTTGAAATCCCATGTTATTGTTCTATACAACATGATTGGCATATCATCAGTGTCTTAAATACCAGATTACTGAAATGCTCCCGTTAAGTGTTTTTCTTCACCACGATGGCTTAATAGATACACAAAACTAGCATTTTTAATATTTATTGAAGTAATAGATCCAAGTGGTGTGGTACATCCGTTATCAGCTGTATAGATATTTATTCATGGTTTCGCAGTCACTGCAGGCCTGTTTCAATGAAGTAAATCCTAAGGATTTGGATTCCAATTCCCCTTCCCAAACTGATTCGTGGAAGTTGACATGCTTTTAAGAAGATTGCAAGTATGGACTAGGAAAATTCCCTTTTGTATTATGTGTTAAAAGAAGCGTTTTTGTATGCACTGTTGATGTTATTGGGACAATGATTGCCTGTTGTGACTTAGCTAATCCATAGTAATTAAAGTAACTTGCAAGTTGCTCTCGTTTCTATAATGAAAATGCTATTTTGATAACCGCTATCAATTTTGATATCCTGTATGGCTACTGCTCCATCATATTTGCCTGTATAATTTTTTGTTTTGTTCTTAAGTATTTGCTAATTCTCACACTTTCATGGCTTACTGTTAGGATAACCTTGTGATTTTCTTGTTTGCTAACTTCGGATCAATTGTTTCTGCAGTTGCCTTGGTTAATGTTAGCTCATTGACAAAGATGGCTGATAATGGTAATGCCAAAGGGGGATCTGGCGCCTATACAATTAATCTAGAGAACTTCAGTAAGCGACTGAAGGTATTCTATGACCATTGGAAGGAGCACAAGTCTGATCTTTGGAGTTCGTCTGATGCTATTGCCATTGCTACCCCACCTCCTTCTGATGATCTTCGTTATTTGAAATCGTCTGCCTTGGATATTTGGTTACTTGGATATGAATTTCCAGAAACGATAATTGTCTTCATGCACAAGCAAATACATGTTTTATGCAGTCAAAAGAAAGCAAATCTTATTGGGACCCTCAAGAAGGCAGCAAACGAGGCTGTTGGTGCTGACATTGTGTTGCATGTGAAAACCAAAAATGGTGATGGTTCTGACTTGATGGATGACATAGTGCAGGCTGCTCGTAGTCAATCGAAATCAGACAAGCCAGTTGTTGGACACATTGCCAAAGAGGTACCTGAGGGTAAGCTTCTTGAAACATGGACAGAAAAGTTATCTGGATCAGGCCTACGACTTGTAGATGTAACAAGCGGCTTCTCTGAGCTCTTTGCTGTGAAGGACACCACAGAGATCACGTGTGTGAAGAAGGCTGCTTACTTAACTTCATCTGTTCTGAAAAATTTTGTGGTTCCTAAGTTGGAGAAGGTTATCGATGAGGAGAAGAAAGTCTCACACTCATCATTGATGGATGACATAGAGAAGGCTATTCTTGATCCGCTCAAGGTTAAGGTTAAATTGAAGCCTGATAATGTTGATATATGCTACCCTCCAGTCTTTCAAAGTGGGGGTAAGTTTGATCTCAAGCCTGGTGCGTCCAGCAACAACGAGTACTTGTATTATGATTTAGCAAGTGTTATCATCTGTGCAATTGGTTCCAAATACAGTAGCTATTGTTCAAATGTTGCTCGGACATATCTTATTGATGCTACCCCTACGCAGAGTAAAGCATATGAGACCCTTTTGAAAGCTCATGAAGCTGTTGTTGAACAAGTGAAACCAGGCAATCAGATGAGTGCAGTTTATCAAGCTGCAGTGGCAGTGATTGAGAGGGATGCCCCTGAACTTCTTCCTAATCTAACAAAGTCAGCTGGAACTGGAATAGGCCTTGAATTCCGAGAATCTGGCTTAAATCTGAATGCCAAGAATGATCGTAGGATAAAACGGGGAATGGTTTTTAATGTATCCCTTGGTTTGCATAACGTCCAGGCAGAAACAACCAGTGAGAAGACAAAGCAATTTTCACTGTTGTTAGCTGATACAGTTTTAGTCAATGAAAGAGGACACGAGATCTTAACAGCACCTTGCTCCAAGGCAGTCAAAGATGTTGCTTATTCGTTCAACGAAGATGATGATGATGCTGCTGAGGTGAAGATAGAGTCAAAGACCATAGATGTCGTGCCAACCAAGGCAACTCTCAGGTCGGACAACCAGGAGATGTCGAAGGAAGAGCTCCGGAGACAGCACCAGGCTGAACTTGCTCGCCAAAAGAATGAAGAGACTGCTAGAAGGCTTGCTGGGGGTGGTTCTGGATCTGGTGAGGGACGTGGTCCTGCGAGGGCTTCAAATGAGCTTGTTGCATATAAGAATGTCAATGATGTACCATTTGTAAGAGATTTGGTGATCCAAGTAGATCAGAAGAATGAAGCTGTCCTCTTACCTATTTATGGCAGTATGGTTCCTTTCCATGTTTCTACTGTAAAGAGTGTGACCAGCCACCAGGACAACCGCACCTGCACTATCCGCATCTTCTTCAATGTGCCTGGCATGCCATTCTCAAATGATAGCAAGCTGAATTCTCAAGGTGCTATCTATCTGAAAGAAATTACATTCCGCTCAAAAGATCACGGCATAGCAGTGAAGTTGTTCAGCAGATCAAAACGTTGAGGAGGCAAGTTGCTTCAAGGGAGTCAGAGAGAGCTGAAAGGGCAACTCTTGTTACCCAGGAGAAACTTCAGATGGGAAACAAAAGAATGAAGATGATGATGCATTTGGTGGTCGTGGGAGGAAGCTCACAGGAAATCTTGAGGCTCATTTCAATGGTTTCAGATATTCTACTTCAAGGTCTGATGAGCGCGTGGACATCATGTATGGAAATATAAAGCATGCCTTTTTCCAGCCCGCAGAGAAAAGAAATGATTACTCTCCTGCACTTCCATCTGCACAACCATATCATGGTTGGAAACAAAAAGACAAAGGATGTCCAGTTCTATGTTGAAGTTATGGATGTTGTACAGACTCTTGGGGGCAGTAGAAGATCGGCCCTTGATCCTGATGAGATTGAAGAAGAGCAGCGTGAGAGGGATAGGAAGAACAGAATAAACATGGATTTCCAGAACTTTGTGAACAAGGTTAATGACCACTGGTCGCAACCATAGTTCAAGGGGCTTGACCTGGAGTTTGATGTCCCACTTAGAGAGCTTGGGTTCCATGGTGTCCCATATAAAGCTTCTGCTTTCATCATTCCAACTTCTACATGTTTGGTTGAGCTGATTGAGACTCCCTTCCTTGTGGTGAGCCTGAGCCAGATAGAGATTGTTAACCTGGAGAGGGTGGGCTTTGGAACGAAGAACTTTGACATGGCTATCGTGTTCAAGGACTTCAAGAAGGATGTTCTCCGCATTGATTCCATCCCTTCAACATCCCTTGACGCGATAAAGGAATGGTTGGACACAACTGACCTCAAGTACTACGAGAGCAGGCTGAATCTGAACTGGCGTCCTATCCTGAAAACTATAATTGATGATCCTCAGAAGTTCATTGACGATGGAGGCTGGGAGTTCCTGAACATGGAGGTGAGTGACTCAGAGACTGATGACACAGAGGAATCAGACCAAGGCTATGTGCCATCCGACACTGGGCTTGAGTCCGAGTCAGAAGATGATGACTCCGAGAGCGAGTCCTTGGTGGAATCTGACGACGATGATGACGATGAGTCAGTTGAGGACTCAGAGGAGGAGAAGGGCAAGACCTGGGAGGAACTGGAACGCGAGGCAAGCAACGCGGACCATGAGAACGGTGCAGAGTCGGACAGCGAGGAGGAGAGGAGGCGCCGCAAGGCGAAGACCTTCAGCAAGTCACGTGTGCCGGAGCGCAGCAGCTTCAAGGGAGCTCCACCCTCCAAGAAACCAAAGTTCAGGTGAATGCTACCTTCAGCGAGTTGCGTGTGCCAGAGCGCAGCAGCTTCAAGGGAGCGCTGCCTCCAAGAAGGTAGTTCAAGTTAGTGGTACCTGCCGGTTGCTGTGACGCCGTGGCTGCCTGAACCTCCGTCCCCGGAGTAGACATGTCTGTAGGATTGTCGTTTGTTATATCCATATTATCTTGGTATTATCTGCAGTAGCTTAGTCTATTTAGGTGAAATGTGACAGCTGAACTTTGGTGGATGAAATGGGCGTTGAAGTTCTAATCTCCTATATGATATCCCTATGCTCAGTGTAATCTAGATCCCTTTAGATCCATGTTACGTACACATCTAAAATCGTGCGTAAGTTGCTATACTATATAGTGTGTAGTAAAAACATATGGCATGTCCTGTCAAAGAAGGTTAATACTTAGTGCCTCCTTCTCACGTGTCATGAATTTTTTTGGCAGATCATGAATATGTTATCATGTTGATTTATGGTATTTGCTTGGACACCTTGCACGTATGCTAACCGAATTTGTGGCCATCACATGTGATTGGTATTTATATTTTGTAATATGAGTTCCCAAAATTATAATGAAAAATGTAGTTAACCAAGAAGCAATGCCAACAATGATTAGTCTACATCTCAGCTACAGAGTTAAACGCAATGCTACTCCCCCTTCGCATGGGTTGCCTCCATCGCAAGTATGGTCTAGTCTTTGACGAGGTTAAGGCGCGACCCGTATTCAACCTCGTTCTCCTCCCCCGCCTCTTTCTTCCTCCACCGCCACCTCCCTCGCCGTCGAGCCCACCCTCCTCGTCCTCAACCCCGACCTCACCGCCGTTCCTACTCCTCGCCCCCATCGCCGACCACCGCCCCGCCGCGGCACTTGGGTTCGCCGCAGCTCCGGCGGTCCTAACGCCTGCAGTAGCTGTCTTCTTCTCGCCTCCCCCTCCCTCCCACCGCCGCCATCTTCTCCAACTCTGGTGAGCTTGGCCGCCGCCATCTTCTCCAACTCCGATGAGACTCCCCTGCCCTGACCTGGCTCGGCCGCCGCTACCACCGCCAAGGCCCCTAAACCGCCCCAACCACCATCCCCACCGCCTGGCTTGCCTTCCACCCTCGGCTGACCCCTTCTATACCCGCCGGAGTTGGAGAAGAAAAAGGGGGAGAGACTCGCCGGAAACCTAGCCACTGGCGCCATCGTCTTCGCCATCGTCTTCGTCTCTGGTGGGCTCAGATTCAGGAGGAGGAGGAGGAGGAGGAGGCGGAGGAACCGGCCTACCTCGTCGGAGCCACTGTCGGCGCCGTCTTCATCTCCACCGTCGTCGTCGTCTTCGGGAGCGGGCGCGGGGTCGCTGGGGAGCTTGCGGAGGGAGGGAGGAGCTGTGTCGGAGAGGAGGGCGTGGGAGCGTGCGTGCGTGCAAGGGCATCGCGTGGTCGCGCTCCAGCGTGACTGTCACATGGTAGAAATTCCGTTCTATAAAGGGAAGGGGAAGTTGACAAAGCGAGCATCTGAATCTGTGAACATGATCCTTCTGCATCAGGGCATCATGCCCATGGCCAGATGTGCAAGTCCACTTTTTTTATCACTTGTTATTACCAACAAGAAAATTGGTTGCAGCGAGTACTACTTCCATTACCACGTACCAATGCAAGCGGATGAGACATATGCTATCTAAAGATATGAAACCTGGTGGCCACAACGCGAGCACACCGCGGCCACGGTAGCAGAATTATTTTACAGCATCGGATGAACATCGGACGATAGACATTCTCCTCTTTACATCTGTATGGTCCTCTTGTAGCCTGTCGATGTGTGATTGGTTTGGAGGAAAATATCTCTCGCTTCTCCGCCCTCACTCCCCGCACAACCGCTACTCTCTCCCCCTCTCTCTCTCTCTCTCTCGATGCGGCCTCCCCTCTCTCTCTCTCATGCGGCGGCCAGCGGCACAGCTGCACACCGGCGTGGGCGCAGCGACCCGGTGAGGGCAGCCCCCGACACGGCGGCACCCCCGTGCGAGTGGGCCCCGGCGGTGGTGCGAGCGCGGCGTTGGGCGTAGGCGCGGGCAAGCAGGCTCGATGGCTGGCTGCAGCCCGGCCGCCGCCGCTGCCCCGGCTGGCCGCGGGCCCCCGGTAAGTGCGCGGGGAGGGGCGCGGACACGGCCACGTCTGGCCGCCCGGCCACCGCGAGCGCGCAGGCAGCAGCTGCAGGCGTGGGCCCGCCGGCCCTGGCCACGGGCGAGCTGGCCACTAGCTGGCTCCTGCCCGGCCGCTGCGCAGGTTAAGGTGCGCTCTCTCTCTCTCTCTCACTTGGCCTCCACTTCCCTTGCCGGTGCTGGGGACGGATGTCGATTGTGGCTTGCCTGTTCGTTTTTCCTTGCTGGAGGAGGCCCAGCCCAGCGGATCTGGCGGATCCGGTGCCTCCATGGCCGGATCGGTCCCTCCTCCCATCGGATCTGTGCAGAGTGCTAAGCAGGAAGCCGCCGGAGGCCAAGGACGGCGGTGGCATGGTGGAGGCCTGTGGGCCAGCGACGGCGCTAGCCACTGCCTCCTGCGCGTCTGCTCACCGTGCTGATTCAAAGATAGGATCTGAGCCAGGGGTGCGGCACTCCCATCCCTTTCCCATCTGCATCCCTAACGCGTTTTCTAAATCCATTTCAGTGTCGTGCTCCAACGGCTGGGCTCCTCGACATCTCCGCTGAAAGCCCAAGTTTGGTTTTGGTAATTAATGACACCAAGTTGCTAATGCTATTGTATCAAGTGTGATTAAGCTAGGCATAAGCAACATGTGATGGAGGTAGAAATGGCATGGAGAGATGGCCACAAGACCACATGATTTGGTGCATGAAATGATGAGCAAGATCATGGTGAAGACGCACATAATATGATGGACATGATGATCAAGTGGAAGAGAAGGATCTAAGAGCGCAAGGCAAAGGTATAACCATAGGGTTTTCCTTTTGCCGGTCTAAGATGAGTAGAGAAGTGATTGACCGGATTTAGGATACATAGCCGACTATCAAGAGGGGCAATCACAGTTAGCTCGGGAATCAAGTGCCACTAGATCAATGTCTTGAGCATATGCATTAGGATCTAGTTGAGAGCCAACATAACGCCTTGAAAAAATGTTTGTGAAATGCTAACACACATGCACATTGATGGTGTACACTTGGTGGTGTTAGCACATTTACGAAGGCGGTGGTGTTTGAACGGTAGTATGGGGTTTGGGGTTCGCTCTCCCTCCCGCCGAGCGTGCGAGCGCGGGATTCAGACGTTTTTGAGGAAATGAAATGCCTATTTTCCACTGCGCCGGAAGTCGGAAAAGTAACGGAGGCGAACGGCGGTCACTGCGTTGACCGGACGCTGCACCGGACGCGGTCACGGTATGACCGGACGTGTCCGGTCAGTTCATCGCGGCGCGGGTGCTAGGGTTTGTGACCGGACGCGGGTCTGGCCTGACCAGCGCGTCCGGTCAGTTCAATTGAGCGTAAAAGTTAAGCGCGCGACCGGTGCGTCCGGTGCCTCACGGAACCGGAGCGTCCGGTCAAGTGTCCAGAGAAGCAGAGCGCAGCGGAAGTGACGATCGGACGCGCGGCGCGTCCGGTCACGAGCGACCGGACGCGTCCGGTCGCAGCGGGAGCTTACTGGAACGCGACCGGACGCTGGCACTGTCGCGTCCGGTCATTCGCAGGAGCGCGTCCAGTCAGGGCAACGGCTAGTTCTGACGCGCACTGTTCACGGTTGTCGTATAGTGACCGGACGCGTCCGGTCACCCTGACCAGAGCGTCCGGTCAACGTGATTTCAACTGCGCCGTCCGGTAACGGCTAGCTGCGTACCCCTTCGTTATAAATAGATGGTGGCCGGGGTTTGAGGGTAACTCTTGCATATTTTGAGACCTAGAGACATCCTTTGAGCTAGAGAACAACCCCTCCACTCATCTCTTTGCATAGTTGCACATCTTGAGTGAGATTGAGTGAGATTCAAGTGCATTGCTTGAGAGTTGCATTCTAGAGGCACTTGATCTTCGAGTTGCTACGGATTTCTTGTTACTCTTCCGTGTTTCCCGACACGGTAGACGGCTTGGAGCAGCGGAGGTGATTGAGCTTGCAATTGGAGATTGTTGGAGCCCTCACCAAGTGTTGTAAGGGGTTCTTGATCCTTCCCCGCGGGAGTTCGCGAATTGAATACTCTAGTGGAGCTCATGGCTTGGAGGATCCCCATCTTGTGTGCGGTTGTGCGGTGCCCGCCGAGGGCTCGACTCTTGATAGTCGATTAGCTCGCGAACCGACAAGTGGGTGTATCGCCACAACGGGGAGTAGCTTGCCGGGAAACAAGTGAACCTCGGGATAAATTCTTGTGTCATTCTCTTCCCGAGGATTTCTCTTGTGTGATTGATTGATTGATACTTCTCATCTCTACACGGCGGTATAATCACTCGAAGCTCTTCTCTCGTATTATATCTTGTATCTAGCTTGTTGTTGTTGTTGTGTTTAGTGGATAGCCTTGTACTAGACTTGTGTAGGTGGCTTGCTTAATTAGTTAGAGCTAGTGCATTTTGCTCCGCCACCTTTTGTACTAACTTGTGGTTAAGTAATTCTTGTAGAAGTTTTAATTAGGCTATTCACCCCCCCTCTAGCCTATTTGGACCTTACATCCGCACGCAATGCAGCCCCCTCCATCCGAGGTCCCACGATGGCTGGCCAACTCCTTTGCTGATGGCTTATCAACAGCAACACAGTGAAAAGGTCGGCTATGAAAAGGGCGACAACTCATGGCTACGAAAAGGGAGCGGAGCCTCATGCTCAAGGATGGAGGCTGAAGCCAGCCTTGCTGGTATGTGTGTCTTCATCTTTTTAGTTTTCTTTTCCATTTCTTAGTGATCCAAATATAGCTTGAAAATTCTATATAAATTACAGAAAATACTAAGGATTGCCAGCAACATCTTTTTTTTTAAAAAAATAGCATCTGCTCTATTGTTTATATCAATTGATGGTTTTGACTGCTCACTGACCTCTTAGAGTTGCAATTTCGTTTCAGTGGGTTCATGTGTCCATGGAGATTGCTACACTGTGGTGTTCACTTATTGGTTTCAAATATGTTCTACAGTTGGAAGGAGCAAGGTTTGTGACTAACACACCAGGTTGCTTTTGTCCCTTATTTTGGCCCCAAACATGCACTTTTACCTTTACCTTTGATACCTAAACTATGTTTAGTTTTCCACTATAAAAATTTGGTTTTCTGTGTTATGAATTGAGGCAGAAAACATATTTCAACGAGTCTAGTCAGGTTATTCCCATGAACAAAAGGAAACTTCTCAGATGTTATTCAATGAGATTTAAGCAATGATTACCTGTAGACGTAACTTGATGTGTTATTCTTTTTTGTTAGTCTTATGTTTTTAATATATGTAAAATTGCCTTGAACTAGGCAGCTATAAGCTTACCATTGATTTCGCTAAGATAAATACATTCCTGTTGGGTTAACTCTGCTAGATGTCTTATGCATTTCCACTTTTGCTGATAAAGCTGGTCAAAAGACTCATGTTCTTCGTATGCGGCTATTATGGCGCCATATTTAAGATACTAAGCTGTTTCAGTGCTTGGTCATGGTGTTTTCCTGGTTTTTTTTGTCTTTCTGATTTTTAGTTGTATTTAGATTGGCCTAGCTACATAATTAGTTCAGATAGCTCTTTGGGCTACCTCAGGTTTAACCATATTACATTCTTACTTTTACCCATCTTCAGATCGTTCTCTTGTGGTCTACTTACTTCTATCTTGGTTATATTAGCTTTTATGCAGAGATTTTCAGCAACATTGATGGAGCTTGCTGGATGCATAGTAAGAGAAAAGAAGTTCATTGATCTTTTTTCTGTCTTTTCTTACAATTGCACTAATAATTGAAGTGCTCTTTGAACCAGTAGGGTATATATTGATTTAGTATGTCACTTGGAGCAGGCTATTGTCCTATCTCTCTTGAACATACAGAAATTGATCTGTAGATTAAATTGGACATCAGTCACCTGAAACCGTATGTGATTGGTTGGTTTATGATTGGTTCGTTTATGGTTGGTTGGTTGCATTCAAGGGCACTAGGGTGGTCTTTACTTACATGTTCTGGTACTATACTGTATGTGATCTGTGCATTATTTTCTGACTCAATGGCCTAATTCTTGCTGCCGGTAGCTTGATGAATTAGTGATCATTTCATTTGCTGTCCTATGTGCACATGTTGCTGATAGCAATTCTGTCCTGTTACCTAGTTTAGTGCACTTCCTCGCCTGCTGAAGCACTTACGACTACCTAGAGAAGCAGAAGATCAGTGAGAACTTCCTGTAACAGGATGCTTGGATGGTTTTTGGACAATAATCCTATTTCTTCAATGGTTGTCTGATGATCAAGCAAGTTTGGTGATTCCAATCTCCAGTTCAGGTGTGTAGCTAGGCAGCTTGGTGAGCAGCTAGATGAGAGGCAGCACATTTTAGATGGATGGCTACAGTTACTGGATGTGTTCAGATATTATATTTTTATTTATAGTTTCCCCCTCAATTTTCTACTTCTTTACCTTTTCACCTTGCAAGATTGTAGTAAGCGCTGAATGAGCTTCTATTTATGCTAACCTGTAGCGATAAATTGGCCTTGAGCAGTTTGTTTGGTGATTTCAGTGGCCGTGGGTATAGAATGGATCTGTGACAGACATTGTGGATAGCCTAAAGGTCTCTTCCACCCCTACAACATGTAAGATTTGCTCTTAGGTCGAAGAAGAATGTAGCCATGCTCTGCTGATTATGTGCTCTATTTTCTCTATGTAACATGTTGTGTATATGCAAACCTATTATATTTCAATGTAACGTGCCATCATCAAATATTATGTCTTTGAGTCATGTCTACTCTTTGTCATATGTATATTGAGATTATTTCATTTGTCAGGTGCATCCTAATCTCTATCCCATGTTACGATTATCATTTCCACTGAATTTTCGTTCCAGTAAGGCATTGATACAGCTAGATATGATACTATGTTGTCCCATGTATTCTCTTTCAAAATTTAGTTTGCATCTATTGATGATGGCTGGCACCAGTGTGTGTGCTTCTATTTCTATGTATTTTCTCGCGTACCGTTCCGTACCATTTTCCATACTGTAGTGGTCCTTTTCAGAATTTACATAGAGACTTACTTTTTGAAACACTATCAAACATTATATGTTAGTCTCCTGCTTTTGTTCATGTGCGCTCTGTAATGTCTATATAGATCTGCTTGTATGACCATTACCTAGAGCTCGTGGCCGTCAATGTTTTACATCTTGTCTTTCGAATATAGACAATAGTTTAGGCTCTTGCTTAGTGGCTACTGCTGTTGTTGCAGCTGAAACCGAAATTTACAAGGCCTGGACTGCATCTTAGAGAATCCTGGTAAGAGTTTCTAACCATAACGTTTGTCGTCTATTTATTGCAATCTATTTTGATCTCACCTCTATCATGCTGTTATCATGTTGGTTTTCAACTAACCTCTGTTTTGACGATGTAAACAGATACAGATTCTTCCCTGACGTTTTTGATGGGGCTGGTGCTGGTGGTTTCTCATGTTGGACCTGTACAGTTGGTTGATCCTCCTGCATGTGCTATGCCGTGCCATCCCAAGAACTATTTCCTGACCCTGGATTAAACTCTTCTGCTTTCAATGAACTTTGGTTATTTTGGGTCCCAAGCCGTGCGCAAGGGCACGTCATAATACAAGTGAACATCGGACGTCTATTGTCCTAACGTTGAGATTCATCATCTCAGCTGTAGATGATGTTTGTATGTACTATATACTAACATGTGTGACCGTGTTTATGTATGCTACTGGCTAATCTTAGAATCTTCCTGCGTTCTATTACACAGCTTACATATGTGATCTTTAATCGTCTGAGCTTTATCTGGGTCAGTCCAAGTACATGCACCGGTGCCAGCCCGCGCGCATGGGCGCGCCTAATACACTAGTAAGTTACATATTAAATGGGTGAATCGACATGGTATGCATACTATGACGCAAATTAATGATGGCTGTGTTTAGTTTCATTGAAAAATGTACTATGTAAAAAAAAGAATCCTCGTCACATCAAACTTACGATACATGTATGGAGTACTAAATGTGGATAAAATCAAAAATTAATTGCACAGTTTGGTTGTACTTTGCGAGACGAACATTTTGAGCCTAATTAGTCAACGGTTAGATAGTTATTACCAAATACAAACGAAATGCTACAGCGTCGCTACAGTAAATTTTGTCACTCCAAATTTAGGAACTAAACACAACCGATATTCATATTTATTCTTAAAAGTAGCCATCAAGTACTCGCTGGTAAAATTTAATACATATATCTTTGTTGTTGTGGATACTTGGCTCTCATCCGCAGGTGAGTTTTTGCCCATGCCCACACCCATCGGGTATGAAACCTGCGGATAGCCGCACCGACAGGCACGACTGTCATTGCTAGCTCTGCTCCTCTGGATTGAGAACGGTGGTTCGTTGGAACGGAATCGCAGTCGTCCACGGTGCAGAGACTAGAGGCCGTAGATGACGATAGCCAGGCATCCATCCAAAGTCGCTAGCTACCTTCGTTCTATATTTTGTCCGGCTCACACATTAGCTAAAATGGCAAGCGCTGGCTGACGTGGGTGTAGCATATACCATCTCAAGAGACGGAGTGGTTTATTTATCACACAGAAATAAAATATAGATTACACCAATTGTGTAGTATATCATATCATCGGCCCACTAACGAGACGGCTGGGAAAATGACAGACTCACAGACAGCAAGCATGCACGGCAGCAGGCAAGGACGCCGCAGAAGACGCAGACGGCACAAACGGCCATTCTCCGGCGTCAAGTGGACTACTCCTACCACCGACTGAGACCGGCGTTGGAACTTTCCCCTACGCTCACCGTCGTTCAAGCGCCAAAAGCCGGCAACTGACATGAAACGCATCCGCTTGGTGTCTTTCCCCCCGGCGGGCAACACGCACACGGCACGTTCAGCTCAGTCGGTTACCCACCGGCAGGTGGCATTCGCAGCAAAAGCCCGGTCGCCCGCTAGCTGCTACTCTGGGGTTTGGCCCGTGCCATCAATCGTGCGTGAAGTGCCCCGTGCCCGTGTTTGTCAACGCCCGTGTCTGTCGCCTCGCCTGCCTTTGCCTTCTGCTCCTCCTCGCGCGGCGGTCTCGCCGAGTCGCCATCGCCATCCACAGGGGATAGGGGGCATACCCACCGCCCGACCCCGACCCGACCGCCCAAACTGCGATAGCGAAAGCGGAAACGAGCTCGAATCCCACGAATTCCGGCCGGGCCCGTCCGTCATTTTTGTATCCGCGACACTGGGGCAGGGCTGGGACACACGCACGCTTATCGGCATTCATTCGGCAACCCACAGAAAGCCACGACAACCGCTGCCGTGCCGGAGCCTGCCGTGCCTCACAACGATCCGGGCGCCGCGCCCGTCCCTGGCCCAGAAGATCCCAGCCCCGGCCGCGCGTCCCCGTCCGTCCGTCCGTCGCGCCGCCTCGTCCGTTCTGAATCGGCCGCGCGCGCGGGGTATCGCGGCGTCGGGGGCGTCGCAGCTCCGAGTCCGGGTCCCGGGAAGCTCAATGGCGGAGGTGGGGAGCCGGGTGCGCGGGTTCCTGCGGAACCGGTGGCTGGTGTTCGTGGCGGCGATGTGGATGCAGTCCTGCGCGGGCGTCGGCTACCTCTTCGGCAGCCTCTCGCCCGTGATCAAGGCCTCGCTCGGCTACAACCAGCGCCAGGTGGCCGGGCTCGGCGTCGCCAAGGACCTCGGCGACAGCGTCGGCTTCCTCGCCGGCACGCTCTGCGCCGTGCTCCCGCTCTGGGCCGCGCTCCTCGTCGGCGCCGCGCAGAACCTCGTCGGGTACGGGTGGGTCTGGCTCGCCGTCACGCGCCGCGTCCCCGTGCCCCCGCTCTGGGCGGTGAGATCCCCACGCCTCTTCATTTTCTCATCGCTGTATATTATTATTACTTTTTTTTTCACCGCTTCCCTGTTACTGCACGTTCGATGCTTCCGTTCCATTCTCTTTTTCCCCCAGTTGCCCTGCGCCTGCGGGCTGCGGCTGCATTGCTTTTGGTTGCATGTCGCGATCGCCTGTGCTCGCTCTACCAACGCTTAAACTTCCTTACAATTTTTTGTGGCTGAATTTTCCTTACATTTTCTTGCCCGTGACTGTTGTTGATTGAATCGTGCACGATGCTTCTGTGGAATATATATTGGAATTTTTTTGATGGAAATATATATTGGAATTTTCGGTTTCCAAATTGCAGTCGTCGTTGAAATTCCAAGCTTTCGGTTTCATATCGTACCAGTGTCCCGTGATGATCGATGCAGACATAAAGTTCTGCAGATTTTGCTGCGGTTGAACTTTCAGAGGTCGGGATCATGCCCGTAATATTCTTGCTCACATGGTTTCAAAACATGCTGTTACTAATCATTTCCAACCATACAAAAGACTGCATGCCCTCGGCCCTCGGACCTCGGGGATGCAGAGTAGCAATTGGACTCCTTCACTTAGAAAAGGACAGCTGAGCTGGTTCCTTTTGTTTTAGGACACTGCTGTAGCTGAACTTGACGTTTACTGTTATATGTGCCATTAATGTACAAGTCTATAGTTATTGTGGAAATGGATACTCTTATAATGCTGAACTTCTCGAAGTTGCATTGGACAATTTGACATAGGACCAATTGTCTATTGAATATGGTTAATTGTTGTCTAAGGTGTACGTCTCTTGTCAATGTGGTCGCTGTCCTGCGTTCCATGTGCCTCTAGCTGTACCTTATTATCTAAATTTTCCTCTAGATGCTATGTCATCAGGGTAAATCATACAGTGATTTAAGTGCGGTATCTTTATTCTGCTCCGTTGATTTGCAATCTAGAACATCAGTGCTGATCACTCTCTTTACTTTATATCAAATATAGTTGCAGGTCACTTGATTTGTTTTAGGGGTACAAAAAGTTAAATGACATCAAAGGATTATGACTTTGTTAATAAAGTATTAGAGATGTATAGTTGTTATCTTATCTCTTTCTACAGAAAGAATGGCATTCCTTAGAGCTCCAATATGTGTTCTGGTTCATGTTGCCAATGTAACTTGCGCTATTGAAGTACCTAAGATCAAGATAAAGTTCGAGAAAAAAAAATGTTTCAAGATCAGGAACTGAGATTTGTCAATGCCAAAATCTCCTTTTATTTCAAACAAGGCTACAACCCTTCCGTAAAAGCACCAGTTTAGTTGATTTTATTTCAAGCATCATTATTGTCCATAATACCACATGTATAGAGAGTTCATATTATTTTACATTTTTATTTAAGAAACTGAACTATTTCTTTTCTTAGATTAGATATGTTGACAAGTAGAGGCTAGTGACTAATACTATTTATAACATAACACCTCTAGTTGATTCTTAGCTGTAAAGAAACGTTGCACTGTCTTATTTGTCCTTGAGAAGAAACAAGATAACATATGGTTTGATTAGTTTCAGTCATTTCTGCTCGTATATAACCTTCATCTAAAATTATGGAAGTTTGATGCTCACTTTTTTTTGGTTCATGCTCTCAAGAAAGATCCTGAGAGTTCTACTTAGAAACAACTTCTTCCTACTGTATAACATAAGCGATAACATGTCACCTTTTGATAAATGTCCATCCCAATCGTTGCCTCTCGATATTTGCCATTTCTTTTATTTCACAATACACCTTGAATATGGATTTTACTGGTAAACCAAATATGGCTACATGGAGTTGCCTAAATTTGTTCAAATAAATCACTGAAAAGTTAATGTCTGGACTGCAAACAATGTGTCACTAGCATCAAGCATGCGCGTGCAACTCATCTGCATAATTAGTTAGTAGCAAACTGATGGCTAGTCTATTTGCCATTGGTTTTCAGGCTGGTGTCTAATCCAACATTATGATACCTTGTGGCTGGCTCTCATGGTTTTGAGTCTCATTGACTGAATGTTAGGTGGATCTACTGTTAATTTTCTGGGATTTTTCCTGTTGTCTCTCACAAATCACAAGACAAACATAAGGGAAAAAAGCAACATATGAAACCAAGTGTGCTTTTTACCTGATGCTATGCTGTATTAACATAACACCCAACTGCTACGGTATATTCTGGCACAGGATCCAAGTTCCTATTCACCTTTTGGCCTCCAAAACCGGACCTTTTGCTAATCGCCACATGGGAAAAATGAATTTGTTATTGACCTTTTATATTTCTCGACTTGAATTGCCTTTATGTGTGTTGTCATACTAAGAGTTTATCATCCTTCCCCAGATGTGCATTCTAATCTTCATTGGTAACAATGGTGAGACGTACTTCAACACTGCTGCACTTGTCTCATGTGTTCAGAACTTCCCCAAGAGCCGTGGACCAATTGTTGGTATCCTCAAAGGATTCGCTGGATTAAGCGGTGCAATTCTAACGCAGATTTATGCAATTGTACACTCTCCTGATGATGCAGCACTGATCTTCATGGTTGCAGTTGGCCCAACAATGGTTGTTATAGCTTTAATGTTCATTGTAAGACCTGTTGGAGGCCACAGACAAGTGCGGCCTTCTGATGGCACAAGTTTCACA
This sequence comes from Saccharum hybrid cultivar R570, assembly GCA_038087645.1. Classification (NCBI taxonomy): domain Eukaryota; kingdom Viridiplantae; phylum Streptophyta; class Magnoliopsida; order Poales; family Poaceae; genus Saccharum; species Saccharum hybrid cultivar. Next base: position 14,067,235 of record JAQSUU010000598.1, read on the forward strand.
TTTGTATACAGTGTCTGCTTGCTCTTGGCTGCTTATCTTATGGGTGTCATGTTATTGGAAGACCTTGTCGACTTAAGCGAGTCAGTGACCGTCTTGTTGACCATCGTTCTAATAATCTTTTTATTAGTCCCAATAGTCATCCCAGTTCTACTCAGCTTCTTTTCGGACGATGATGAAACTTTGTATGCACTTTTGTTGCCATCACCTCGGAAAGAAGAAGCAAGTGCATCAACATCTTCTGAGGACCAACAGGAGGTTATACTCAGCGAGGTGGAGGATGAAAAGCCAAAGGACGTTGATTTACTTCCAGCCTCAGAGAGGCAAAAAAGGATAGCAGAATTGCAGACAAGGTTATTTCAGGCAGCTGCTGTTGGTGCTGTCAGGGTTAAGAGGAGGAAAGGTCCACGGAGAGGAGAGGATTTCACACTGATGCAAGCGCTCATCAAGGCAGATTTCTGGCTTCTATTTTTCTCCCTTCTGCTGGGCTCTGGATCTGGTCTCACTGTGATTGATAATCTTGGGCAAATGAGCCAGTCATTGGGTTACGAGGAAACCCACATTTTTGTCTCAATGATTAGCATCTGGAACTTCCTTGGACGTATTGGTGGAGGGTACTTCTCAGAGATTATTGTAAAGTAAGATTGTTATGCTTTCTTTGCTGAATCGAATGTACTTCACATGTGATCCTATATATATTTTGTTTTCAAATGCTTTATGGCAGCATAGTCACCTTCCATGTTGACCTATGTTTTTTCTCCATCTGTTCCAAATGTAGGGTGTTTTAATTTTGTCCTAAGTCAAACTTCTCTAAATTTGATAAACTTCATAGAAAAATGCATCTCCATCTGTAACATCAAATTAGTTTCATTAAAATCCAACATAAAACTTTTCTTGATAGGTACCACAACCCCTCTGTTCTCTTAGGTCAGTGTGGTTGCTTGTAAGGGAACGGTTTCTTTCTTCTCTCTAATACAAAGATACGCAGCTAAAAAAATGTCTTGATAGGGCATTTATTTGGTACCGTAGATGTTAATTTTCTTTTATAAACTTGGTCAAAGTTAGAGGTTTGACTTCGGATAAAACTAAAACACCTTCATTTTGGAACAGAGGGTGTACCAAATTATACCTAGTCTTTGTTGCTGCCATAATGTTGTTTAAGAATAAATTTCTTGCCTTGATATAGATTTTTGGACTGATAGTAGGAGAACTGATTATGAAGGTTGACAAAATTGGTACACCATCCTGACAAAAGCAAAGTAGAGAAGAGGAAGCTGAAACATAGAGATTAATTGCTGGAGCTAAGACAGAACAGAAGTAACTATAGTAAGCTTACTAAATAGATTAAAACATAAATCTTAAGTGCTGGATCTACAAACAGAAAAGAACAGAACAGAACAAAAGTAACATGTGATCTAAACTTGCAATACTATGTTATTTATTTTGCAACCATGAATTAATCAAAAATATAACCCTGAGTTGGTCAACTCTTAATTCCAAAATTTAGGGTGTTCCTTATTCACGCCAACTCTTTTCTTCTCTTACCCTTTTGCATTCCTTCACCTGTTTTCAGAGATTATGCATATCCAAGGGCAATTGCATTAGCAATAGCTCAAGTCCTGATGGCGATTGGGCACTTCAACTTTGCAATGGCTTGGCCTGGGACAATGTACATTGGCACGCTGCTTGTTGGAGTAGGCTATGGTGCCCACTGGGCCATTGTGCCAGCCGCAGCCTCTGAACTGTTTGGGGTGAAAAATTTCGGAGCACTGTACAATTTCCTCACGGTCGCAAATCCAGCAGGCTCCCTGGTATTCTCAGGGGTTATCGCCAGTGGCATCTATGACGCTGAAGCAGCAAAGCAGGCTCAGCAGCGCCACAACTCTATGTTGCTGGCAATGAGTGGCGGAGTGGTTAACATAGTCTCTGAAGCCGCTCCGTCATCGAAGTGTGAGGGCTCCATCTGTTTCTTCCTCTCATCCCTGATCATGTCCGGGTTCTGCATCATTGCTTTTGGCTTGAGCTTGATCCTGGTCTATCGGACAAAGATTGTGTACACGAGTCTATATGGGAAACCGCGTACTTGAAAGATCATCCTTCAAGGGCCAGAGGGCGTGATATAGCTCCAGTGTTATCAAAACATACTTCAATTTTGAATTTAGTCTGGTGGTACCCCCATGCCTGTACAGGTATAGTATAGTGTTGGTCTTCCCTTGTGCACAGGTTCTTTGAGGAGAGTAGAACAGGAGCTTTGCGTTCCATTACAAAGTGCTGCTGAGGCACGCGAGTCACAGAAGGTTAAATCTCTCAAGCAGCATTTCAAGTTCGTGGCTGCAGATGGGAGGTTCGTGGTGGAAATGCTGTCCTTTGCTCAAATTTTGCTGTATCTAGTTGGGAAAATTTGTATACACATGTAATAGGCTGGAGACGTTTCGACATAGTATGTCAGAGTGGAGAACATATTCTTTTATGATTTGTTGAATCTTGAAGTCAGCGTATAATTAACATATCTGGAATCAGGAATATTGAATGGACGAATCGTGCACCGCGGTATATCTGATGATGAGCGCGCGAGAGAGAGCAATCAAATTCAATTTTGCACTATGGTCCGGTCTAATCATTCTGTTTTATAGCGTAAATTAGCAATCAAATTCGATCCTAAAATATATGGTGTGTTTGGTCCATCTCAAAAAATTGTGATCTTGGTATGTACTCCTTCCGTCTAAAAAAAACTGTTATTTTAGAATGAATCTAGACACTATCAAGTAACACTCTCACAAAGAAAACACTTGAACTTGTCAACTAGCATGTTTGCTCGCTGCTTACTAATTCGTTTCGTTAGCTGTTTGCCTCGCCTTGCGATGATCTTGGCCGTAGGTCGCCGTCGCGGGCGACCAAGATGAACAGAGGTGGAGAAAATTCAAAGCACGGAGACAAATATTTGAGCAAGTTCGCTAAGTTAAGCATTTAATTATGGTGCGAGGGTAACAGAACATCAGCGTGAATTCAAAGTTTAAACATGTTTCTTGAACAGAACATCAACGTGAATTCAAAGTTTAAACATGTTTTTTTTGAACTACTAGCGCCCGGACGTCCGAATGCCTGCACCTGCAGTCCTCCACTTCCACGCCATTTCCCGGACGTTCGGGCGCCCGCACTTGCAGTCCGCTTCCACGCATTTCATGCCCCCCCTCCCACAGAGCCTGCGAGCCAGAGGCACCTGCCCGAAAGTTGCCTCAAGCCGCCGCTGACCACTGCTGTAGGGGCGTGGCCTGCTCATCGCCCCTAACCACTATGGAGTCGAAAAACACTGCCGGAAATCTGATCCCCACCAACCAGATGGAGATCCACTACACTCGCTTAATCTACTTTTGAAACATTCAGATGCAACACTTGCAACATACAAAAGAAGACAGATTGAAACACTTGAAACATGCTTCTGAAACACTTGAAAAAACCTCCTGAAAATACTTGAAAATCATTGCAAACATACGCAACATTTAGATAAAACACTTACAACATATGTGTGAAACATGCAACATCTAGATAAACACACTTGCAACATATGTCACTAAAACACATATGAAATCCTATAAAAAACACCTATGAAACAATGGTAACAGACCTTTGCAACATAAGTATACAGCCATTGCACATATGCAATAGACTTTGCAACATAAGTATACAACAATTTCAACATATGCAACATCCCGATCTATTTTTGCAATATCCATCTGAAATGCTTGCAACGTACCTCTGAAACACTTGAAACTAGTGTTAAAAAAAGCGGCATTAAGCGGTTGCTTAAGCGCGCTGAAGCGCTACGCGGGGGTCTCCGCTTCGCTTCGGGCCAAAAGCGCTCCCTAAGCGGCGCCGGCGCTAAAGCGGACGCGAACGTGCGCGGAAGCCGCTGAGGCGGAGAAAAGCGCCGCGGAAGCCCCGCTCCGCGGCCGCTCAGCGAGCCAACGACAAGGCGCTGTGTGGGAAAGGCCGCGCGGGAAATCAGCGCGGGAGATGGATGCGCACGCCGCACAGAACTTCCAATCGGGCACGTGAGAACTCGATTAGGGCGTGTCGAAGAGGAGGACGGAATAAAAGCAGACCTGCTGAAGTCCCGCACACCAGCCGACGTACCGGTCTCTTCCTGACGCGGAGAGGACTTCCCGCGCGGGAACTAGATTCGAGCCGCCGCTGGAGGAGGTTGAGCTCGTCGATGTCTTCCCCAAGTCCGACATCTCTTCCCCAAGGTCGAGCTTGAGCCGCCCCCATCTCCGGGGCACGCATGTGGAGGAGAGCAGAGGAGCGGCGGCGCGGCATCGTGAGAGCGAGGATCGTGGCTGCCTGTTAGGGCATCGTTGGGTGTTATAATGTTTAGATGGGCTAGTGTTAGATGAGCTAGTGGGCTTCTCTCTTGATGGGCCGAGTGGGCTGTTATGGTACTGCTCTTCTTTTTCTATTAACTCTCACATTTATGCAACTAAATCTTCTGATTTGTAGTTAGTGTGTAAACGCTTAAGCGACGCTTAGAACGCTTAAGCGCTAAGCGGCGGATCACCGCTCGCTTAGCGTTTAACGCTTTTTTGAACATTGCTTTAAACATACGTTTGCAACACGCGCTTTCAGCAAAAACTGATAGACAGGCGATATGAGCACAGACTAATAAACTATGAATACAAATAGACATGATATCTGAAAACAGATAACAAGCTAATTTAATAGAATCAATGGCTAATGTACAGAATGGTTACACATATAACAATGAAATCATTCGAACAGTATATCAGCGGAAAAGAGACCATAACAAATCTGGAGCACTAAGCGAATGTCTGAACAGCGCCTGTGCCTGCTCGACGCTAGTCAACAGCTCGCCTCGCTTGCAGGAAACTGAGCAGCGTGCAATCAGGAAGGGAAAAAGCATCAGAACTTCAGAAGTCCCCTACCGTTCTTGGATCCGCAAGAGCCGCCGCCGTGGCGACGAAGAGCCTGGGCCTGCTTGGCCCTCTGCCCCTCTCCGTGTGGCACTGCCGGTGAAGGGCAGCGGGAGGCGGGGTTCTGCAGCAGCCGCGGCGGACACTCGGGGTCACGGGATACGCAAGATCCGCGAGCGCAGCTGGATCCGCGCGCGCCGTCGACATGAGAAGATGAGCCATACAACGCTGCTCCGCGCGGCGCTTGGGCCTCGGAGCACGGCCCCTGCCGTCGTCGACGACGGGGCGACCGTCTCCAAGCCAAACCGAGGAGTTTTCTGTAAAAAAAACGAAGATAGAGACGGGCTACGACGATCCGTTGTACGTGGCCTAAGTCGGTCGACACGGACCATAAATTGGGAATAGATCGCGGCCGCTTCTTCGAATCGAATCCCCACTCCTTTCCTTCCGCCGCAAGCTGCCGCCACCGCTGCGCGTGCTCCAGCCGCCGGCTCCCCGCCGATGGGCTCCACGTGCCTGTCGTGCGGCGAGGCCGCGGTGGCGGCGGATCCGGACTCGGGCGCGCTCGTCTGCACCTCCTGCGGCGTCATCCAGGACGCCGGCGGCGCGGAGTTCGTCCACCAGTCCACCTTCAACGACTCGGGGGGCCTCGATCTCCGCGTCTCCTCCCTCGTCCGCAACAGCTCCGACTCCGCCTACCGCGACCAGAAGCTCGCCGTCGCCTCCGCGGGCATCACCTCCATCGCCACCCGCCTCGGCCTGTCGCCGGCCCGCGCCGAGGAGGCGCTCCGCATGGCCAAGTCCGCCACCGACGGCCAGCTCGCCACCCCGGGCAGCGCCTTCCTCCCCGCCCTCGCCGCCGCCTGCACCCTGCTCGTCGCGCGGTCGCACCACCTCCCGCTCTCCCTCGCCGAGGCCGCGGAGGCCGCCTTCTGCTCCGCGCCCGCCCTCGGCGACCTGGTCTCCCGCGTCGCCGCCCAGCTATCCCTCCCGCCCCTCCCCTGCTTCGACTACGCCGCCGCGCTCGATCGCGCCGTGCAACTCTCGCCCTCGCTCAACGCCGCGGCGGCCCACAAGACGGACGCGATTCTCGCTCAGGCCCGCTTCCTCTTCCGCTGCGCCTCCAAGTGGTCGCTCACCACCGGGCGGTTCCCGCTCCCCCTCGTCGCGGCGCTGCTCGCCTTATCTGCGGAGGTGAACGGGGTCACTTCTCTCTCCTTGGAGGACATTGCCCGGGACATCTCGGCGGGATTGAAGACCAGCCTCCGCCGATACAAGGAGCTCGTTGACGCGCTGGTGCATGTCGCGCGCCACCTGCTTCCGTGGGGCGCCGATGTCAATGCCAAGAACCTGCTCCTCAACGCTCCGGTCCTGCTCCGGCTCATGGAGATGCGGTCACAGTCGGACCCTTCTGAAGAGTTTCTTGAGAGCTTCGCTCCGAACATTGCTGCAATTGTGCAGGCGTACTCTAAAGTTGACGACGACGAGTCCAAATACCTTCAGATTACTCCTGTCAGTGCTGATGACTTTGATTTCGATAATCTTGAGCCAGAGGAGAAAGAATTTGAAAACCAGAATATCTCAGAGAAGGGTCTATCAGATGCTTACAAAAATGTTCTAAATAGGCTCGCCCAGCTACAGAAACTTGGGAAGGTTGGTAAAGGTGCTGACAGGAGGAAGCGATTTAAAGGAGGACTGGAGCTGGAGCCTTGTATGGACGCAGTGAATAATGGTTGGAAAAAGGACATGCTGCTTGAGGATGTGGTGGATATTGACATTGGCTATGATGCACCTCCACCATCGTTTACTGCTGGTTTGGAGTTGCAGAAGGAGAGGAGAGCACGTATTGAAGCTGCCAAACAGCGAATTGATGCGATTAGGAAGGCTACTGCTGCTCCAGCTGCAAAAGCAAATAATTCAGAATCAGAAGATGCTGTAAGAAACGAATATGTCTCTCCCCCGCAAAAACTGACTAGGAAGAATCGAGGGGGAAAGAAGATGGATGATATAGATCATATCCTTCTCAGTGACAATATGGCAGATAGTTCAGGTGCCAGGAAAAAGAGACGAAGAAGAGGTTCTTGTGACGGTATTGATTGGGAAGATTGCATTATTGAGCTCCTGCTACTGCATGGTGCAAATGAAGCTGAGATCGAACAAGGCCAGTACAGAAGATTGTTGGAGTTGCATGTATTCAGTGCAGTAAGTGGGGGGAAATTGAATAATGGCAATGCCATGTCTCAAGTCTTCAGTATATGACCCCAATCATTTTGAATGAACATAGGCTCATACTGTTCTAATTTTTTGCATTCTTTTAGTGATATAGAAAGCTCATGCTGATTGCTGAGTGCAATTTTTTTAAGTTAGATGAAGCTAATTGTGGGAAAACAATATTTGATAACACGAAAAATATTCTTTTTGTGCTGCCCTACTAATGAAGGCAAAAATCAGTTTGGAATGATACAGACAATTCCATGTGCTTATTTAATTGGAGGTGTAATTTTGTACATTGCTATACATCTCATGAACGACATGCATTTATAGGCTCACATTCAAAATATGTTGTTCTACTAATATGAGTGTATCACAGCTGAACCTACTGAGTGAAAAGTAGGTTCGTCCAATGCACATTTCTGAAGAGGCTTGTGTTCAAATGCCATGTTAATTGAAAGTAGTTTATGATGTGCCTTTTATTGGAGATAATTGGTGAGCACTGAGCACTTGAGTTTCTCTTGAACAATGCTATTCGAGCAACCTGCGTCCGACCCATTTCATCCACCCAATCACAGTGCTCAGGAATCATCCACAAGGGGCCACTCAAGAAGCAAGTCTTTAGAAGTCGTACCTAGGTTGGGCTCATAGTCATTTCAATTTCTCGTCTTTTACCTTCTCCTGTTCCTGTATCCTTATATCTTACTGAAGGTTTTTGAGGAAACAGGAGGGCTAGCCCCTACTGGTTAATATATATGTATATATTATAATAGAAGAAAAAAAGATGTGTCCAAGCAACAGAATTCAAGAAATGAAAAAGGACAAAAAGAATAGAAAGAAGATCATACTGAAGGTTGAACTCCAAAGAACTGATTCCCAGGTTATTCATGTTATGTGCTACCCTGGTACTCAAATGTTTTCTTTATCAGTTAATGTTCTAGGGGTTAAGTTTCATAGCTGGAGTTCCTATAGGAGCTCATACATTCATACTGTACAAACAGATCTTTCTCCAGATTTCGATAATTGTCTAGATATAATGCACATGCTCAGTCAGGTATGAGCTTAGTGTTCAGTGTTTTCCCCTGCAGTGTAGAAGTTCCCAGTCAGGTATGAGCTTAGTGTTCAGTGTTTTCCCCTACAATGTAGAAATTCCAGTCTGGTATGAGCTTAGTGTTCAGTGTTTTCCCCTATAATTTCCTGAGATCTTTTGTTTGTTCTGTTTTTTTTTGGTCTGATGACAGACTGAAACTCATGTATTTTCGTGGGCTTTCAAGAAAATCCTGTGAATGAAAGTTGGGGATTCTTTCCCTCCAAGTGACCATAAAAAAAAAGTATATGCAGAGTTAGGAAGCGGTATTCTATTTATGTTTTTGGTGTAGTTCTTTTCCCTGCATATGACCTTGGTGGTTTTAAAAGGATGCTATTATACTGTTTTGCTACTAAGAATGAAAACATGACATCATTTACCTTAATAATATTTATTATTTATTACTTGTCAGTTAATTTGATAAATCCATATCCAGCATTATGTTTGAAAAGGGTAAATCAGAGAGGGAGAAGAGAACCAGTGAAGGGAAGAGGTTCATATTAGTGAAGTACTGTCCACTTATAAGTATGCTTAGTGCACGGCGCACCTGATATTTTGGGATAAGTGGTGACGCGCCTGGAGAAATGACGATGGCTGGTTAATTGATGATCCAGTTGTTTCTTCAGGCTCTTGGAGAATCAATTCTGCTGGGTGCAGTTTATAATCGCACATGAAGGTTACGATACCTTAACAGCGTGGAATCATCAATCAGGAAGCGAAGGCTACAGCTAATTTAAGATGGTGAGCCATCTCAGGCTTCTGCTCCTTAAACTATGTGTAGTGTAATAACTTCTTTGGAACTTCTAGAAGTCAGCTGGATGAATAAATATACTGTATAGTCTAGAGTCATGAGCTTCTCTCAGGTCAGTGGTTAGTTAACTTTTTCAAAGGCTTGCTGTTCATTTTTAATGCTGGTCTTTGTACCTCATGGTTTATACTTGATAAGCATGCTCTGATATCTTCTTTTCTTCTCTTTCATATGCTAAAGTCCTTCGAATTGGCAGATCAATTAATCAACATCCACTTTTCTTTTTGAATCGCACTTTTTATTGACCTCCTTATTTCGCAGAAGATCATTATTTCAGAAGAAAACTAAATAAAAAAAATCATGTAACAGCATTGCACTTATACAAAACCGAATCTGAGCCAAAAATATCCTTTTCTTTATTAGCCCTATATATCGTCAGATTAACCTTTTCAATTAAAAAATCTCAAGTTGTTCATGGTATTACACTCTTCAGTCTGTACAAAAATGCACCAAAAAATCAATAAGCACAAAAAATATTGAAAAAAGAAAAGAAAAAAGGAAGAAGCAAACAGAGAGAAAGAACACCTTCAAACTTTGGCAACTGTATGCAAGAAAAGAAAAGAAAAAAAAAGAATCAATCTCAGTATACGCATCTCGATCAACTCCAAACAGCATTGAGATAATCTGAATTACAAACGCTGCTGCATGCAGGCCCTCCCTCTAATGGTTGAAGGCAGTGCAGACTCTTCTGATCTCTCCATCCTTCCCTGTCTTCACCCCTAACCTCCCCAGCTTGAGCATGGCGGCGACGAAGGCATCGAAGAATTCCTTCTGGCTGGCGGCGAACTTGTCGACGATGGGCTTCGTCGTCTCGTCGGTGTAGAGCACCTGGTCGGAGGTGAAGAGCCCCAGCCCGTACTGCAGGTTGGTGTAGTAGGCGTTGTCGAATTTGATGGGGCTGACGGGGTCCATGTTGACGGCGATGGTGGGGCCGACGTTGCGAGGGCACGCCTGCTTGAGCTGATCCGCGTAGTCGGAGTTGAAGGACGGGTCTGTCGGCGTGCTGCTGCTGTAGCTGTAGAGCCTCCTGGTGAAGCGGGTGCAGTGCGCGAAGCCGACGGTGTGCGCGCCGGAGAGGGCGACCATCTCCTTCGTGGTGAAGCCGTTCGTCTGGAACACCGGGGTGAGCTCCTTGACGTGCATGTCCGGGTCCGGCAGCTTCCCCTTGACGTCGCTGGCCCTGGAGGCGAGGGCGTCGAGTCGGCCGAGCTCCACGCGCCAGTAGGGGCCATCCGCCTGCATGCCATTGCCACCACCAATATATCATCAGGTTGATCCAGGGCCGGGACTGGCTCGATCGGAGGCTGGAAAGATGAAGGCGGTGGGTGTGGTTTGTTACCAGGTAGACGACGTCTCTGGCGGCGAGCGCGATGATGTCGGCGCAGGACACGACGCCGGGGCACTTCTTCTCGACGGCGTCCTTGACCCGGTTGATGGTGTCGAAGCCGTCGCCGGCGAGCGACTCGTTGTCCTCCGCGTCCTTCTCGGCGTCGTTGTTCTTGGACGCGATCAGGACGGCGGCGTCGCAACCCTGTGATTGTTGAGGTGAACGGCAGGGTTACTCAGATGACATTGCTTACTTATTTTCTTTTTCTTTTTTACTTTGCAATTAGAAATATAATGTTACTGCGAGTAAACAAAAACATAGAGCATATTTGGCAGTTGAAATTGTGTTATGAAAACTTGGCAACGTTCATGGACATTGGTGACCTGAAAATGTATTTTTGCTCCCATAAAGAATGGTTTAAAAATCTCAATATGAAATACGCCTTGTCATCGGTAAACGTGGGGGTCCTATACAACTGGTGCTCGACGTGAGCTCACGACGCGACACCCGATGTATCAGGTCAACAGAAAAGAAAACAAAAGATGGAGGAAAAAAAAGACTGGAATGAGATGCCAGCTGCTTGCTTGCAAGGATGCCACTAGTTCCACTAAAGTCCTGTTTAGATCCAAAACTTTTCGTCTAAAACTATCACATCAAATCTTATGGCACATGTATAAAATATTAAATATAGACGAAATAAAAATCTAATTGTACAATTTACGTGTAAATTGCAAGACGAACGTTTTAAGCCTAATTAGCCCGTGATTTGACACTAAAGTGCTATAGTAACAAATGTGCTAATAATGAATTAATTAGGCTTAATAAATTCGTCTCACGGTTTCTAGACAAGCTATGTAATTAATTTTTTTATTAGTATCCGAAAACCCCTTCTAACATCGCACGCAACATCTAATATTTTTACTAAAAACTTTCGCATCTAAACTAGCCCTAAACAACAATAGCAGAGTAGAGCCAGAGGCAGCATCTTCATCATATTCTTGGCAGCATGCATGGAACCAGCTGTTGAGCAGCAGCAGCCAGCAGGTAGGATTAGTCTGAGTATATCCTTCCAAAAACCGAAACCAAACCGGCTGCAAGTGAGCTGGTGAAACACGATTAAAATCGTTTCCAAAGCAGTCAGCCAGCCAGTAGTACGCCTAACAGCAGGTATAATAATAGCTTGTAAACAGGCTAAATGCGAGAACAAGAAACTCCGTAAAAGAGACGAGTAAACCATATATTAATTATAAAAATATAACCATTATATGAGTGGGCTGAGGAATAATACAGCCAATAGCCGGCTGAATTATTAGCGCTCTAAACTGAACCTGAAGATTTTTCCATAAAGTTTTGCGAGGATTTTCAGAACCCAGAAACAGATGAGTTGGCCGTCCTCATTTTCGGCAGGTCGACGACGCGCTCGGGATTCGGGGTGTGATTTCTGACGAGACGCCACGCCGCTGCCCGACACGGCTGGCATTTTGATAATCCAGAAGGGCTGATGAAAAGGCGCGTCGTCACATGCGCGCCCTGCCGCGACCGACGACCACGCGGGCCTCTCGAGTTGTTCCCTTCCGGCTTCCTCCCGCCCGGCCAGCTAAACAATCCATTCCACCCAGCATCCAGCTGCTGCTGCTAGTGGCCCGTACAGTAGCTTTTGGTGGCCAAAACGAATCCGGTTTTCTATTGGCAACATCTCAAGGCACAGGGCACAGGGCGGGCAGGGCTTGCGATGAGCCAATGAAGGACGAACTGGGAATCAAGAGGGCAGACAGCCCATGTTATCTGACTGGAAAAGGAGTACGCAACTTGCAACTTGGACTCAACAGAGGAAAGGAGATGAGAAAGATGATTCTGATTCTTCCACAACAGGGGAGAGCAAGTTGAGAGAGGAGGGTGAGAGTGAGTGGGAACTAAACTCTGCTGTTAGCACGCACGAATCACAGCTCAACTGAGAACCAGACCACCACCCAAGAAAAAAAAAACAGATTAAAAAAATCAAATGCAGTAGATCAGTAAGTCCAGCACCATGTGCCGTCCCCCTAGACGCATTGGATTGTGCATCTCGGAGCAGGGATGGGGGGTTGGGGAGCAGGCGTGAATGAATGAACCATGGACGAGTGCGGCGAAAGCAAAGGAAGAGCAGAGGAGACGAGGAGGATTTGGGGGCAAGCGTGCGCCGTGTGCTACTACTCACCCCGACCATGCAGTCGTGGAAGACAAGGCGGAGCGTCGCCGGGATGGTGACCACCGTCTCGTTCTTCTTCCTCGTCACCTCGTACCGCACGATCGACTCCAGGTCCGGGCAGCTGTCCTTGTAGTAGTCCGGCGACAGCGCGGCCGCCACGCGGGGCGGCGACGGCATTGCGGCCACCGTCAACAACGCCGCCAGCACCATCAGGGACGACACGCCGCCTCTTCGTCGCTTCTCCATGGCCGCCCGGCCCCGCGGCTTGGCTGTCGGGGCCTGGCTGGGCGCGGTGGCTTGGGGTAGTGGGGCCTGCTAGCTGAGCAGCGGGGTAGGGGAGGAGGAGGAGGCGGCGGCGGCGGCGGAGGTGGGGACCTGGGACGAAGTGGTGGAGCCGAACGGGCGAACGGCTATGGTCGCGGGCAGCGGGGATGCCGGGGGACGGTGGTGAATGGAATGGAAAGCGAAGGTTTTATAGCAATTAGCCAATGTCTCGATGAGAGAAATGATTGGCCGTTGTCGTTAGGCCTTTTTATAAATAAAATATATAATTTCTCCACCTCAAAATAAGTGTCTTCTCGATTCCGAAAAGTCAATGCTTTTAACTTTAAGCAAATATATATAAAATATTAGTATTTATAGTGCATAATTAAAATAAGTAGATAGATCGTTGAATCTATTTTATAATAAATTTATTTAGAGATGTAAAGTTGACCGGCATGAATACCATAACAACACTTATTTTTGGACAGATATAGTAGAGTATAATATAATAAAGTAATAATAAAACTCCTCAAGCTAAATTAGAATGGTTCTATTTTTAAAAAAATGAAATTGGTTGTGCCAGGAGCTCCAAACGAGTTAAATGTTGCATATACTAAAAGCATACCCCACGCGTTGCCATGGGGTTTTCTTGAAAATAAATCTATTATATATATATATATATATATATATATATATATACATTATTAATATATGGTATTTCTTATATTGTGTGTAGATATGAATTTGACTTGCATATTACTTTATTATATGAGATTTGGTAAAAAAAAATCGGTAAGCTAATAGAAGAAAAACTAATATGATATTTAATTACATTATAGAGGAATAGGTGATGAAACGAATAGCGTATATAGATGACTTGTTAATACATAGATTAAAGATTAAAAGTATTGCATATAATCGAGATGACGTAGATATTTTTTGTAATTAATAATGGATGACATGGACTTAGTGGGGAATGATGTGGACACCTTGCATGAAGGAGATAGAACATCTAATGGTGTCACTTATAGTGGGGAATGATGTGAACACCTTACATGAAGAGAAAAATTCTCTAGTGAAATTTAGCTTTCTAAGAGTATATAGATAAGCTCTTGATTGAGCTCTCATACAGTCATCCTTATCTACATTTTTTCCTTATAAAAAAAGTCTAGCTATGTAGCAAAAGATGAAGGGGGCCATCTCATTTTGTGATGTCGGGAAAAGGTGTTTGCTTTAACGGTTTGTGGAGGCCCCAAAGTAAGACCTCTCAAAACTATGATTAAATCATCCCTTATGGTTTATTTTTCGTCGATTTTCTATTTTAGAGTACATAGAGTTCCAATTAATCGTTTTGAACACATTAGGTAGGAAAAGGGATTCAACCCTTACAAGTTTAATAACAATTTTGTTGATATCCCATGGTTTTACACATTTTTCTTAGAAACTTTTGAGGCTACTACGTCTTCCTTCTAACATAAATATAACTAGAAGATATAACGCGGGTAGATGCGGGGATTGAAAATTTTGAATAAAATTAAGTTGAGATGTTGTGGATATCTTGCAATTAAGAGGTTGGAATTGCATGTTGAGATACAGTTATAGTGGGGAGTTGTTTTATAAGAGATATACAAAATTAAGTGGAGATGATGCGGATATCTTGCAATTAAGGGGTTGGAGTTGCATGTTTAGATAAGACTTATAGTGGGGATTAGCTTTATAAGAGATGTATATTTGTCTAGATACAACATCCGGTATCACTTTTACTAGCAATATCTATAGAGCTATATGTTCTTAAACCAAACATTAATTATTTTGTATTGTAAAAAGCTTAGCTTAGGAGTTAAAAAGCTCCATTAGCATTATGTTTAAGGCTTTATGGTTTTGTATACATTCCTCCTAGAAGCACGACATTCTTTAAATAAAAGAAACAATGGAATTTGTTTTGAGCTACTACTTCCTACCATGAGGATATGCACAGCAGGTAGGCTTGCATCCTAAAAGTGTTCTTCACAAGGAATTTATGTTTCATACTGACAATTTGTTTAGTGCACATCATTCTGGTATTAACATATGGTTTTAGTAATACAAAACTGAATATTTACGTCGAAAAATATTACTTGCATATTGATTTTGATTTTGCATCGCATAGATGACGTTAGTAGAGTGATTGTCGGTCAGAGTCCTATTCCTAACAAAAACGAAATACGACTACCGAGTACTGTACATGGGTTATTAATTATTATATTCCTTTTTGTTTTCGTTCTGGCCTATCTGTAATCGTTCTTTTTTTAATAAGAAAAATAAATATTGGAGACGGATGGCGACAACTGTGATTGTCAAATTCACGGAGAGAAATAGTACTAGGAATTAGGAAATCGTGTGGTGTGGCGTGGCGTGTGGAAGCACGCAAGTGCTTCGTGAGGCGCATTCAGTTTGGTTGGAACCGCTAGACGAATTTTTAAGTCTAATTAGTTTACGATTAGCCTTAAATGCTATAGTATACATATGCTAATGATTGCTTAATTAGGCTTATAAATTCATCTCGTAATTTTCAGACGAGTTATGTAATTAATTTTTTATTAGTATTCAAAAACCTCCTCCAACATCACATAAAACATCCAATATAATACTTAAAAAACTTTTCACTCACCGACCAAACATACCTTCGGCAGTCCAATTCAGCAGCTTGTATATTGCACTATTGCTGTACTAGGATAGGCTAGCCGACTACATTGGGGCCCATGAGTCGACCCCGGTTTGAGCCTCGGATCCCGGGATCACCCGACGGAGGGGGCGCCAACAACGGGGCTTGTCCACCTCTCCTCGTCTCCACCTGCATGTGCATCATCATCCTGCTTCACGCTGCCGCTAGGCCCGCTACTGCCCGGCTGCCCTCCTCGTCGCTCTTTTCTGCTACGAATCCTCGCACAAATCCGCTCGATCACGTGCTTGCTCGGATTCTATTATGTTGGTCTTGGATGGCAATGGTCGTTGCCCCCAACCCCAAAGGCAGCAATGGTCGTTGCTCCACAGACAGGCAGACAGGCAGGAAAGGATTGGATGCCTGCCACGGACCACGGGCAGGCGCGCGCGCAACGACTCAGGTCAGGAGCGGGACACGGACATCCATCGCCGGCCGTCTATCGCGGACGGGGCTGCAGGCTGCAGGTGTGCGTGTGCGAGAAACAGCATGGTAACAGTAGGTCCCCGGCCGGCGCTCTTTAGCAGAAAAAAGTCGAAACCCCAGAGGCCCAGAAGACCCTACCTATAAATAAAAGCCAACGGGGCTCGAGAAAGACACTGTGCGCTGACTTCAACCTCTGTCTGTAAAGAGGGGGATAAAAAAGAGAAAGAAGATTGGCGTCGGAGTGACTTCACCTCACCTCTGTCAGTAAAAAATGAGCTCTCAAGTTCTTGGATTGGATCCTGGGGCCGTTCTCGCGGAGCTGTTTGACAGGGCTCCACTTTGAGGTGTCTCAAGTATGTAACGGCCTACGGGTGGGGTGGGGGTGATCAGATCACCACCAAACAGAGCGTGCATCTCAGCGACTCGCAACGCGTCACCCACGCACGCACGCGACGGGATCAGGAGCCGTTATGTTATGCTCCTGTGTTTATCGGTGGTTGGGTCTGCTGTTCCTGTGATGAGCATACATAGCAGTTATGCTCATCATTGCGGGTGCCATGTGGTGCTACCCGAAAGGTCAATCCATCCCATGATCTTAGCGCAAGTGGCAATAAACCGAGTCATCATGATTCTAGGCAGGCAGATTGTGTAAAGTATAGTTTTCCAAACGGGCGGCCCGGCACGGCACGGCACGGGCACGGCCCAGGCACGACACTAATAGGCACGGCACTAATAGGCACGCGTGCCAACCGTGCTGTGTCATGTAGGGCTGCCGTGCCCATCTTCAAGCACGGGCACGACACTAAGGACAATACTTAGTGCCGTGCCGTGCCAATGGGCACGCGAGCACGATAGTGTAGTGCCGTGCCCAGGCACTAAAACCACACAATCATTCCAAAAACTCAGAATTCAATGATCTTTTCAGATATATCATCAAATCAAAGCAATAATATGTCAAAACAGAGAATAAAGGCAGATCACAAAGATACAAACAAAGCAAAAGGAAGGAGCTGTGCAATGGCTGCCTCATTAAAAACCTGTCTAGGTAAAACTCACCCTTGTGAGAAACCCTAGACAGGGAAAAAGAGTGCAGCCAGCCCCAAAAGATTAATTGTTCATTACATCAACATCCAAGGTCCAAAGCATCCAGAGTTTTAAGATTACAGAACCATTACATAAATGAAATGACTAATCAAGATAAAGGTCTTCATAAGCAGCCTCCAGGTCCTTGTCCTCCACCATATGTTGTAGCCTTGATTCAGCAGCTTCCCAATCCTTGATGCATGCCAGCGCCTCCACAGTCTCAGGCTTCAACCTTCGCCGCCGTTCTTCAATGATCCTGCCAGTGGTGCTGAAAGTAGCTTCTGAAGAGATGGTAGAAACAGGCACACTGAAAACATCTTTAGCTAGGGTAGAAAGAACAGGATAAGTTAGTTTATGTTGATGCCACCAATGCAAGAGGTTGAAATCATCATCAAACTGACTGACAGTGTCACAATCCAGGTAGGTTGTGAGTTCAGAACCAGTGTTAGATGAAGCAGTTGCTGCATGAAGCAAGGTAGTAGCAGGAATATTCCTGGACATATTAAGATTAGGAGGAAGGACTTCATCATCATCCTCATATATATCAGCCCAAGCTGTTCTTTTCTTACCAGATAGGCTTGGAGGGGCAGCCCTTTTCTCCCTAACAGAACCATATAGATCATCATATTTATGATATAGTTTGAAAAGAAGGGTTCTAGTTTCAGTCAACTTGTTGCTATAATCAGCATCAGTAAGCAAATGTAACTTCCTAAGCACTTTATTGAAACCTTTAATTTTAGCTCTAGGATCCAAGATAAATGCAATGCAATACAGATGAGGTATGGTTCTCCAGTATTTATTGTACTTATCAATCATAGGTTGCACTACACCTCTAATATGTTCATCATTTTGATACTTATGCAGGTGTATAGCAATCTTAACAATATGATGAACCATAAGTGGAGCAGTAGGATAGTACACACCAGACAAAGCAACTGTTGAGTCATAAAACAGTTCAAGGAATGCCAGTATTTTAGTTGCCATAGCCCAATGATCATGAGTCAAAAGAAAGGGAGCATTTCTACCTCTAGGATAATTAGACTCAATGAAAGTATGCAAAATTTCCTTGTGGGGCATCAAATGTTTAAGCATCAGATATGTAGAGTTCCACCTGACATCCATGTCCAATCCAAAACTCCTAGGTCTAACAGAAGAAGCCATGCAATAACTTTTATATGCAGCAATTCTTTGGTTAGAAGCATTAAGCCATGATATTGCAGTTCTAAAAGCATCAAGCATAGGAGTAACAAGAACAAGAGCCTCCTTCACTATCAGGTTTATGATATGACAAGCACAACGTTGATGCAAAAACAGATCAGCACCCAAGTACTCCTTAAGTATAGGTTTCAGTGCATCAATGGCTTTTGTATTAGCAGAAGCATTGTCCAAAGTTACAGAAAAAACTTTGTTCTGTATACCATAATCATTAAGCACAACATTAACACGATCAGCAATGTTCTCAGCATTATGTGACACATCAATAAGCCTTAAACCGAGCACCCTTTTTTCAAGTTGCCAATCAGCATTAATATAATGAGCCACAACAGACAAGTAATCTTGTTTAGCATTTCCAGACCAGATATCAGAAGTAATAGCAACAGAAGAAATGGCACTACTCTTCATAGTTTCTATCAGAGCATCACGCTTATCATTGAAGTACTTAAGTAGATCTCTACCGGTAGTTTGCTTAGAAACAGCTTTAAATCTAGGGTTATGTGCAATGCGTATGTATTCTTCCCATGCCTCAGTTTCCCCAAGACGAAGAGGAAGGTCTAGCCTAGCAAGCAAACGAACAAGCTGAACACGAGCTCCTCGGAAGAACGACGGCCGAAGAGCTCCTCGGCATCCCCAACGAGATCGTCCTCATCGTCTCCGGTCAACCCGCAGAGCCGCATCTCCTCGTTTCCGGTCATGGTTAGACCGATCTCGTCCTCGTCTGACATCTCCGCCTCCGGTTCCTCAACGCCAAGGCCTGCCGAACGACAAAACCACAGAGAAGATTAAGACCGTGATTAAAACCACAGATTAAACCACAGACAAAACCACAGATTAGGGTTACGGCTCACCTCGCTTGACGGAGCACCAAAGACAATGGCGACGACGACGTTGCCAAGATCCGGCACCCTGGTACCTCAACGCATCAGAGCGGAGCCCCAAAGCTGCCGGAGTCCGGCAACGGCGACGTCTATGACGGAGACGAGAGAGAGAGGATGAGGGGAGATGGACGAGCCTACGATCACATCGACTTGTAGGAAGGAAGAAGAGGGGTAGGGGATGCCGATCCGTGTGCCCGTGAGCCGCCGCGGCCCTGGGCTTCTCACCGGACGACGGGAAGGAGGATCTAGGGTTTCAGCGCAGGGAGCCGGGGAGGAGGAGGCGCCGCATCGAGAGTGAGAGGAGGCGGAAGAAGAGGGGTGGGGGATGCCGATCCGTGTGCCCGTGAGCCGCCGCGGCGCTCTGCTTCTCACCGGACGACGGGAAGGAGGATCTAGGGTTTCAGCGCAGGGAGCCGGGGAGGAGGAGGCGCCGCATCGAGAGCGAGAGGAGGCGGAAGAAGAGGGGTGGGGGATGCCGATCCGTGTGCCCGTGAGCCGCCGCGGCGCTCTGCTTCTCACCGGACGAAGGGAAGAAGGAGGATCTAGGGTTTCAGCGCAGGGAGCCGGGAAGGAGGAAGCGCCGCATCGAGAGCGAGAGGATGAGGCAGGGGGTGGGGGGGGAATGAACTAGGGTTCTGGAAGTCGCCGCGGCGCCGGCTCGGCTTATATAGGCCCACGGCACCGTGCCGACCCCGTGCCGGCCGTTGGAGCGGGCCGTGCCCGGGCCGTGCCACCGTGCTGGCATCGCGGCCCAAGCACGGGCACGGTGCCGGGCCGTGCTTGGCACGGACACGATGGAGGCCGGGCCGGGCCGTTTTCGTATCGGGCTTTTTCGTATCGGGCCCGTGCCAGCCCGCTTAATTCGGCCCGTTTGGAAAACTATAGTGTAAAGAATTGTACTCGAATTATTATGCGGCCAGCACATGGGCATGGGCCTAGCTAGCTCACAACCATTCCACACACACACAGCCAGCTGCCGATTAGTTAACGTCTCAGCAGGCGAGGCGACCAGATCAGACCGGGGTGCATCATCTCGAGGATTAGGGTCAAGTAACAATCACTAGCCCTGAAGCTCTGTAATCTATACTACTAGTAGCGATCCACGGAGTTAATCAAGGCGACGATGATCCGGGATTACGCTACGAAAAAAATGCCTCGCCGGTCGTCGTGATCCACTGATCCTGATCCAGACAGGCAGGCCGAGACGTGCGCGCATCAGCTGCCAGTCCCAGGCCAGCCGTGGAGAAAAAAAAAGAAGCGAATTAATGCAGCGCACGACACGACATGGGTAAAACGCCCGCGTCGCGCGCACGACCTCCTCCTCTGTCGTCGCCGGCGTCATCCCGTCGGCGACCCGGCCGTCGTGCCAGCGTGTCATCCAGCCCAGCCCAACCCAGCCAACGTCGAGCCGAGCCTGCCGTGTGCCTCGGGCGCTTGGCGGCCCACGTCGTCGTTCAGGCAGGGTGCATCGCAGTCGCGACAGCCAATTTGGAACCGAAAAAATGCGGGGGAAACAATTCTCGCATTATTACATAAACTAGCCAGGTCCCCCGCGCTTCGCGCGGGTAGAACTGTTGCAAGCGGACTGGGACTGTTCATACCGGGTTAACACTGTTTACATGAGGTCGGTACTGTTTACCTGGATCCGGTACTGTAGTTACCGGGTGGTACTGTTCACGGAGACCCGGCACTGTAGTTACCTGGATCCGGTACTGTAGTTTAACGGGTGGTACTGTTCACGGAGACCCGTTACTGTAGCTAACACTGTAGAAACTGTAGCTAACTCACCACGTTTAAAGTCTTATATAGATACTCCAGGACTGCAATTCGGAGACCGTACGAACAATTCTGCCTCTGTGGGACTCTCGGATCTGATCGAAATCTTGGTCTGATTAGCCCTGATAAGTAGTACTAGTAGTTGCATCTTTCAGTGCACTCACCAATGATGCGCCGCGAGCCAATCAGCCGTAGCTGGATGCAGACGCTGACAGTGACAGGGGCAACCACTGGGAGGCGCATAGCAGCGTGGAAAGGCATCGTAGCCTGAGCAAGCCGATGCAAAGCAAGCATTCAGATCGAATCTGAGGGGCCAATCTCAATGGAAAGTTTTGTTAGGTTGTTTCTAAGACTGCCACATCATTTGAAATGAAATAAAACTTAGATGAAACACCTACTCTTAATGAAGAATTTTATTTCGTGGTTTTATAAGCATTTAATTCCAAGACTCATAGAGAGTTGATAATCGTGCCAAGAGAGTTTCATCTAGATGAAACCTATTTCTTCTCTCTCTTCTTAAATACACTATCACGTCATCAAAAATGTTTATGTGACAACTCATTTAATACAAATGAAACTCACATGAAACTTCCACTGAGATTGGCCTGACCCCACACAAAACAGAGCAACTGCAACTGCAAGTGTGCCTCGCCTCCTCCTTTAGTCCTTCCATCCACTTTGCTTTCCGTTTCCTGGGGACAAGACAAATCAAAGCTCCCAGGTGAATGGTGATTGTGATTCTTCCTCCTGGAGAGTGGAGAGTGGAGTACAGACCGCCAGAGTTGCTTCTGTGCAGTATCCAGCCAAACAGAAAAGAATCTGATTGTTCTTTCATCATGTACCGGAAAACTATTGATTTGTTTATTGCAGTGACAGTTTTGTCTGCAACTGCAAGCAGCCGAGCTGAATCCAGCAGGCGTCGCACCTCCTGTTCAGACTTAGATTGTAGACCAACCAACGAGTTCCAATTTTTCATGGAAGTGATCATTCTGATGAGCTGGTGAGCATATGGTCGGCAAGGAACAGTACCATCTTCAAAAATCAGCAACCTACAGTTGCACCCTGTTTTAGCTATATTTTAAGTCTGAATTCGCAATAGCTGTCCATAGAGCAAGAAACAAATGTTTCCCTTCCAGTGTAAATTGTCTGGACTCCCTGATGTAAGTACTTTCTGCTTTGTCCTCCTGTTTCATCAATCATCAAAAAAGGTAGGAGACCAACGGTCAACAACTCATCAAGCTGTTCCTAGCAAATGCCGCATTTTAAAGCATGGAAGGAAACAGCAGAAAAACAACTAAATTATTTGAAATTGTTTGCTGCACTGACACTCTGTTTCTCCGAAACAAAGAGCTGTGAATTGCGATGCACAAGCACAAACCATCCACTGTCATCAGAGTCATCATGAAACAAGGTACAGGGAGGGGGGGGGGGGGGGGGGGGGGGGGGGGAACAGGTCTCAGCTGGATCTATTTTTTTTATGTGGGTACAAATACAAAATAGACATCGACTAGTGGAATGCAACATGAGAACGAATCCACAGGGTAAAAACTGCCGCTTCTCCTTTGAGGAGATCGATCAGAAGACTGACGAGACGACCGCAGAGATCACGGCGAGAGCGACGCTGCCGCGGATCCCAGCCTGAAGCTTGAAACCGCTGCCGGAGGTGCTGTCGCTCGCCGGGTTAGCTGATGGCGTGACTGCAAGAGAAGAGTGACGACGGTTCCTAGTTAGCTGAGTACCAGTGGGTTATTGGTATTGGGTGAGACGAAGGGCTCAGAGTTGAGAGCACTCACTCTTGGAGGCGTTGGCGAAGAGGGCGTAGTCCGGCGAGCCCGGTTTCAGGTTCAGCAGGTCTATAGTACACAGGGGAGAGCATCATCAGGCATCAGGAAATATTAACCAAAAACATATACTCTCCCAAATCAAATCAACTTCTAGAGTTATCTTAAGTTAAGAGTAATTTAAATTTAACTAAATTTATAAAAAAAAGCACCTATATTTTTAGTATCACTGGATAGATACACCGTGTCATAGATGTTACCTTTTCTATCAAGTTAGCTAAACTTAGATAGTTAGCTGACGTTTGGTTCACAGCCAAAGATTCTGTGGCAAGTGTGGCGGCGCCTAAGCCGTGGCGGTCGAAATCGGCGCCGCAGCCGTGGCGTATTTTATAACGGGGAAATGCTGTGGTGGCCACGTTCAAGCTCTGAACCAAACAGCTGCCATGTGCTGGTGGCGAGCCGAACCTGAGGCAAGCAGGCTGTGGCCGTAAAGCAAACACCCCCTTAATCTTAACTTAAAGTGATTCTAGAAATTCATTTATATTGGGACCACGGTAAGAGTAGAAAACATCTGAAAATTTTTAATGCTTAACTATGCTAACAAAAATATCATTTTCCTTTTTAACAACAAAAATGACACTGAACAAAGGTCTGGTTTTAGACAGTACAGTAGGAAAGTTTGGAGCATGGGGGCTGGAACATGGACATGGAGATCAGATCCGCCCAAAGCCGGCCCAATTAGAGAACACAGCCCACTTTGCCACCATGGTTTGATGATTTTTAAGTACTATTGCAGTGTTGACACAACTTAGTACTGTAGAAGAAGAAGAACTAGTATATATGTTAGCAGCAAATCATAAGGATACCCTGGTTCCCTGAGATATTCTGTTTTCCCCAAAATTCACCACCAAAGTCGTTTCCCGTTTGCATAACCATGTTACTGAGTGCAAGTCTATCAGCCGGGGTGAAATCAGAGCTAGCAAATCACCAATTTGGAGCACCAGCAGAATAAATACGTATTATGATTAAGAAAGAAAACATGTGGAAACTGAGGACCTTGCATGGTCAGGACAAATCCTATTCTCAGTAAGAAGGAGAGGCGCTAGTACTCACTGATGCAGAGCGAGACGTTGGCGTTGGGGAGGTTGCAGGCGGCGGGGAGCGCGATGAGGCGGTCGAAGCGCAGGCCGAGCGACTGCACCTGGTTGCGCCCCGTGTGCACCTGCTGGATGATGTAGCAGAGGCACTCGGGTCGCGCCTTCTCCGTGTCGCCGACGTCGCCGCAGCAGGTGGATGAGGGCGACGCCGCGTGGCCCGTCGCGTAGTCCATGCAGTCCGTCAGCTTCCCGAAGTCCCCCTGGCACTTGCTCTGCAGCGGGTCCGCCGCCGGGGGCGACGACTGCGCCGCCGACAGCGCGGCCGCGGCAAGGCACCACAACGCCAGCAGGCACCACCGCCACTGCCTCCTGCTGGCCATGGCTGCTCCTCCCCCTCTGACGACCGACCTGCTGGCGCCTACGCCGAGGGCAGTGCGAAGGGTACGGTGGCCGGCCGGTCGTCGGTGACAGCTGGCGTCTGCTTGGGTGCTCGTGCCAGATGAGGATGAGGAGGAGGAGGAGGAGGGAAATGGAAATGAGGGCGGCGTGTGCGGCCGGCGTTTATAGGCTGGCCGGGGCGGCGGGACGGGAGGCGGGCGCGCATTGAAGCCGGAGCGGTGAGAGTTGGATGACGCATTGAATTGAAGCGCGGGAAGAGTAGTAATTTCCTTCCCGGTACGTGTCGCCGTCACGTACTGTTGCGCACACCACGTAGGAGTAGGTGTCAGCCGCAGCGACGGGCGGTACAAGTGTACGCCTGCTACCAGCGTCCGGCGACGACGTGTCCCTCCCCTCCCCTCCCCATCTGCCGCTGCTCCGCTCCGGCCGTTGTAGACAGCGCCGTTACTCATGCGAATCGCGTGGCTCCTTCCTTCCTTCCTTTCCCAGCGCCAGCCGTTGCTCGCCTCGCGCTGCAGCCTGCTTGCTTCTGGATGGATGGATGTCTTGGGCGGCGGCGGCGGGCCCGTCGCATCTGCGGCGCTGACCGCCGATGAAGCGGGGGCGAAGCTTCAAGCCTGCCTGCGCCTTGAATGCGATGCAGATGGGGGGGGGGGGGGGGGGCGGTCGGCGACGGTGCATGGCTATCCATCACCATCATCCTCTCGTTGCACGGGGCGGCACTCGGCAGGCGGCGGCCATTTCGGCGTGAGCGCGGGTGGCGTCGACCCGCACGGCACGCGGCGCCGTTGCGTCGGGCCGGAAGTTTTTCCTGTCCTGGGGGACCTGCCGACGAGCTGCTCGTTCCGTTGAGAGCCAGCCAGCCAGGCAGGCTCGTGGTGGGCACGGCCAGGCCACCGCCGAATCGCCAAGGAGACTGTTCAGCCACGTTCGTTCGTCTTCCTGATCCTGCCTGCCAGACGGTCCTAGCGCCGGTTTAGATTAAAAAATTTTACAAAATGGTACTGTAGCAAGGTTTGTTGTTATTTGGCAATTAGTGTCCAATCATGATTTTATTAGGCTTAAAAGATTCGTCTCGTCCATTTCGTCTAAACTGTGTAATTAGTTTTATTTTTTATCTATATTTAATGCTTCATGCATGTGTCTAAAGATTCGATGTGATAGGGAATCTAAAAAAATTTTGCAAAATTTTCTGGAAACTAAACTGGGGCCTACTGAGCTGCCATGCCAAGTCCTGCCCTTCCCCAGCTGGCAGTTGTGCGCCATTGATTACGCTTACGCCGCCTGGCTCGAGCTCCACTCGGACTTGGGTGCCTGCCCTGCCGGTACATGCTCCAAGTATGCACACTGCGAGTCCTACTGGTTCACACGTTGCTGTCCAATTCATTCCCTCCATCGATCCGTGTTGTTCTACTAGTAGTCTAGATGCAAGCTAAGCTCACGTACGCACTGCACCAAACAGCGGCACGGCACTTAAACCGGTCCACGGTACAGGGCGCCGTTGCTTGACATGGACGCGCTCCATCGCCATCGCTTTATCACGCATGCCAATGGCTCCTCAATCTTTGCTTTAGGCCTAGTTTGGTTCCAAAAAATTTTGCAAAAGAATAGTAGATTTCCCGTCACATCGAATCTTTAGACGCATGTGTAAAGCATTAAATATAGATAAAAAATAAAACTAATTACACAGTTTAGACGAAATGGACGAGACGAATCTTTTAAGCCTAATTAGACCATGATTGGACACTAATTACCAAATAACAACGAAAATGCTACCGTTGCATTTTGCCAAAAAATTTACCAACTAAACCAGGCCTTACACTTGCACAGCGAAGTGATGCTTCTGTGAGCACCTGCTCTGACCTGACAACGAATGTTACCAGAACGAACCAAACCATGAGACCCAAGAGGCGCATGCGGCCTTCCACACGCGTAACAGCTGACGAACGCTGCGGGCAACCCGATCAGTAACTGAATTCAGGCACGGTGGTTGGGCGCTGATGGATTGGCGAGATTGGTTAGTTGGGCAGGGCCAGCCCTCGCCTCAAAGTGCATCGACACGACACACACCTCCATCTAGAGAGCCGGCAGCTGAGGCTGGAGATTCGCCGTCTTCAATTCTGCCCTGTTCCGCTGGAGGCCCAGCCATTTATTATCCTTGGGGAAACCAGGCCGTTCCAGCCCCAATTGCCTCTGCAAACAACGGGCGCATCGGTAGTACACGTACATCCGTCTACGGCAACTCGTTCAGGCCTTATTTAGATCTCAGAATTCACCTTCAAATTCTATTATGCAAAAAAAAGATTCCTCATTACATTAAAATGTCGGTACATATATAGAGTACTAAATATAGATGAAATCAAAAACTAATTACACAGTTTTGTTGTACTTTGCGAGACGAACATTTTAAGTCTAATTAATCAAAATTTAGACAATTATTACCAAAAAAAAAAGTGCTATAGTCCTCGGGGGTGGCACTGTGCAAATTCGGCCACCCCCGAGTTGGGGATCTAAACAAGACCTCAGTTGTGTGCAGTTTGCACAGAAAACTCTATCTTATACAGTTGTGCTGATATTCTGATAAGCTGGCTGAAAAAAACTATTGACTGATTTGTTGTAAGACAAAAACATTGTTCCGGCTGAAAAAATAAGCTGAAAAGTACGGATTATAAGCCGGAAGAACAGAGCCAAAACCTTGTTGCTGTTGGGTAGTAGTAGGACTGTACTACAGAAACAAACGCCCTGTTCATCCGACTTATGATCCGTCTTTTTCAGCTTGTTTTTTTTAGCCAGAACAGTATTTTTCTCTCACAACAAATCCAACAGTGCTTTTCAGCCGGAGCCGAACGGGACCCAAGTGAAAAAAAATGTTGAGGCAAAAATGAAGGCTAAATTGACGGTTTAAACTTGAACGAGGCAGGCATTTAACACTCCAATTAGTTTTCGCAAAGTACAGCAAAACTGTGCAATTAGTTTTTAATTTCATCTACATTTAACACTCCATGCATGTGCCGGTATTTTGATGTGATGGAGAATCTTCTTTTTTATAGTAAAATTTAGGAGAAAATTTGGAATGGCCTACGGCAACTCGTTCAGTTGTGTGCAGTGTGCTACACCGGCACAGAAAACTCTATCTTGTACAGACAAAACCTTGTTGCTGTTGGGTAGTAGTAGGACTACTACAGAAACAAGGTGAAAAAAAATGTTGAGGCAACAATGAAGGCTAAATTGACGGTTTAAACTTGAAGAGTTCTCATATGTGCAATCACAAAAGATTACATGTAACTGGAGTCCACAAACAAGCAGTATTAGCTGATCTAGCAACCATTGGATTCGCTGTAACGGTTATGTCGGTATGATCATGGTGGCTACAAGGGGGGAGTTGGCTACTAGCAGATTCTTAAACCCTAGACGTTCCCAGCTTGCGCTCGAAGAGCCGACGCAGGAGATACACTTGGATGACACTGGTGGCGATCAATGCCGCTGACTCAAAGAGCGCCTTATGGACTGCCCTCCTGCTCATGTTTTCATTCACTGTGACACACAAGGAGAGATGATTAGCTCACAGATCTTGGGATGATACCAGCTTGCCAAAGTTTAATAGCAGCTTAGATAAAGCCAAGGTCAAAATGTAATGAGGCAATTCACTGCCTAGGAGGAAGCATGAGAACAGATACTGAGGCTAGGGGCATCGATAAAAAATTACAAGCAAAAACAGAACACAGGAGAAACTATAATGTCCTTACCAGGTCCCACAAAGCATGAGACTTGTTTAGCTCACCTCAACAGAAATTCAGTACAGCTTTGCCTTAATTCCTATATAAAATGAATCTATATATTTTCAAACTTATTACTCCTGCTAAGCTATTCTTTCATGATATTAATGTCATTTGTTAATCAAACCTGCCCAGAAACCACCAAGAACTATTGTGCAGATGACTCCTCATGATATTATTAAGTTAGTACAAATTAAACAAGACAGGGGTGTAAGGTGAAAAACACTCAAAATAGTATTTTTAAGGAGAAGGAAAAGGGGGATACTTACATATTGCTTGACGGTCAGTTTGGGCCTCTAGCCAGTGCTGTTCAAACTGAATATTGTAAAGTGCCTCGTCTAACTTGGCTATTTGCTCGAAAAGTGGTGCAAAATGCTCTGCGTCACATCAAGAAAACAGAAGTTGAGTGCTAAGTTTTTGCTAACTATAGTTAAGAGAACTTTACAGATCGTTATATTCTTACCATCTTTGGCATGCTGCTCGAAATATGAAAAATGGCCAACATGCACATCAAAGTCTATAGTTTCGTGATATGGGGATTTATTCGTGAAGCAGAAGCGATGGACACCTCTCTTCTGAACTATGAACTCAAACTTATCACTGGTCTTATCTCTAGAATCACGGACTTGAGCGCCATTAGGATCCTTAACCTGTCATCAGTCAAGATGGTGTCACAGTTGGAACATTAGGTCAAACAAGGGAAATTTCTATATCCAGGAAAGGGTCCACAGTGCTTGTGTTAATGAGGCTAACAAGCACCAAATAAGACTAGTTAACGAGCTTATTAAGTCAGACTGTCCAATCCATCAAAACTTTGTTGTGGCAAAAGAAAGTAAGGACAGGAGTTCAAAACTCGGTTCGATTAACAGAGCAACAGGAGTTCAAAGTTAAAACTGTCACCAGCCAACTAATTTCTTGACGATAGATCCACAATGACGTTCTGGAGGAGCCATTAGTTATCAAAGACTAACAATAAAAAGGAACAAATACAATTAGAGGATTTTTTTTTCATTGCACAAATTGAATAGCTTACATCTACATAATCCAAACCCTTAAATTTCAGATTCTGTTATCTTTCAGTCAGAAAATAAGGCAACAAACAACTTTAGTTAAGGCTACTAAGTTCCACAGATCATGGCATATGCTTAAAGCCCCACACCACATTGCTTCCATCCAATAATTGGACTGTAGCGATCTAATCCCCATCCGTCCAATGGGGCATTCCAATGTCCATTTCTTCACACCCATAATCTATGATGCAACCCCTTTAAATAGTAGCATAGGTGCATATGTAATTTTGTTGAATTATTACTTCATCACTTCATTGTTGTACCCTAGTAGTTGTTTAGTGCTGGAGCAAGGTGAATTAGGCTTTAGATTCCCCAGTAATAAACTAATAATAATATTATTGGTGGTATTTTTATATGGCTTTACGACATTTATATTGTTTGTTGGAGGCTCATGTTGGATTTCATCTCTAGCCTACCCCAACTTGCTTGGGACTAGATGGTTTTGTTGTTGCTGTTGTTCAAGTGACTGCAAGCATCCATGGCAACTTCCAACAAATCCTATAAACCATAAGTTGTCACAGGCACACATATACTGAAACAAACAACAAACAGCAAAAACTTAAAGGGTAGGGTAGCACATAATTTGAACTGCTAAAGTAACTCAGTTCTGAACAACAATGCAATATATTTTGACACACTACAAGCATCATGTCATCATGAGGTCATGACAGTTGTAATAACTATATTATAGCTTCAGAGATACTGCAGCAGACAGAATAGCAGAACAACTAGCAAACAAGGGGCAATAAGACTTTCTAGATACGTCCAAGAATGCATCAACCAAACATTTACATGCATAGTTAATTTGCCAATTACTGTTGGACGCACACAGGCTCAGACAGAATCAGTAGTCCCTTACCACAAGATCGACGCCTTCCTCGCTGTAATGCCACGGGGTGTCAGCCTTGATGACGACGAAGGAGACATGGACAGTATCCCCCTCGTACTCCACGTTATGCGAGAAGCACTCTTCCCTGTCGATCACGAAGCGGATGCCCTCGGCCGGGCGCAGGAACAGCAGCACGGCGCAGAGCACCGATAAACAGCACGCCGTTCTCCAGCTCAGCCCCTCCATGGCGTGCTCTGCTGCCAGTGCCAGAAAACGACTACTGATTCCACGAGCCTCCCTGCAGAGACGAAATCCCCAAGCTGTCAACAGAACAGAGAGAACAGATCAGGTGGATCAGGGGCGCAAACACGGTTCGGAAGGGCTGAATCGGGGGAGGAACGGGATGTGGGTAAAGGGAGGCACGCGGCTTGCCCGGTAAAGCACCGCAGCCGTAAACTCTGTTCGATGGAGTTCGCTCCCCACCCTGCGACTCCAGGCTCCGATCGGGCTGGCAGCGAGTACCGGAGCGAGATCTGACCGGGGCCGCATGCCCTATGGACGTAATCGCCGATCGGGAGAGGGCGAGTTGGACGGGGAAGAAGAGGCGCAGAGACTCGTTACCTGCTGCTGCTCGGAGCTGGCGAGGTCGCCGCTCGCCTCCGGCGATCTGGGCGGCGCTTCCACTCCACCTCGGTGAGGAAGCAATCGATCGAGAGAGGAGAGAAGCCACGAAGCGAGCTGACCGAGGCGACAACCCGTCCGCGTGGAAGAAAGGAGGTTTCTTTCCCACCGTTTGACGCGAGATCGGGCTGGCCCTATCGGGACGGGCCGTGCGGGCCGCTGGGGACGGAAATCGGTATGGAATCGGCCGAGGCGATGATGGGCTATGGACCCCTCTCCGTCTCTGGGCTTTGGCAACCAGGCCTGCGGCCCAAATGTTGGGCCTACCCCCGCATAGAGGCCCAAATGTAGAAGGCTTCAGCAGGAGGGGTGTTTTTTGCAGGCGTCAACATGGGCTTTCACTGACCGCTGCACGGTTCAAAATGGACAGCTAGCAGAGCGTGTGTTCAGTGGGTGAAAAGTTACCGTAGCACCTTGATTGTTATTTGGCAAAATTTGTCCAATCATAGACTAACTAGGCTCAAAAGATTCGTCTCGACATTTACAGACAAACTATGCAATTAGTTATCTTTTTTACCTATATTTAATGCTTCATGCATGCATCCAAAGATTCGATATGATGGGTGAAAGAGGAAATATTTTAGGTTTGCATGAAAAGTGAACACACCCTGAATTCGTTTTCCCCTGTCAGAGAGAATTGATCGTGCACGCCCGTTTTTCTCTACAGTAGTGCACAATCACCGCTCCGCACTGCTGTACGTACGTCGGCACGACGCGTCCCCTGTACCCACCCGGACGCTACTCCTGCCTGCCTCTGTGCGACTTTGTGCCTCATCGATTGCATGTTTGCGTAGTGTACAGTAAAAGGGAAACAATGTTACTGTGCGTCGCATCAGCCGCAACGCGATTGGCCAATTGCTCACCCTGTACATGGGCTGGTTCAAACCGCACCAACCCGTGAAACCGGCCCATACAAAACCGTCCTGTGATCTATGCATGGGTTGGTTTGGGTACGGTCCGGAAGCCGCTAACCCGTACGTGAGGCCATCTTGTCCGGTGGCGGCGCGCAGCCCCATCTTGTCCGGCGGCGGCGGCGGCATGCAGACTCACTATAGCAGGCGGCGGTGCCGTGGTCTCGACCAGGCCGAAGGTGGAGCCGTCCGGCGGCACGCCCATCTTCACCTGCAGCAGCGGCGACATGGTGATTCCGTGCCTAGCCGCGGATTCACCACCGCCCTCAGCGGTGGCACCAGCATCTAATTGCAAATCCCTACGTCAAGATTTGGAGCCCCTGCTAGTCCTCCCGTCCCCAACGTCGTCGTTCTCGTGTGGCAGGCCTTCGTCTCTGCACCGGCAAGGGGAGCCGATGGGCAGCCCGCGATGGGAGATCCCTGGAGCATCTCTTCGCCACGCAGCTCGCATCGCACCTTCAGACGCACGCCAAGCTGTGCTCGCGTGGTCAGCGGCGGCAGAACTCGACGGGCGGCGGCGCACAGCTTTGAGGTCTTCTCCAACGCCGGCCAACGCACCTTCAGATGCATGCTAAGCTGCGCTCGTGGTGCACCTTCAGACGCACGGGAAAGGCCGAGTGCAAGGACTTAAACGCCACCAGGCTCAACTCGACGCTCTCCCTGGCGGGCTCCATGCGATGCATCGCGGGCCGGAGCCTGGACCGGAGTCCGGAGGACGGCGTCGTGCCAGGAGCGGAGGAGCAGCCTTGATGCGGCGGCGGCCCGAGGCGTGGCGCTCACCAGGTCGTCCAGCTGCATCCCGCAGTTCCTCGGCGACGTGGTCAACGGAGCTGCTGCCGGCGACCGCTGCAGGTGACTACCGCGGTACCGCCATGCCTAACCCGTGGAACCCGTGGAACTTGCGGGTTCTAGACCGTGGCACTGCGTCGTCTGTGGGTTGGGGCGGTTTTTGGCCACAAACCGCATTAACCAGCCCATGAACAGGCTGACCAATTGCAACCGCGACAGAGATTCCGAGGCCGTTAGTGCATCGTCCCGCAAAGTACACACGCGGCAGTCAATCGCTGGTGGTACACTCCCCACGATAAAATTACGACGGCTAGGAAGGAGTAGGAGTAGCAGCGTCGTCCTGTCGTCCTGATTCTGGCACATGCAACATGCATGCCCGTGTTTGTCTGGGACTGGGAGCGAGAGACAGGCAGAGAGCCCTCGTCGCTGCGTGCATGTGCGCGTCTCATAGTTTTCAGTTTTCACTCTAGTTCCCCCAGTTCCCCCAAATTCCACTATGCCTTTGTTTAGATACTCAAATTCACTCCCAAATTTCACTATAAAAAAGAAGATTCCCCGTCACATCAAAATGTCGGCACATATATGGAGTACTAAATGTAGATGAAATCAAAAACTAATTGCACAGTTTTGTTCTACTTTGCGAGACAAATATTTTAAGCCTAATTAATCAATATTTGGACAATTATTACTAAATAAAAACAAAATTGCTACAGTGTGACGGGACATTTACTATGCAGATTTGGCCTGATAAATTTGGCATCTAAACATGGCCTATGTAAAAAAAAAAGATTCTCCGTCACATAAAAATGTCAGCAAATGCATGGAGTACTAAATGTTGATGAAATCAAAAACTAATTGCACAGTTTTGTTGTACTTTGCGAGACGAACATTTTAAGGCTAGTTAGTCAAAATTTAGATAATTTTTACCAAATACAAACGAAATGCTACAGGAATTCTGATACAGTATTTTTCTCCCCAATTCTATGAACTAAACGAGGCCCAGGTTTTTTTTGGTTGAAGAAACACCAAAGTGAAGTTAGTTAAATTACCGCGCCGTAGGGCCGTAGGGCGTAGGCACAGCATCTCACAGATTTCAGTTCTCACCGTGTCAGCCGGCCGCGACGACGAGCCGAGCGCGCGAGCCTCGGTGACTCGATCGGTTACGTCTCACTCTCACGTGACGAGCCGTACGGACGGAGGGTTAATGTATCCATGCATGCTACTGGCCTAGCTAAGACTACCCGCACCGTGTCCTGCACCCGCGTCCGGTAAAGGCCACATCGGCGTATAGCGTCGAAGTAGTGCTGCAGCGGGAGCCTCCAAATGATACGCAATCGAGTTTCATCCGTTAAATATGGCGCGGCACAGTACTTTTACAGGTCCTCTTCTATCCGACTGCCAGTGCCGCGCATCCCCACCTCGTTGCCACTGCTCGCGTGCGGAGGGTGCGAGAGAGTGACAGGGAGAGGATAGACGCGGGCCCCGTTGCTGCTACTAACAAAAAAATGTTATAACTCACAAACTAAAAAGCCAAATTAAATTCCGATTGCACCATTAAATTCGTTTCAATAAATTCTTCAAA
Organism: Saccharum hybrid cultivar R570; assembly: GCA_038087645.1. NCBI lineage: Eukaryota > Viridiplantae > Streptophyta > Magnoliopsida > Poales > Poaceae > Saccharum > Saccharum hybrid cultivar. Next base: position 14,101,042 of record JAQSUU010000598.1, read on the forward strand.
ACTAAATCTCACATGGATATATTTAGATAAAGTGACAAGTGGGTCCCACAGTGGATAGAGGATGATATAGAGGATGGATGGATGGATGGATGCGAAAAAACTGTATATTTTATGGTGACTAGGATGGAATATTCCTTTTAGAGGATGAATATAGAGGTCCATGAGTGCGAATAGTCTAAGCGTGGCGTGGCGTAGCCCACTTTGATGAGGCTCCTCTTCGACCAGCAGCAACCACGGAGGCAGCACATGGCAAGCCATATATAGTCAACACATTTTATGGTGACTAGGATGAAATATTCCTTTTAGAGGATGAATATAGAGGTCCATGAGTGCGAATAGTCTAAGCGTGGCGTGGCGTAGCCCACTTTGATGAGGCTCCTCTTCGACCAGCAGCAACCACGGAGGCAGCACATGGCAAGCCATATATAGTCAACACGCTAAGCCAGCCGCCGCTAGTGGAACACGCATGTATGCATGCTTTCACTACCACGATGGTGCCGATGTATATCTCCATCGCTCAAAGCTAAAAGGAGCATGAGAGGATAACAATAATAATACGTATAGTAATGAGTAAAAATAAATTAAAACAGAGGGGGTATAGAGGGAAGCAGATGCGGTGCGGTGGAGTGCGCGCGTGGTGGCGCGGTGCGTGCAAGCGCATGCATGCACGCAGGCACCAAGAGGCAGCCCACGCCAGCGCCACGCCGCTGCACGCAGCGGCAGCGGCACCGTACATCAAGCGGCAGCGGCAGCGGCAGCAGCAGGGCCGCACATGCATTAGCTAATAAGCTAACTCGTGCGTTCGTCTGTCCTGTGTCCACGTATACTACGAGCGCGCCGCGGGCCGGCGACGTGCCGGCCGTAAAATAATGAGGCGGCCGGAGACTGGCCAGCAGAGCCGTCGTCGTTTCGCGCAGTCTCGTCGGTCGATCGGTCGTCTCGTCTCCTCCTCCGTCGCCCGGCCCGGCAGGCCGCGGATGCCGCAGCGATTCGCGCTGCGGCGGCCTGCGGGGCGCACATGCCACTACGCCGCGCCGGCGTGCAGGGTACGTACGGTGGCGGACAAGGCGCGCGGGGACAAAGCAAGGTTCAAACACCCACAAGGCAAGGCCTGAGTCGAGTCAATCGGAGCCGGGCAGCCGGCGGTGGAGCAGCAAGCAGATTCTCCCACCCGTCAGAGCCCAGAGAAGGGAATCTCATTCTCATCTTCATCCCATTCAAAGCTATATATATAGGCAACAGGCGCCTAGCTAGTGATCGACCACCAGCCTATCTTGGCGTTGGCGGTGGCGGTGGCGGGTACTGTGTTCTTTCTAATAACGGCATCGTGTGGCCAATCGCCGACTGGGTATCCTCATTCTGCCAAGCCCATTTTGTTAATCCAATCGGCCGGCGGCTCCGTAATTTGGCAGTAACTGTCAGGGAATATTACCTGTCACTAGGGCACAGTTTATTGGTAATTATTACTCCAGTAAGCATCTGATGATGCTGCAGAGTGGTGCATGCAGAAGCTAGTATATGCTAATCGTACGTCCTCCATGCACCGTGCATGCATATGGCTCTGGATTTACCGGTTTTTAGCTGCTAGCGGCCTATATACAGCATACAGTAGTACTTACTAGCTAGTACGTACATGTGCATGGCTCTGGATTTTCCGGTTTTTAGCTGCTAGCGTCCTATACAGTATACACTAGTACTTACTAGCTAGTACGTACAGTGCTTAGCGCTGCTCAGCTAGTGTTGATTGGTTAATGTTTCAATTGTCTGTATCCTGTTTGTTTGACTGCTTAAACAACGTTATTGCTTGGGCGCGTTTGTTTGGGCGTGGCGCGTGACCTGCCGATGCAGTGTATCGTCGTTCGTGCAGCAGCCAGACGACTGCGTGTGTGTGGCTTTGTACTGCAAATCAATCTATTATTTTAAAACTGTTCCTAGACATTTTTTTTTCGTTTTTACTATCAATGTACAAGCATTTGTGTTGTATATAGATTCATTTGTAAAATACATATCACTAAATTTATCTTTTGGGAGTGTTTAGTTATCCGTCGACAAATTTTATATGATCAAATCTGTCAGATATTTTATACATGCAACCCAATAGACATCTTAAAGTACAAATCAAACGTATAGAAATCTTACAGATTTAGTACCAAATAATTTGTCAACGGATAAATAATAGTAAACGTGTTATCTTTAAAAGTATTTTTACAAGAGGCTATTTCTTTTCTTTTTCTTTTTTGGAAGAAAGAGAAATTAAACTTTACTCACTGGTCAGATGCAGCAGTCCCGAGCAACCAGCTGCATCGCGTACTGAGAACCTGCATACGCCACACCGTAGTGTAAAATACGTGCCAGTTACACTAGCTCACGAGCGATCACATTTCGTCGTCATCTCCTTGCAACCTGGAATTCAATTTCATTTCTGGCAGCGCTCCACCTACCTCATGATTCAAAAGGTACATAAGATGAGATTCTTACAGGAGGTTATTTCGTTTTAATATTATGGGGCCAAAATACTCCAAGCCATGAGAGAAATTATTCCTCAGCGTGTCCAAAATAAAACAACAAAACATGAGAGAACATTATTCCTCACCGTGAGGAATAATTTTTTACTAACATTTGTACTCCAAGACATTATATAAAAAAGTGTATAGATAGATTGTGTTGGCTATATATCTACAAAAGCTAGCAAGACTTACAATTTGGAATAGAAAATATAAGCAATTTTGATTGTTTATGGAGCCTAAGTTTAGTTTATGGACACCACTGCACACACGACTTCATCCGCACGCCCGCAGCCCCATCTTCCTCATGTTCGTCTTCTTTGCGACCCCTTCCTCCTCCACCCCCGTCTCCTCCCCCACCGCCCCCCGGCCAGCAGCTCCCTCGCTGCCAACCGTGCCATCCACCTCCCTACTTTGCCGACCCCATCCTCCTCTTTGTCCTCGCCCACACCGCTATCCACCTTCTTCACCTACACCTCCCACATGCTGTCGCAAGCTCCGGCCATGACCTCCTTCCGCTGTGAGCTCTGACCATGGGCACCCCCGCCCCAACCTAGCCTAGCCACCTCCGCCGCCGCTAGAACCCTAAGGTCGCCCTCCCACCGTCCCCGCCTCCTAGCCACCCTGCCTCCCCTGAGTCCCTTCTCCTCTAAGCCTGCCGAAGTTGGGAAAGAAGAGGGAGAGAGTCTTTCTTCTTCGTCAGCATGGACGCATTGGACGGCACGAACAGTGGACGCACACATTGAACGGTGGGTGCGGTGTGCGTGCCATGGCTCCGAGGCCTGCACGCTCGGAAATTAGCTTTCTGTTAGTTATTCATCGATTTCTAACACTTGTTTGTCTGGAAATTACTGGCCCATGCTGGGGCTATAACACGGGGTTGACGGATTAGTTATTATTATAAAAAAAATGGAATAGTGGGTATGCGATATAGAGGATAGAGAAAGTGCTAGCCTCTGCTAGGGACCAAATTAAAGGCCATCCATGCATGGAGGAAGAAAGCCAGGTATATAACTAATAATATAACATAATCGTGAACTAGAGAAGCACGGCCGGCATCGTGCGAGCTAGTCAATCCGGCCATCCGGGGATCGGAGGCACAGGAGCGCGTGCGGAGGCTTCTCCTGCCTCGCCCACACGGCAAGGGCCGGTTTAGATGCAAAATATTTTGCAAAATAATACTGTAGCAAATTTCGTTGTTATTTGTCAATTAGTGTTCATTTATGGTCTAACTAGGCTTAAAAGATTCGTCTCGTCCATTTCGTCTAAACTATGTAATTACTTTTATTTTTTATCTATATTTAATGTTTCATGCATGTGTCTAAAGATTTGATGTGACGGAGAACGTTGAAAATTTTTATAAAATTTCTGGCAACTAAACAGGGCCCAAGGCCAGCAGGCACTGAACCATTTCAGCAGCTTGCAGGCACGCGCGCCTGCATGCAGCTGGGAGAGGAAGCGAGCAGAGCGCGCGGACGCTTCATGCTCTGTATCGTTGTGCAAGGATCGACCGGAGAGCAGCAAGCTACGCTAGCCACCCCCTGTTTGCTCTCGGTACTTGCTCGCGAGTCAGCCGCTCAACAGTGCCGCTGGCATGCAGCGAGCGCGCGGTGCAGTGTAGTGTACGTAGCTCTCCGGCCAGTTCAGCTGCGTCTGCATGCACGGCGTGCCTCGATCGGCACCGTACCGGTGAGCGTGACTCACCGCTGACGATGCTGCCGTACATATGGCCGGCCTGGCGCTGCTGTACTGTAGACGACTCGGGATGTTCGACGTTCTGGCCAGGATCAGCCACATTTATGTACGGCGAGTCGGCGACGCTCTCCTCCATCTGGCAACGAGCTCCTGGGAGCAACGGCGCACCTGGCGTTTCCTTGCTGCGTTTGTAGTAGACAGGTGTGCGGCGGAGAGGGAGGACCGGCCGGAAGAAATACTGAACCACCTGGCACGTAATTAATGTTCTGTCAAATCAGCTGAGATTCTGATCGGTAGGGATGAAAAGGAAAATAATAATCTCTGATTTTCGTAAATCGTTTTCGAGTTTTTTTATGATTTTTAGACCTAAACGAAAACGGTAGCAGTAATCAAAAAAACGAAAATAATAACGGTAAAAATAATCGGAAATAAAAGCAAAAATGATTTTATCCTCTTCCGATCGTTTTCTAAGATTCTTGTATTTAACCAGTAATTTATCATAGATAATTACCAATTCAAGGGCCTTTAATTAATGATGAATACTAATTTATTTATAGACTATACGATGCATTACAATCTGCACACGCAAGCACATAAGGCAAATATTTTTTTTTAAAGAAACTCATCTGCACACGCAAGCACATAAGACAATTTTTTTTAAAGGAACTATCTATACGGCAGTATTTCATCTGTATAACAGGAAGGCAATCAGCCAATCACCCAATCACTTGCTACACCTTAACTCTAATAATTCATGTTTTGATCACTATGCTACGTCGAATCAACTTATGTCTTTGCCAAGAATTGTCATACTGTTGCATCGTTGGCCACTGTTTGAGACCTAAGATAGTGTGAACTGTATGGTTTTAGCTTGTGATATTGTTAATTTATCATTATCATGTGAGATAGGTTGAGTTATATAAATCTTCTTATGTTCTACGGTTTGGCGTGTTTATCGTTTTTTAGGATATCGTTCTTGTGGATTCCGATCGTTATCGATGTATTTTTTCGATTGACTACTATTGTTTTCAAAATTACCGGAATATCGGCGCCGTATTCGTATTCGACCGTATCATATCGATTTTTTTTCGAGAAAAAAAATAAAAATAGAAGTGATTTGGCCTCCTATGGATCGTTGCTGATCGTTTTCATCCCTACTGATCAGCTTAGAAATCTGATGATGATTAGATATGTCCAAACGGCAAACCGGCCACCATATTATTTGAGAAGGGAAAGTGCACAATACTAGTAACTGTCATATGGGAAAAGGGGAGATCAATTCCGAAGAGAGATCTCATAAAATCTGAGAGGGCACTTGGTAAGTTGCAAGCTGGAAAGGCAGAGAAACGGTTGACGCTTGGTAAAAGAGAGGTTCGGTTCCGGACCAAAGATGGGCGCAGATAGAATGCAAAAGAGAAGATATCGTTCTATCTCCTGGGAGTATCGGCCAAGCTGCCCAGTGCCCACACACACACACACAAGCTTAGCTCACATGCTGATACTGTTGTCCAAATCGGGCCAGGGACCACTCATTGTTCTCCAATTGCGAGTTGGTTCGAAGCATTCGACACGCGGGTATTCAAATCGATCCTGTTTGAGGTACATGGAGGTAAATAGTGCACCGTGCAGGTTGCATGATTGGTAATTACTGGTTAACAAGTCAACTGATGAGCCGTCACGTTTTAGTCATTTTTTTTGTGTACTTCCTTCCTCCAGAAAAGAATGTAATTCTAGCACAGTATTATGGTTTTGTACAAGTTCGATCAATTATAAATACAAATTATCAATATTTATGATATCAAATAAATATTATTAGATTAATTACGAAAATATATTTTTATAATAAATTATTTTAGAGTCGTAAGTGTGAATAGTATTTACTAGAAATTTGATTAAATCTGAACAACTTTTGTTAGCACACAACACATAGTTGCATTCTTTTCTGGATAGAGGGAGTAATTGCTATCGGCCATCTTGGTGTAGTAAATTAAAGCCATTCCCAAGGTCAACTGAGTATCTTAATTGTGAAGGCTACAAGTCCAAGCCATACAATGCAATGTTCTCGTTGACCTTTGTTATTTCGTAATAAAAGGATAAAGAAAAAGAAAAGAGAAGAAGAGGTGCAGGTTGACCTTTGGCATTCCAAAGGTCCTCTCTATCGTGCTACATGATCCAGGCTACGCAAACCTTCCGTCAATAACATATTCTGACCAATGCGATCGTGCCATGGCACTAAGCAGCCAATACAATGTTTGCCACCCTAATCCGCTCATTCAAGTTTTTTATTATTGTCCAAATGTAAGAGCCGTGCAAGCATATTTGCCGTGGACGTTTTCTACCGTGATCTCTCAAAGATTTATGTTGCTCGAATAAAAAAACGAGTTCTATATTGTGCGACCATGGGCGCACCGGCCCGACAGATCTTCCATCGACCCAAATGTCAGAACAGTTTCCACGTTTTGGACACGTGAGAAAACTATTCAGATCTTTCATCCAAATTTCCCACCACATTCAAAGCATCTCTCTCTAGCCTCTAGGTTCAAGATTTAAATGTTCTTTAATTTAATTATTACTTAGATCATATCTCAAAGATATCTTCTGCCTGCAGCCATCGGGAAAAATGGGAACTACACTTACATTGCATGATTAAATATCTGGAGAGAAAAAAAAACATGTTATTCTACGGATGTACTCCCTCCGTCTATGAAATGCGTGTTAGTCAAACTTTCCTAAGCTTGACTAACTTTATAAAAAGTATTAGCAACATTTATATCATTAAATAAATTTATTATAAAAGTTTATTCCGTGATTTATCTAATAATACTAATTATGCATTGTAAATATTAATATTATTCTATATATAATTGGTTAAAGTTAAAAAGATTTGAATGTTCTTTAATTTATTTACTTAGATCATATCTCAAAGATCTTCTACCCGCAGCCGTTGGGAAGAATGGGAAGTACTTACTCTGTCAACAAAAATAATACAATTATAGGATCCATGCAGCCAAACTAACTTAAGTTTGATCTAACTTATAATAAACTTTATTAGCATTTATGTCTCCAAATAAATTTATTATAAAAATATACTCCCTCTGTCCTGTAATATAGTGCATTCTAGAAATCTTAAGACAAATTAAGAGATGACATAAAAGACGCATGTATCCTTATTTTACTTCCTAATCAAAAGCTATCATCAATATGATCAATGATGATTGGTTGATAAATGGAAACTATTTAATGTAAAATTGGTTTTTGTCCTCTAGAATGCATTATATTTGAGAACAAATTTTAATTGCTAGAATACACTATATTACAGGACTTAGGGAGTATTTTATAACTAATTTAATGATACTTATTTTGTATCATGAATGTTAGTACTTTTTTATATAAATGTAGTTAAAATTTAAACTGTTTGACTCTTTGAAAAACGAGAATTACATTCTTTTATGACAAAGGGAGTACATTACATGATTAAATATCCCAAGAAAAAACCATGTTGGTCAGAAAATTCTTGTTAAACAATGAAGAATGAACTATGAAGCAAATGAACATAGGCCCCACACTTGGATCGCTGCATAGCAAGAGGGGAACAAAACCAGGCATGTCCACTATGCGCAGGCAGAGAAACAATCAAACAAGTTCCCTATTGGGATGGTCTTTTCCCCCAAACATCTCCCTTTAAACCAGTGAAGGGACACCAACCAAACACCACTGCCTGCCCACAAAACCACACACATACACAGTCACTCACACGCAGCACCCACCCGAGAGAGAGAGAGAGAGAGAGAGAGAGAGAGAGAGATGCATACTCAAATCCACGAGTTGGCATGGTGCTGCGGTCCTCTCTCCTCCCAACCCCATGAGGCCATGGCCAAGATATATATAACTAGGACTAGCTGAACTTTGCTTCTTCAGAGTTCAGAGAACTCACAGGGGAACGGAGAGGGACACCGGACACCAGCACCACCACCACAAGTACGCACTCGGATTGGGGTTGGGGACAGCAAAAGCAGACGCATCTCTGTTGCCTCCCCATCTCCTCTCTTGTGCAAGCAAGCAAGGCAAGCTAGGCTTGGACAATGATGGCCTGTGGGTCTCGGAGTCGAACCAATAACGAGATAGTCGATGAGTACCAGAAGCTGGTTCTCAGAATGAACCCTCCAAGGTTGTTTTCCCCAACCCAACACAAAACTCATGGATGCTTCTTTCTGCCGTTTTGACCTGTGCTGTGCCGTCCTCTGCTAACTGTTCCTGCTTCTTGGCCGTTTGCCACTTCCAGGGTCACCGTGGACAACGACTCCGACATGACTGCCACCTTGGTGAAGGCAAGCGCCGCAGCTCTGTGTTCTTGCCTCCTGCAGAGCTCTTCTTATTTTCTTTCTTTCTTTCTTCTTCTCTCTCTTTCTCTCTGTCTCTCTCTCTCTCTCAGAGGTTGCTCGATTTCTGGCTGCAGGTGGACAGCGCCAACAAGTATGGGACCTTGCTGGAGGTGGTTCAGGTGCTGACCGATCTGAAGCTGACCATCAATCGGGCCTACATTTCCTCCGACGGCGAGTGGTTCATGGACGGTGAGTGCCGTCGCGCTGCCTCCCCTGCTGCCTTTGGAAAGTTTAAGAAGATAGATGAAAAAAAAAATGATTGTGCCTTTTGGGGGTGATGCAAAGCCTGGCTTTTGCTTGGGTTGTGTAATCTTTCTATCCTCCTTTTTTCCCTCCAATCCTGATGTGTGATCTGTGGTGGTTGTGTGGCTTTGCTTCGCCTTTCTGCAGTGTTCCATGTCGTGGATCAGGATGGGAATAAACTTTATGATGGCCAAGTCATCGACAGAATTGAACAGGTAAAGTGCAGAGGTCCCTGTTGCTTGCTATGCTGGCTGGCTGTTCAATGCCAGCCAAGAACAGAGCGAGTGCAGAGCAATCTGCAGTTTAGTTTCGGTTTTGACGATTCAATTCCTTGTTTCAGTCTCTGGGAGCGGGATCGCTCAGCTTCCGGGGGCCGCCGGAGCGGCTGGTGGCCGTGGAGGCGGAGGCGGAGGAGGCGCAAACCACCATCGAGCTGGTCGGCCGGGACCGCCCGGGCCTGCTGTCGGAGGTGTTCGCGGTGCTGACGGACCTCAAGTGCAACATCGTGGCGTCGGAGGTGTGGACGCACGACGGCCGCGTGGCGGCGCTGGTGTACGTGACGGACGCCGACACCCTGGGCGCCATCGAGGACCCGGCGCGCCTGGACACGGTGAAGCGCCTGCTCCGCCACGTCCTGCGCGGGAGCAGCCGCGACAAGAAGGCCTCCCGCGCCGCCATCTCGGCGGGCGTCGAGCACGCGCAGCGCCGGCTCCACCAGATGATGCAGGCGGACCGGAGCGCCCACCGCGAGGGCGAGCGCGGCGAGGCGTCGGGCGCCGGCGCCGGCATGCCGGTGGTCGCGGTGGAGGATTGCGCCGAGCGCGGGTACACGCTCGTCAACGTGCGGTGCCGCGACCGGCCCAAGCTGCTGTTCGACACGGTGTGCACGCTCACCGACATGCAGTACGTGGTGTTCCACGGCACCGTCATCGCGGAGGGCTCGGAGGCGTACCAGGTACGGACTCACTTGGTTCCCACCATCGAACATCGATTCATGAAACTGTTTGCGTCGCTAGCGCCTGTGCATCGCATTGTGTTGGGAGTACCTGTCTCCAGCAGCTAAGCCTATGCTAGCACAAGACAGTATCCTCTGCAATGCAAGTCCAAGCACGCCCCTGTACTGTGGTTCAAAGACGCATGTCCGGCCTCTCGCTCTCGGTCTTGACGCCGGCCGGCCCTCACGTTTTGACCAGTGCCAGAGATGCCTGGCTGTCAGGCAGTGGTTGGATCCTAGCAGATCTTGGCATGTGAGTGAGCTAGAGTGAGAGGGAGATCCTTCCTGGTTTTGTGTGAACTTGAGTGACCTGTCCTGTGCAACAGCAAGCGAGAAGATTTGTTTTTATCGGCAGGCTGAAAAGGACACATGCTCGTTTTCGCTCCTTGTGGTGACGACCAACCTTGCAACTTGCATGGCATTGCAGGAGTACTACATCCGGCACCTCCGGCACCTCGACGACAGCGCCGGCAGCTCCGGCGAGGACCGCGACCGCCTCTGCCGCTGCCTCGAAGCCGCCATCCAACGCCGGTACACCGAGGTACTGTCTGTTTCCGTGCACTTGCATCCATTCAAACGAACTCTGAGCTCTCAGGCCTGTACACGTAACGTAGTAACGACTGCTGGCTGCTGCGTCCGTTCCAATCCAGGGGCTTCGTCTGGAGCTGTGCTGCGAGGACCGCGTGGGGCTGCTGTCCGACGTGACGCGCATCTTCCGGGAGCACGGGCTGTCGGTGACACACGCGGAGGTGGAGACGCGCGGGGCGCAGGCGGCCAACGTGTTCTACGTGGTGGACGCGTCGGGGGAGCCCGTGCAGGGGCAGGCCGTCGACGCCGTGCGCGCCGAGATCGGCGAGCAGTTCCTCTTCGTCAGGGAGCAGCACGACGGCGCCGGGGGCGGGGCCGGCGGGCCCAAGTCACCGGTGGGCGGCGGCGGCAGGCGCTCGCTCGGGAACATGATCAGGTCCCGCTCCGAGAAGTTCCTCTACAACCTAGGGCTCATCCGGTCGTGCTCGTAGGTGGCCGGCAGCCGCCGACGCTGGCTGGCGCCGTCGCCAAGGGTCGACCGTCGGTCAAACTAATTAATCAGAGTGCTTGAGGCAGGCAGGCAGAGCAAAATGTCGTCAGTCGTCACTAGGCTACTACTACTAGTTAAGCTAGCATTAGTCGTCACTAAGCTACTACTACTAGTTAAGCTAGCATTAGCATCTGCTAGAAAATGGTCTTGGCTCCCATCAACGCCCCGTTGATCGATCCATGCATGTCAAAAGCTCATGGACGAACGTAAAAGCTCATGGACGAACGTACGCAGGAACCTTGATCGAAATCTGATGTTGCTGTGTAAATATGATGATCTTTTCGAATCGTCTCGCTCCATCAATCCTCTCATCAAATGACTCGTATCTATGGCAGCTTTCAGCTTCGAAGCCATTTGAATAAAAAAATTGCATTTTGAAATGCAAACTGACGATGATGAACATTGGACACACCGGTGCAGATGCCAACGCTCGCCACGATAAAACGTGGAGTAACAGTAGTCCGAAGTAGAGTATGAAATACTGCCTCCGTTCACGAAAAATTATATAAAAAAGTATTAACATTAATGATATAAAATTATTATCATTAGATTAGTTATAGAATATATTTTCATAATAAACTTATTTAGAGACATAAATACTAATAATATTTACTAGAAATTTAGTCAAACTTGAGCAAACTTGATCGGCACGGATCCGATAATTGCATCCTTTCGTGGATGGAGGGATTAGTAGTCCTAGGCCTCGTTTAGATTGCAAATTAGAAGGTTGAAAAGCACTGTAACACTTTCGTTTGTATTTGACAAATATTGTCCAATTATGAACTAACTAGACTCAAAAGATTCGTCTCATGATTTACAACCAAACTATGTAATTAGTTATTTTTTTACCTATATTTACTACTTCATGCATAGGTTCAAAGATTGATGTGACGAAGAGAGAGTAAAAAAATTCTAATTTTTGGAGTACTACATCTAAACAAGACCCTAGTAGCCACAGAGGGAGAGGGAGATCCAGGGGCGGGGCCGAACCGGTCTCGGTCAAAGCAAGAGACGAATACTAGACGACGGCAGCGGCAAGGCTCAGAGGCACAGTACAATGATAAGCAAGCAGTCTACTAGAGGCTTAGCTGCAGCAGCTCTTGGAGTCTCCAAGGAACAGCCTACAGGAGATGCAGCAGCCAGTGAGGAGGAGCGGCATCTCCGGCCGGCCGCGCGGCACAGCGTAGTACAGGTGTAGAGCACGTGGCGCGGTCGTGTGATTCGTGCTCAGAAATCCCTCCGGCACATTGCGCCTCTGTACCGGGCGTCCGGGCCGCCTCCATGCTTGCTCAGGCGGTCAGCGGCCACGCGACAAAAGTCCTCGTCCTCTGCTGTGCTCCCCCACCACCGCAACTGCCAACCCAGCTAATTGTTACATAGGGACACTAATTGGTAGAACAATTTGTCTCAAATAAGTCCAACAGATGTAGCATGTAGATGTAAGCGACCCGAATTATGGATTTATTGGTTGATTATCCATGCTTTATGTACTTTGATCGTATACACGAATAAAAAGAATATGTAATTTGATTAAACATGCTATAAGTTGTGTTGTAAACTTATTTGGTGTCTAACCATCTTTTATGCCGATTTCAAACTATTGCCAATTTTTATATGAATTTACGTTTGAAATATTTGTATTTGCAATGTAACTTATGCAAATTTGGCATTGTATAAAGAATTACTAAGCAATTTGACAGCTGTCTACAGAATTGTTAAATGAATTATACCGAATTACATGTGAAAATTTTGGTGCGGTAAACCCCATACAAAAAACTTGGGCCCACCAGTGATTATGAGTCTTTTTTGTTGCTGCAGGGCCACCAGCCCCACCAAGTCCTTTGGTAAGCAATTCAAGAGGGAGTTGTTTAGTTGCCTGGTTAGGAACTTGCACTTAGATAATTGTTGTTTCGTTTGATTTTTTTTCCTACTAGCCAAGCAACTTTTCTTTTGAGAGCGCCAAGCAACTATTGAGACAATGGCTTGTTGGGCCACATACACTGACTACATATTAGTGTACTTCATTTTAGGAAACGTGCATTGCTCATGTTTCATTAAGTAGAAGCGCAGAATACAGGAATAAGGCAATCCGGCGAGCTGCTAGGGAGACCCTGAGAACGCAACACGAAAGAGAAAATGCATCAAGAATACAAGACTCTTTCCGTCCTATAAAAGATTCGAAAACTATCTTGGAAAGAAAGACATTTTAGCATTGTATTGGTACTGTACTTTTAAGGGATGTTCAGATCATTTTGATTCATCACTAATATATATTGCATAATAAACCCCATAGCTTCTTCTTCGCGGGGGAGAGGGTTTACACCAAACAGAAAGGCCACAGTACGGATCGACGTGTTACAAATGCATACGAAGAGTACAAGGTCGGCAATTGGAACACGCCGCTTTTCCTGGCCCAATGACTTCTTGTCGGCGACTGCTGATGGTAAGCACGTTGCACGTACAGCATATTCTCCGTATTATCTTCCGTAAGCAGCAGTGATCGCCATAAAACGACCGGCGGCAGAGGCGAGCATCAGCTGCTGGGCGGGCGATCGCGACGCGTCGTCTTGCAGAATGCACAGTGCACTATTGCGCGAGCAGAGGAGGCGAGCCGCTGTTATTGCGGCATGATGATGGACGCACGGCAGGCAATAATGACTGTGCATCTATCTGCCCGTGCGTGCCCATTGGCCGCGCTCCCGCAGCAGATTTCCGACCCGCGCCCGTCTTGTTGGGCGCCCCGCACTCCCATTGGCCACCGGCCGGCCGACGCGCACGCAAAATCTCGCCGAAAAGCTAGCCGTGCGCGACACCGGGAAATCTCTCGCCCGAAAGGGAAAGCCATGCCCATGCGCGCGCGACACGGGCGTCCGGCGGGGCTGGGGCGTCATCCACGACCACCCGTTGCCGATGCCGACCGTAGGTGGTGGGTACGTGTACTTCATATCCATAAAGCGGCGGCAAGGCAACAGACAAGGCAACCCCAGCGCTGTGGAGACACAGGAGAAGAGAGGACCGGGGCGGAACCGGCACCGCACAGGTAAAGTGACGGTAAATTCCCGGCGATGGCATGTGTGCGGTCAGCACGCAAAGGGAACACAGTAACTGTGTAACCCGACAACCGGCATACGGCCGAACACGATGAAATTTCTGGCCGAGGTGTCGTGCATAAAGTGCGTTACATGGTCCACAGTGACAGTACTACTACTAGTAGTAGTAACATTCTGGGCTGGCCACGTCACAGCAAAGCCTATCAGCGCCTTCCTGCTCTCTACTGTACGTAGGGGGACCGAACGAACGAACGAACGCCGACCATACGCAATACGCCAATCAATACTACTGGTGTGTGTGGGTGCGGCACTGTACAGAAATCCCATGGAATGGAACCCACGACTGCGTACGTACATACACGTACGTAACGAGGACAAAAAGAAAAAGAGCATGCGGTTGTACCCGAGTACTGGTACGCGCGCACAACTTGGCGTGTGGCTCCAAAGCGCCGGATCGCGCTCCTGTACCGTATCCCGGGGGGCCGCTGTTGCAAGATCCCTGCTATCCGATCCGGCCGGCGATCCCTGCCGTGCTGGTGCACGGCCCATACCATACGCACACGGCACACCCAGCCCAGCTGCTGCTGATGAATGCTGCAACCCCTGCGTCTCCGTGTCGTATGGATGGAGTCCCCTGACACGCGTGCGGGCACGCCCATACCTGAGGTGGTACCACCCCCACGCACCGCCGTGCAGCGCCGGACAAGCCGCGCGGCGCCGGCGTATTCGCCTGCACTCCCGGCGGCCGGCGCCATGCACGGCACGGCTCGCAGTGGCAGGCGGTGGTCACTCGCGCCGCGCGGGCGCGCGCCCACCCATCGAATCCCGGCGTGGATCTTGCTGGAGATTGGCGCCCGCCGCATGCATCCGATCCGCCAGGGCGGGACCGGATCGGCCGCCGCCCTCGCCTCGCGGAACCGAGTCCGCCGGCCCGGTCACGTGCGGCGCGACGCGAGGACGCAAATCCCTTTTGGGCTGTACCGTGCGTCGTGCGATGTCCCTTCCGGGCTCCGGCGGCGCGGGCGGTCGCCGGGCCTGGTCCTGGTGTACCGTGTATCGCGGCCAAAGTATCCCCCGGACGGAACGGTAAATTCAACACGATACGGCGTGCAGGGGGAGGACCACGGCGGCAAGCGGCCTTGCGTGTGGCTACACCTACGGAGTAGGTAGTACACCATTATTCGTACGTGTGGGGCGCCCGCCGGGCGGCGTTGGTGTTCGTTACGCAGGAGCCCGACCCGAAGGGCGTACGGAGCACGCATGCAGGACGGCGCATCCGTGGATCATCCCGCGCAAATTCGCGAGCTGCAACAGAGACGTCGCTCGCACAATCCTGTCCATGCTGTGCGGTGGTGCAGGCAAGCATGGGGCACGTACGGAGTAGGAGTACGATAGAACGGAGCCCATGTGGCCGTCACGTGACCGCACGCGCTAACGGCCTTTATTAGGCTGTCCGCACCGGAGACGTTACGTCGTCCGCTTTTCAGTTTTGCGGATCAGCATGAAATTCAGCTGCAGCGGTAAAGAAAACTCGTCCGATATACTCCCTCTGTCCAAAAAAACATGGAAATCTCGTTTCCCAAAAAGTCAAATATTCTTAATTTTGACTGAATATATATGACAAAATATTAATGTTCATGATACATAATAAGTATCATTAGATTAATTATAGAATATATTTTCATAATAAATCTAATTGAAGATATAAATGTAGATAATATCTTCTAGAAACTTAGTCAAACTTAAGATTCTGTTGACTCCTCGTAAAACGAGATTTACATATTTTTTTGGGACGGAGGGAGTATATAGCGACATATAGCACCTACGCAAAACCGGGCAGGCCCACCACGCGCAGCAGCTGCGCGCATGCGGGGAGGTCTGTGGCGGACCCTACTTGTTTAGTACTAAAAAATATTATAACTTACAAACCAAAAAACCAAATTAAATTTCGATTGCACCGTTAAATTCGTTTCAATAAATTCTTCAAAACTAGATTTCACATGAATATATTTAGATAAAGTGATAAGTGGGCCCCACAGTGACTGGGATAGATAGAGGATGATATAGAGGATGAATGGGTGAATTATGTATAGAGGAGGGAATCTTGATGACTAGGATGAATTTAGAGTACCACGAGTGTGGATAGCCTTACATGCTGCCGCACGTCCGGTTAGCTCCATGCACTCCACTAGGGATGAAAACGGACGGAATTTTTCCCGTACCGTTCCGTTTCGTTCCGTTTTCTATATTTTCCCGTCTGTTTTCGTATTTGCGAGATCCCGTTTTTGTATTTGCGGAAGTAGAAAATGGTGTTTTCCGTTCGTTTCTGAGTAATCCCGTTTTAATACGGAATAGACCCGTATTTATCCCGTTTTTATCCCGTTTTCAATCTATGCTCAATATGTTCAACAATTACAAATCCTTATGTTATGTTAATATAACTACGAATCACCAAATATACATGTTATGTTCACGTACATAGCATGTAAATGAATATTAAACTTTGTATATATTATTACATGACTTTATATATGTATACTTTGAGAATACTAGATTATGTTATCTTAATTTAATTTTCCGGCTCTCCATCCGTATTTGTCCGTTTCCGTATGTCCGTATATTCCGATTCCGTTTTCGAACCCGCTCCTGTTTCCAAAAAAAATATAAAACACAGAAGTAGAAATATGATTTTTCCGTCCGTTTCCATCCGTTTTCATCGCTACACTCCACTGGTCGTGGTCTATGGTCTGCCCGCCCTCGAGGCCTCGAACGATGTACAGTAGTAACTCCTACCACTGCCTGTTTTTTGAAGGTGAGGTGACTCTGACTCGTTAAAAAAACTCGGACGGATCCGTTGGTCAGGTCAGGGTACGTCCGTGCAATCCCACCTCCCCACTTCCAGCCATGATGGAATGGCGATGCTGTGCAGGGGCAGCTAGCTAGGGGCCGCCAGCGCCAGGCCAGGGGCTGGCTACCTGCGTCGTCTCGTCGCTGGTACTCGTGCTGCTGTGCGTCCGGTTCGACGACGACCCGCCCTGGTCCTGCGTGCGCAGCGCAAGCGCAACGAGGTGCCGTGGAGCGCCGTACTACCCGGGTCGTTGTTTGCAACCTGCAAGAGAGGACAGGACACGTCCGAGCGCCGATTCTCCGGTCACGGACCGTATCCGTCCTCGAAAGTCGAAACCAACGACCACGCATCATGTGTCGTCGCGTCCGTCGCAAAAGTCACGCGGCAGGCAGGCATCAGGCGCCCGCCCGGCCGTAAAAACGCCTGTGAATTCGTCCAAACCGTGGGTGCGTGACTCCATCTCTCCACCCCTCTTCAAATTTCCCGGCCGGATTCCCATCGAACGAACAACCACAGCTTGGTTTTGAAATTCGGAACAGATACATAGGCCTCGTTTAGTTTAGTTGGTATAAAGTTAGAATTTTTCTAACTATAGCATTTTCATTTGTATTTAATAATTAATGTCTAATTATAGACTAATTAAACTCAAAAGATTCGTTTCATGATTTATAATTAAACTGTATAATTAGTTATTTTTTATTTATATTTAATGTTTCATGCATTCGTGCAAAAGTTAATGTGATGGAGAGAGTAAAAGCAAAAGTTATTGTGACGAAGAGAGTGAAAAAATTGTAACTTCAGGGAACTAAAACAAGGCGATACTACTCCTGCTCCGTACGACAGGGCACTGGCACACTCGGGTTCTTTATCATAGCCGCACATGGGCCTCGTTTAGATGAGAGAATTGGGGAGAAAAATACTGTATCAGAATTCCTGTAGCATTTCGTTTGTATTTAGTAAAAATTATCCAAATTTTGACTAACTAGGCTTAAAATGTTCGTCTCGCAAAGTACAACAAAACTGTACAATTAGTTTTTGATTTCATCAACATTTAGTACTCCATACATTTGCCGACATTTTGATGTGACGGGGAATCTTCTTTTTGCATAGTGGAATTTGGGAGAGAATTGAGAAACTAAACAAGGCCATGGCTGAGTGACTGTTCCTATCCTGCTCGCTCTGCCGCCGCTGCGTGCACGCCGGCCGGTGCGGGTGCGGCCAAGGATTCGTTCACCAGGGAGGCCACCAATCAAGAGGCTGCCGCGAGACATGAGACCCAAAAGAAACCGATCTCGAGGCAACGGCAACGGCAACCGCAACGAACAGCGCCAGGGAGCCCCAGAGCCGGGCCGGTTTCCGACGACCGACAGCATGTAGAAACAAGACGGCCGGCGGCGCACAAACACACACACACACCGCTCAAGGAATCAAAGCACGCAATGCAATAGGCTGCGTGCCAGACGCAGACGCTGTCAGTGTAATGCAATTGGCTCTAGGAAATTCCTCCTCGTCCCCGGCCCTCCTCTCTCTCTCTCGGGACGGACGACGACGGCGCTGCCATGCATGCAATGCCATGGCGCCATCACCTGTCGTCCGCATGCACGGCCGGGACCGTTCCGGCGACCGAGATGCGATACGGCTCGATGCGGGCGCGTTGGTCTTGGTCCGTCCCTCCTCCGCCCGCCCGCCCGGCATGCATGTGATTTGCTATGAGCCGCCGACGACAGGCACCGAAAGGTGCGTCTCCTGCAGGTGGTTACGATGCATGCGATGCAAGTTGATGCGTGACTTTTCCCTGTTGGCGTCGATCGCCCAGTGGTTGTTACTACTATCAACCGGTGACATCACCAGGGGCGGAGCTACAGGGTATGCTGTATATGCTACAGCATACCCTGCGTTGCTACGATGTACAGGAGTAAATATACGTATTTTGTTAAAAAAAAAAAGAGAAAACAACACCGCGAGTAGCATCTGTCGTTGCGTCAGCGACATCAGGCCGGCCCAGTAGTCACGGCCCAACCCAGCAACGGAAACAGATAGGTCTCGTACAATTCGCGTCGCTTGACTCGCCGGCTCGCCGCCACTCGTGTCGTTCGGTTTTCCCCATCGGCAGACCGCAGACGGCAGTTGCCCAGATCGGAGATCGCCTGATCGTCACCTTCGACTCCGGGATCGCCAGGCATCGAGCAAGTTTGTTCAGGACGCAAAGCACGAAGGCATCGCCAGCCATTCAGGACGCAAGCACCAACAGACGCAAAGCACCAAACAGCCGCAAAGTAAGTATATTTTATTAGATGTGACTTCCAATTTTTTTAGTTGTAATTTGCAATGATGATCCATGCAAATTTTTGATTCAGTTCACTCAAGAAATTATTTGGCGTTGTTGTTCTTTGTAAAATTCATGCAGTTATGAAGAGAGACGGGGACATTGCATCTCTTTATCGGAAGCATGAAGCAAAAAGGAAGGCAGCGGCGGCGGCGGCGGCTGCTACTTCTAATCATTCTCCTAATTCGATTGTACCTGTGGTGGAACAGCAGACTCGTGAGAGAGTAGTTGAGGAAACTGAAAATAATGTGGTACCGCTTCTCAAATTGGTGCTGCTTCTACCTATGGCAACAGCAAGTGTTGAAAGGGTATTTTCTGCATTGGTTTTAGTGAAAACAAAAACCCGAAACAAGATGGGAGATAGTCTTCTGGATGATTGTCTCGTCACTTTCATTGAGCGAGATATTTTCTTTGAAGTTGATGAAGATGACATAATTGAGACATTTATGTCCCTTCGAACGCGTCGAATCAACTCATCAGCAAGATAACATTGTAAGTCTCTAGTGCTCTATATGAATATATTTGAATTATCAGTTTGGCTTTTGAAACTATTTATATTGTATTTAGTGGATATGATTTCTAATTAATCCATGATTTTAAACCTTATTACAACCTTATTACCGAATTGGAAAGTGGATTTTCTGAATTGCGTATGAAATTTTTTGAGAAGCATACCCTGACCCAAAATTCTAGATTCGCCACTGGACATCACTGAGACACTGGCTTGCCCTGATGCTGGCCGGGGTAAAAATGGCCAAGGACGTGCGCGATTAGGGCCTCTCCATTTACTAGCTCTTTATCGATGCGTAATGAATATATATAATCACTCCGTGTGTCCGCGTGCAGATTTTCCTACAGTCAGTGACGACGTCCCCTGCAGGTGACTCGATCGGCCTTTTGCAAGCAGGCAGAGCTTTATTTGCGCACATTGAGTTGCTGTTTTCAGCAGTTCAAGGGCGGTGTAGCGGTAAGGGACCAAACCAGACATTGTGGTACATGTACACTGTTGCTAAAGAACGGAACAAGAACGACACCGGCTGACAGGGTTCATGAGCGATCGAGAAATATGAATTAAGCACGTGAGCAATGTGGGTTATCTACCGGGCCTCAACTACCTGCGTGCCTGCCTGCCTGGCGTCGCTTCAGCATCACACAAAGATGAAAGATCATGACAGGGTTGGCTAGATTAGGGCAATCAATGCAATAATCCTCTCCAACCAAAGGCTTGTCTCGCTGATGAGGCCAGATAGGCATCTGCTAGTCGACGCTTCACCACGAAGCTACTACTGCATGCTGCTCCAGGCCTCCAGCACACGAGATCCGCGATGCATGACCATGACCATGAAGGGCGATCCCGATCCGATCCGATCCGATCCGACCGTCCGTCCCCATCCGTACACCACCCGTCTGGGAACGGGAGGCAGCAGCAGCGAGCCAGCGCGACGCGGGAAGGCAACAGTTGGGCGAGGCCGGCTCAGGGGCTCGGGCTCCCCTAGGCCCACTGTACCTGCTAGCGGTTGTTGGGGAAAGAAAAGGAGGCTCTTCACGTTTTTGGGCCAACACCAACACGGGCCACACTGTGGAGGAGACAGGTCACGTCGAGTTGGGTGGCGCGAGCGGCTGGGGCTGGGGGTGGCCCGCTTGGCCCATCGCCCGGACCAAACTGGTGGGCTCCATTCCAGATCTCCACGGGCCTACCCTGCGCCAAGGGTGCTGCTCTAAAATCCCAAAACCCAAAATGCCCTTTCAAAAAAATGCTACTACAACCTTTCCAAAAAAACACAATTCTAGATCTGATCAAAACCAAAGTATATTAAGTTTTAATAAGTTTATAAAAATACTAATAATATTGACATGTATGATTTCAAATAGGTATGCTTTGAATATATGTTTCAATGACGAATTTAATGATATCTATTTTAGTAGGGCAGTACATTTTTACATAAATTTGATCAAACCTTATATACTCAACATACCACTAATTTAAAATTACTTGTTTCAGGATAGAGAGAATACTAGTAGTTATAAATATATATCTTCGAATCCATCCGACCTGAAAAATGTACGTACCACGGGCCTACTATTTCAACAACATTTTTTTATGCCTGCTTTGGTATGAAACGAGAAATTTTAGGTAGTAACAGAGCATGCAATGTGTTGACCCTTCATTTATGAATGAGAGAAATTTCCCTCTAGGTATTGTTTAGAATACATTGTTTTTTCTCGACTTACGTATTTTCCCTGTGAAATTAAACTGGTTCTCCCTTCTTTTAATCACCTAGTACACATGCAAACATTCATATACATATACATACACTAACACATGCACAAATTATCCTTATGGGCTCCTTCAAAAAAGACTGAGGCGACGAATCTCAAGATTAATGAAATCAACACAAGTCTCTTGCTGTCGACGACCATGTTGTTTATCATTGAAATAGTAGCACCGTTAAATCTAGAAAAATACAAGCATTCATTCAAGTCGATAACTTAAAATCCAGGTGGATATGTTTCACACAAAGTAACTTTTCAGGCAAAATTCATATATAATCCCTTAGAAATTAATGCGTCCCAAAGCTGAGTCTAAGGCCAGTCTCACTGGAGAGTTTCATTTTGTTGTTTCCAAGACTGACATGTCATATAGAATGAAATGAAACTTTGATGAAACACTCACTCTCAATGGAAAGTTTCATTACATAGTTTCATAGACATTTCATTCTATGACTCATAGAGAGTTGGTAACTGTGCCAAGAGAGTTTCATCCCTATGAAACATAATTCTTCTCCCTCTTCGTTAAAACGTTGTCATGTCATCAAAAGCGCATATATGGTAGGCCATTAAATGCGAATGAAACTCTAGTAAAACTTTCACTGAGACTAACCTAATGGTTTTTTCCCTATGGTTTTCTTTCTGCTACTAGGAGTAGGTCCGAAGAGGGTTTGATTGGAACAGGCAACAATGTACTGCCAAATTGGATGAGAGAAAAGCTTTGTGTAGCGAGGAAGGGACAGAGCGGTCCAACTCTAGCATGCGCAAAAGCCGAAACCCCTTTGATTAGCTAGGTGACAGGCGACGAGATCTTGGTCACCGAAGACATCGCCAAGATTTTGCCAGTTATCCGATCAAAAGAAAAAAAAAATATTTTGCCAATTATGGCCATGGAATTCGGCTGCTGCTTTCGTTCTTATTCGACGCACTTGCAGGCGCTCCCTGCAAATGAATGCTATATTTGCTGCATGCCACGGTTTTGGACATTTGGTGGTAGACTCCAATTCATCATGGGCCTTGATTCCGGCCCTTCTCGTGCTACACGACCTACATTTTTTTTGGGTGATTACACGGAAGTTGGGCTTTGGCCACTTCGTTTTTCGATCTGCTATGCAAGTTCCTTTTATTTTCGAAAAAAATATAAGGAGCAAGTTTTTTTTAAAAAAAAAACTATAAGGAGCAAGTTGCAGTAGAGTGCTGCTGCACCTGCAATAAACAAGTACTCGTAGTGGCTAGGAGAATTTGACATCTCAAAAGGGGAATCGAATATAGTGCCACCGATTGCATATTGACATTTTGAAGTTGACTACTAATTGTTATTACTACATATCTATAAACTATGTTCAAGATACTATACTTCTATGAAACTATTTTCAAGACAGATTTACTCGTATCACTTCCAAATGTCCAATCTTGAAGGGAGTAGTTGGCATGTTTGGTTGATATAGCTATACTTGTCATATATTTTTGCCTAACAAGGCTACTAAGGTTGGTCTTGTTACTTTTTGTGGCAAGAAAATTAACCACTTAACGTTAGGCAACGTTAAGTGAAAAAAGTTGAGTCTATAACAGGTGGGAGAAATGACTAAGAAGTTAGGCTAACTAACTTATGGCAATAAACAAGTACTCCCTCCGTCCTCAAATATAAGATATTCGAGGAAGTTTAGGACAAACTATGAGGTATTGCAAATAACACATGTAACCCTCCCTTAAGTATAGACAGACTTTTTACTTACCATATTTTGAACATGGTTGTAGACATTAATGACAGATACGCATATGATTGGAATTTGACAGGAGTTAATTCACCTAGAATACCCTGTAATTTGAAAAAAAAAATTAATGCTTTAAATACCTTATATTTTAGGACGGAGGGAGTAATTTCTAAGAAAACTATATATGGCTATGTAATCTTAGTTGTGGCAGCCGTAGGCCACAATCCAAATCATGCTCTTTTTTATAGAAAAAAGGATGTTTTTTCGGTCTGCGTAAGAGTTTTTTTGTACATAACTAAACCATATTACAATTGCAGCCTCTTGCTGTTTTTTAGAAACTCTCAAAAATCAAAACCAAACAAAACAATGTTTGACTAAATGCTAAACCTCTTAAATGACGACCATCCATGCTTGGCAAATATTTTCATATCCACGGTCTCCATCATGCGACATGTCCACTTCAAAAATGGCATATGTCAGTTCTTCTTCTGCATGGTGTTGTAGAAACGTGTCCAATAAGTTACCTTAAAAATAACTTGCAAATAAGAGAATAGTGTGTTCTCATCAAAAGTCTCATCATTTATAAATAGCCAAATAGACAAAAAAGATTGCACTAGCCCCCACACAAATAAGAGAGTGCAAGTGTTGGTCTACCTGTACAATCCAAAGCATGTTCTTAGAGCATCTCTAACATAATACTTACCCTCCGTCTCCTAAAAGTGTATATAGATGATCTCCTATTATTGGTATTGTAGCTTTTTCTTCATCTCTTATAAAGGAGAAGAGCGGATCTGCTAATCTGAGGGAGAGGGTAAGTTTTGAGTAAGAGACTTGCTATATTTTTGGTGCCTGAATTTTCAGGAATAAATTGAAAATCAATTAGTACAATAAAAAAGATAATTTATAATTTTTTTTATAATCAAACAATGACAAAATTACATGTTACCTAGTTTTAAAAAACATGTTGCCTTAACCGCAACAAAAAATCATAAATACTGGAGAAGTGTACTTAAAACTTTTAGATACTGAAGATAGGGCCTTGTTTAGTTCACCCCTAAAGTTTAGTTCTATTACATCGGATGTTTAGACATATGCATGGAGAATTAAATAAAGATTTAAAAAATAACTAATTTCACAGATTGCGACTAATTTGCAAGACAATTTTTTAAGTATAATTAGTCCATGATTTGACAATGTGGTGCTACAGTAAAGCTACAATAACATATGCTAATGACGAATTAATTAGTCTTAATAAATTCGTCTCGCGGATTCCTGAGGACTTTTGTAATTTTTTTATTATTACTAACTGAACACTCCCATATGACACCCTAAACTTTAATATCTGGATTTAAACACCATCTTAATCTTGGATAAAGCTCTCTTCTTTAAGTAATGAATGTACTTGTATATAAAACACTATAAAAAAAAACTCACGCACGTTTCTGAAAAATCTTATGATGAGAAAGTACACGGCCAGACTTGCTACGCATTTTGGCACGCATGAGGATGAGCCTCGATCTCTGTACTAGGCAGCAGCAGTAGGCACACACTGCCTCTAGCTCGACAAGCAACGCTCGACCGTTGCCATGCTGCCACGACAGAGATTCTGTGACCTCAGCTCGTGACGACGACGATGACGACCCGGCCGGGTGGTAGCTGACGTGCTGTCTTCAGGCAGACTAAACTTATCTAGGGCTGGTTTAGTTGGTGAAAAAGTTTGGGTTCGGCTACTGTAGCACTTTTCATTTTATTTGACAATTTGTGTCCAATCATGGACTAATTAGGCTCAAAAGATTTGTCTGGTGATTTACAACTAAACTGTGTAATTAGTTTTTTCTTTCATCTACATTTAGCACTCGTGCGGCAAGATTTGATGTGACAGGTACTGTAGCACTTTTTTGGTTCACTTTTTGTGAACTAAACAGGCTCCTAGTGGACGCTCCGCGCGCGACAAAACAGAATCGAGACCTTGGCACGGCAGATGGCACGCGATTCTGATCCGTCCATTGCCGGTTGCAATGCAGTACAGATGCAGAGAACAACAGTACTGTGCAACAGAATCGATCTGATCTGTCATCTGTGGACTTTGGGCGCCGGCGGGCCGATGCAAGATAAATATCGCCGCCGGTCGTCTAGTGCCAGTGCCACTCGAGCACTCGACCTGCATGCACTGAGAAAAAGTCATCTTTTCATCTGCTAGATGTGGAAGATTCTAATTCCCGTCCAGGATAACAGGCGATTGTTCCAATTCGGGTTCGCCTTCGCCTTCGCGTGGTGAGTGAATGTGGTTCGGCGTGCATTTGCTTGCCCAGGAATCGGAATCGATCCACCCGACGAGCTGGCGGAATCGCGCCTTGCCGTCGTCGCGCACTTGCCGATCCGTCCATCGATGCAAATGAAATGGAAAAACACGCACAAACTAACAGCGCGCGGCGTGTAACACGCGGTGAGGTGACATGATGTTTATCAGGGAATCGGAGCACTGAGCCACTCGCAGTGGAGGATGCCATGGTGCACCTGTTCTATCCTAGATTTGTAGCAGCAAGCCAGCAACCAATGCAAACCGAGAGCCAACTAGGAGCCATGCCAAGTGCGTTCTGCCTGCTTCTCCACACGCTTCGCACTGAGTCGCCGTCATCAAGAGTCTCTGCCCACTACTGCCCCGTACTGTACGTTCTTGTGCGGTTGCAGTTGCATGCAGCTCCATCGATGCTGCCACCATCAACAAAGATCTCTGATTGGGGGTTGCGTTCACCGTTCAGTTCGGACTTCAGAGGATTCTACTACTGCGCTGCATGTGACGATATTCTCCCAGCCAGAGCCAGCTGCCAGCAGGCCGAGCGGCGGCACTCACGGATGATGCACCAGCAGCTGCTGCTGCAGGTCACTGCGATGCTTGAGAATGGATGCAACTCGCTGTCCGGGCACAATGCAAGTTGGCTTTGCCCCGCCGTCTCCGTCGCGAAATTCTCCCGGATTCGCGAGCATGCAGCTGGACGATACATATCTCCATCTGGTGCGCCAATTCCGGCCGGACTCTCCACCCTCTTGTCTTGTTGAAAACAAAGCAGCAACCAGCCAGATTCTCTATCTGATATTGTGCAGCTACCTCGAAAAGCACGGGCTTGCACTTTCCCTTCGCTTTCCTGTTTTCTCTCTTGCTCTCTAGAGCGGCCAAGAGCACGCTGTCAGAGGCAGAGCGCTGCAATTTCTTCTCGATCCAAGATGAGTGATGGACATCCATCTCATGGAACAAGACCTTAGCCCTGTTTGAAATGCAGAAACCTGATGAAATCTCTGTATCATTTTTTAAAATCAACCGACAAGAGATCTGCCTATTATATCGAAAAGGAGAAAGCACAAGCACAAGACTCGCAAAATGGAAGCTCTTCTGCTCTTGCATGCGTTTTATGGATCACCTCAATCCATCCGTACCCGATAGGCCGATATGAACCGGACCATATTCAGTCGAATGAATCCAACACGGGGACTGGACGGACGTGGTGGCTTCAGAAATCGGCACTGTCCTGACTTTCCCCCCCAATGAAGAAGAAAGTAACTGAAAGTTCCTTTCGGTCGCCGACTGATGAAACGGATAAACCATTACAAGAGTTGACCCCACAGTCGTGACGTGGCCCAACCCCGTACCCTCGCGCCATTTGCGGATGAACTGCCGCGTGACGTGGCTCGCCGCGCGCCGATCTGTGACCTGTCCCACCTCCCCTTATCCATCCAACGCACGGCGGCACGGGAGGCCCCCACCCCGTCCGGCGGCCCGCCACGTCACAGGACAGGCAACAGGTCACCTACTGGCCGCTGTGTGGTGCCAACTGTGCCATGTGACGGAAAGGCTGTCGCTGATCGTGACGTGGCATGCGACGAGCTCCGCGCCGGCGCCCGGCACGGCCTGCAGAGCGGCTCGTCGGAAACGGCCGTAGGGCGGAGCAGGGCCACGGTGGGACGCGACGGACGACCTGGACTGTTTATGAGTGTCCGGAACAAGACGATGGGACAGGGCATGGACTCCACGAGCTCATGATGGCATGGTACCTAACGTACCGGGCGTTGCAATTCCAATGCGTGGGTAGAAAAAACTACCATAAGAGATCTAAAAGTTAAAACTACTAAGGCAGTGTCCCTCAGACTTCCAAAAATTTTACAAGATTCTCCATCACATCGAATCTTTGACACATGCATGGAGTATTAAATATAGGTAAAAAAATAACTAATTGCACAGTTTGTCTGTAAATGTCGAGACGAATCTTTTGAGCCTAGTTTGTCCATGATTGGATAAATTTTACCAAATAACAACGAAAAATGCTACATGAATTTTACACCAACTTTTACACCATCTAAACGCTGCCTAAAAAAGATACAAGATATTCTGAGTCCTCGGTCCCCTCTTAACTCTCTTTCATCTTGGGTAGAAAATATTGAAACTCCTCTTAAACTTAGCGTCATTCAAACGAACATTGTTAATTAAGGAAAAATAATAATTGGCTACTCTCTCTCCATTTTAATTAGTGAGGGCAATATGGTCTTTTGCTACACACCTGGTTTTGCCTAAAAATTGATGAATCCCTTATATTACAGGGCGAATGGAGTATGTACCATTCTAAATTTTATCAGTGTCAAGCTAAATTAATTACATTTCATTGGGCAAAAAATATCAACATTTAAGACACCAAAAGACCAAATAGATATATTATTAAAAAGTTTATTTATTATTATAAAAATATATTCAATAACAAATCTAGTGATACTTATTTAATTTAACATTAATTGTTTTTGTATAAATTAAGATAAAATAGTTTGACTCAGTGTCACTCTAGAATTGTAATTTTCTTTTACAAAAGTAGTAGTCTTCCTCTCTACTTTATATTAAAATTCCCTCCCTATTAAATTGTAAGGACTTTTATTAAATATAAAGTTTTTAATGTGTCTAGATACTCGCTGTGTCTAAATACATATCAAAAATTATATTTTGAAAATGACAAAACGAGTTATAACTTGGAATTAAGGAAGTACTTTTTAAAGGGAAGTTCAAGTAGGTCACTGAGGTGCTAATAACTTTTACCTTTTCCCCTAAGAATTAGGTATACTTATCCAACTATACTACTTTAAAATTTATCCGATAACTAAGAATCCATCTTTTGACGCCTTTTTAAGTTTTAGCCCTATTGTAGCACTCCATGTGTCCCAAATATAGTAAAATGTAGGGTGTGTTTTGTTTTGTTAAAACGATTCTTTAACCGACAACTACTACATTAGTAGATACTTTTATGATATAAATTTAAGTTATTGGTTTTGTATTCACAAGTACTTATTAATCCTCATGAAAAATTTTCTTTTTTTTGAAAAAAATATATTTTTTTGAAAAGCAAAAGTATTTGGAGATGAGGAACGTTGCACCCAAAAATACCCCGCCATGCTCCATACATAGACCATGGCTCACAGAGAAAGATACGTTCACAATGCATGCTTCTCGCCGTCTTAAAAAGCCCTGCCACACTTGTGAATTGTGATAGCCTAATGATCTATTTATATACTCCCTCCATACCAAAATAGCTGTTACTTTCACTTCCCGAGAAACAATTTTGATTAAATATATATAAAATAATATTTATAGTATAAAATTAATATAATTAGATAGATCGTTGAATCTATTTTCATAATAAACTTATTTGGAGGTATAAATGTTGCACGTATTTTCTAAAAATATAGTTAAACTATAGTTATTTATGGACCG
The DNA here is from genome assembly GCA_038087645.1 of Saccharum hybrid cultivar R570. NCBI lineage: Eukaryota > Viridiplantae > Streptophyta > Magnoliopsida > Poales > Poaceae > Saccharum > Saccharum hybrid cultivar. Next base: position 14,129,894 of record JAQSUU010000598.1, read on the forward strand.
AGGGGGAGTAATAAGTATGGCAAATTTCTCGATTTTATAGTAGAAAAATAGAAAAAGAAAGAAACAAGGAAAGAGTAAAAGTACTCGCGGGAGGAATCTGCATCCGGAAAGATCCTGCGACATCCGTTTATAGACCGCAGTCTGCCTTCGTAGCACAGCACGACCAAAGGCAACTGGGCGGCAGCTGCCTTTACTCCCGCCCGTGTCCCTCGCCCCCCTGTCGGCGCTGCGCCCTCCGTCGCCGGCCTCCCCGCGCCGGTGTTAATGGAAACGGCCCGGCGTTTCCTTCCTACTGCCCCCCTCCCCTCCTCCTCCTCTCGCCTGGTCTCTTCTTCTCTACGACTCGCAGCTTCGCCGTCGCCGCTCTTCTTCTCCTTCCCCTACATATAAAGCGGCTGGGTTGGCTTGGAAGCCTCGCGGTGGAGACGGTCTCGGATCCAACAGAGGCACGCGGATTTGCTGCCATGGCGAGGTGGGGGGAGACGGAGGAGGAGGAGGAGGACGAGTACGCTAAGCTGGTCAGAAGGATGAACCCGCCGAGGTATACGTATACATATATACACGACTGCTCTTGTATGTATAGTTGTATACTATTGCTCATGACGTTTGAATTTCTTTACTGTTCTAGTGTTCTTTATTTAAAATTAAAATTTTTGGTTTGTATTTGTATGGTTGTGACTTCGTGAGGACGGTATTCTTCTCCTCGTCTACGGTTTGGTCTGCAATTCTGCGTGTTGATCTTCCTCTTCCGTTTGTTCCAATCGATATCTAAAGCAATTTATTTATTTATTTATTTTTAATAATAGCAGATTTGATTTTTTTTTTGGTTTGAAACATATCAATTTTACATCCGTTTTCTCAATCGCTCCTAGGATTCCACTTTATTATTGACAATCAGTCGTAGGATTCCACTGGATTATTCTGTGTCACTAATTAGGAGTTAGGATTGAATATATTTTGCGTTGCTAGCTAACGTGGATCCAACGAGTTCATGTATGTATTTCTTAACTTAAATTACTTAGTACCACAAATCCTTTCTAACACCTCAATCCATATTTTTCACTTCGAAGAATGAATTCTAGTTCATGACTTCATGTTGTTCTGTACATGGCCGCCGTGATCTCCTTTATTCTTTGCCCTTACTCCTACCACTACCTCTTTGAAGTTGTCTAAAGACTAAAGAAGACAAGGAGTCCTTTCAGATTCCTCTCTCCTTTTGGCAAAGGCTATATGGAATCCTTGATTCCTACATGCTGCCTCTTCATGACGCTTGACTTATTACTATACAAACTGCACCTCTAATCAACTTCCAAACTTGGAATTTTTGCTACTTATGATCCGTCCTTGACTTTGACTGTTGCTCGTTGCCAAATGCTCATCGCCTACTGTGCTGATTCTTGCAGAGTGGTCATTGACAATGACGCGTGTGACAACGCAACTGTCATCCGGGTGAGATTGGACTTCACTTTCATTTGGGACCATACTGCTAACTACATTTGAGTATTTAGCTAACCGCACTACCTTTGTACTAGATATTAATTGATAAAGGGTGGACCTTTTCTTTCTTGCCAGGTTGATAGGGTCAAGAAGCATGGCATTTTATTGGAAGCAGTTCAAGTCCTTGTCGATCTCAACCTCGTCATTACCAAGGCTTACATTTCTTCGGACGGAAATTGGTTCATGGATGGTACTGGTTATAAAGCCTTTTAGTTTTTTATATGAAATTTGACTTGCAACTGGCAGTATTATGTTTGGTTGTTTGACCTGTCATGATGAATTTCTTCGTTTTCTTGGTTCATGTCGTGTTCAGTGTTCAATGTGACCGATCAGGACGGGAGTAAGCTTCAGAACATGGAGGTCATTGACCACATTCAGAAAGTAAGCATGCTGCATTTATTGCTAGTCTATGATGTTTCTACAAGACGCATTACACTTGTGGCCTTCAACAGTGCCTGGAATCAGACGGCTACCTGCCGCCTCCGGCAAACGGCGGCTTTGCGCCACCGGAAGACCAGTTCACCTCCATTGAGCTGACCGGCGCGGACCGCCCTGGCCTCCTCTCTGAGGTGTGCGCCGTGCTCGCCGCCCTGAGCTGCAACATCGTGAAGGCCGAGTTGTGGACGCACGACAGGCGTGCCGCCGCCGTGATCCAGATAACCGACGAGGCCACCGGGCTCGCCATCCACGACGTGGGCCGGCTGTCCAGGGCGCAGGAGCTTCTCAGCAACTTGATGCAGGGCGACGGCACGTGCAACCGCGGCGGCACGGGCGTGTCCGTGGGTGCCGCACGCGCGGAGAGGCGCCTGCATAAGATGATGCTGGATGATCGCGGCAGCGGCAGTGGCGGTGGCGAGGAGGCTGTTGGCGGCGGCGAGGAGAGGGGTGGCTGTGGCAAGGCGAGGCCCAAGGCCGCCAAGGTCGTGGTGATGGACTGCACGGAGAGGCAGTACACGGTGGTGATCCTGCGGTGCAGGGACCGGCCGAAGCTGCTGTTCGACACGCTGTGCGCGCTCAACGACCTGCAATACGTCGTGTTCCACGGCACGGTCGACGCCGAGGGAGCCAGCAAGGAGGCCTACCAAGTATGCTGGCTGGCTGGCGTCGTGGTTTTTTGACCGGCAGCTCATGCTCAATGCTCACCGTCTCCCGGCGTGGTTGCAGGAGTACTACATCCGGCACGTCGACGGCCACCCGGTGCGCTCCGACGCCGAACGGACCCGCCTCGTCCGGTGCCTGGAGGCCGCCGTCGAGAGGCGCGCGTCCAACGTATGAACTCCCTCCCTCCCTCGTCGACCCATCAGCATCGCCTTGCATGACAGTAACACCATTGTTCACGACTGAGCAGGGGCTGGAGCTGGAGCTGGAGGTGAGGACGGAGGACAGGGTGGGCCTGCTGTCGGAGATCACGCGCGTGTTCCGGGAGAACAGCCTCTCGATCATCCGGGCGGCGATCACGACCAAGGACGGCAAGGCGGAGGACACGTTCTACGTGTCGGACACGTACGGCAACCCCGTCGACGGCAGGACCATTGACGCGGTGGGCGAGCAGCTCGGGCACGCCGTGCTGAGGGTGAAGCGCGGCCGCCACGACGCATCCGCCAAGGCCGAGGCCGAGGGCGGCGCGGTGTCCGTCCTGGGCAGCCTGCTCAAGGGCTCGTTCCAGGGCCTCAGGCTCATCAGATCCTACTCATAAACCGTAATCCAAGAACTCTGATTAGTTACACAAGATCTGGGCATTGTGCATAACACTGATTAGTTACACAAGACCTGGGCATGGGCTTTGTACATAACTCTGATTAGTTAGTTACGCAAGACCTGGCCATTGTACATATATAAATCTGATGTAGGCTAGGCAATAGTGAAGTAGCAGGACATGGTTCTTGCATTGTACATTTGCACAGTCAAATCACATACAGGGTGAATCTAGCAATACAAGTACAACAACAACATAGTTTTTTGTCTCAAGCAAGTTAGGGTATGCTAGAGATGAAAACAAAAGAGACGAGAAATAGAAAGACACATAAAAGGCACAGACAGAAAGAGGTCACGGTTCAGGCACGTTGATTGCCAGTCTCCGAGCGCTCCTGTCCATTTCATCCAATACAAGTACAGGGTAGAAGAAATCAAGCCATTTCATCTGGCTTGGGAGGAGAACCTTCCAATACATTCTTGTGTACTATGGAGGTCAAATCGGTGCCAATTGCCAGCAGCAACACAGGACAACATGACACAACTTAATGTAATTCTAAACTCGTTACAGGCATAAACATAAACAGGAGATTCATAACCATTATAGAAGTTTGAGTCACATGAACTAGGTGGCACAGAACAAAAACTTGGAATTCTTACATGTCTTTCTAGCATGGAATTCTTACATGTCTTAGGAGCAAAACTCTCAAAACTAGATCTGACAACCGCTACGATTGCACACGATCGCAAGGAGTACAAGATAAATTTAACAGGGCCTGACTTAGGTCATCCGCTGGGCAGCTTCCTTGGCAAGCAGCTTTTCCCTGGCCTTGGTTTTCGCCTGTGATTTGGAGCCCATGATACCACCACCCCACTTCTTCCTGACCTCATCAAACTTGTCGTTGAAGTTGGCCTAGGAGTGAGTCAAGTTCCAGTCAGTACACAAGTCAATAGAACACAAACTGGATGCTGAGAAAAAAGAAATCCATAACATCCAACCTTAATAGCCTCCAGGATCTTGCTGAACTCAAGCTTGTCCTCATTCTTGACGGTGGTCAGGCAAAGAACAGATGCGGTCTTCTTGTGAACAATCTACATGAAGTTATTCATTATTAGGACACACTTTGGCAAGCCCTTCAACACTTATAACAAGCAAAAGAAAGTTGGCTGGGTTAATACCGATCCAAGGCGTGCTTTTCCCTTGACAATGCAGTATGGAACCTCCATTTTCCTGCAAAGGGCTGGGAGCCACACGACCAGCTCAATCGGATCAACATCATGGGCTATGACAACCAGTTGGGCCTTGCTCTGCAAAAAGAAGAAATAAGTAAACAAAGTATATAGTTTTATTGCCAGAGGCACCACTCTGCTATCAATCTATCACTAATCACTATAAGAAGAAAACAACCACATTGGCACACACACACACACCTGCTCAATGAGGTATGTCACATGGTTAAGGCCATACTTCACAACAATTGGTTTCTTTGCCTCAACAGTTTTCCCCTCATTTTCAGCCTGGGCCCTCTTCAAAAGTCTCTCCTTCTTGGCAGCTTTGTCCTCAGGGCGGTACTTAAGAAGCATCTTGAACAAGTTTGTTGCTGAAAAGGAAGATCAGGCAGAAGACAAGTTATAACAAGAACAAATGCATTAAAAGTACCATATAGCATGAAATTTTAATTCTGGCAAATGGATGACAAGAACCAAATGTCTACCATATCACATATTTTAAAAGCATATATTTCCAACACTAGCCTGTATTAGTATAGATTCCCCTGTGGCAAAATTTGACGCAAGGTTAATTTGTTGGTTGATAGTGTCAAAAAGATTCACCTAGACATCTGTGGACTATAAACTTCACCTATTGGGAGTAAATTATGGCCAAGTTCAAAATTGCCTGCACTACATATTTCAGTATTTTATAAATATTTGCTATACCTACAAGAATTTAATGTCCTCGATCAGCACTTTAAATATCTTCAATGGTAAAAAAATAAACTAGTAACAAACATGTTTACTTATACGGCAAATAGAAAATTTGATAATTTAAGTTTAAGAATGTTCTTTCGAATGCTACACAAGATAACTAAACACTGTTAAAACCTAACATCCAGAACACATGTAGCCTATTCTCTATCCAGTTCATCTTCATTTATGATACAAATACTCATATCCCTAATGATAGCTCGGTGCATCACTCCCAAACAATTACCCAATTACCTAGCAAATTGCAATCTTAAACTAACCAAACAATTCCTAGTCAGCAACCGAAACTATGGCAGCGCTACTCCCACCGTTGATGCTATTAGCATCCTCAACAAGTTAAAGTGGTAAACCCTCGCCCCAACTACGTACTACCCAACTACAGCAATGGACGGAACGAGGATCGTACCAAGGTTCTTGTCGAGGGTACGTGTGAACTGGTTGAGCGCCGGGGGCACCTTGAGGCGCTGCTTGAGGATGCGGCGCTGGCGCTGGATGCGCACGACCTTGGGCCACTTGACGAAGCGGTGGAGGTCCTTCTTGGGCGGAAGAGCGCCGCCGATCCCGAACTGCTTCGGCCTCTTCTCGAACAGCGGGTTCGTCACCACCTGCGCCAACCAAACGCAGAAATAAATCAAACCAAGCACGAAAACAGACAACAAGAAGCAAGGTAGATTGGACGGATCAGAAGCATACCGCCTTCTTCTTGGCGGGGACCGGCGCCTTGCCGCCTCTCTTCGGGGCCTGCAAGATTAGACGATCCACAGAGGGCAATTAGGACCTTATCATAGTTATATCATCAAACGGTAGTAGAACCTAAGACTCGTAGTTCAAGATCCATGGCAGCAAAGCTTAAAAGTTTCGCAAGATCCCTTCGAATTCTATTGCCGAACACAGCGAGGAGGCAGAGCAGGTGAGAGGAAGCAAGAGAGAGAGGCGCGTACCATTTTGCCGGCGGCTGCTTCGGGCGAGCGAGCGGGGCGACGGCGGGGAGGAAGAGGCTGGGCGAGTGGTGGCGGCGACAAGAGCTTTAGCCGAGCGGCGATTTTATAGGAGCGTCTTCCGGGCCACGTGGTCGCGTCTGGAACGTCGGATCCGCCGTGATGGGAGCTTGGTGGGCTCTTACCCGTGCGTCCTGCGGATTAGGGTTTTGGCGGTCACGTCTGGGCCAGACGGCCCACTCAGGGAGGCCGTGTTAGACAGGCCGGAGCCGGACCGGAAGTGCTATTGGACTGGGCTGAATAACCAGTCTCTCCGCCGAGCAAATCACCGTCACCGACGTGACGTGCCACGCCGCCGGCGTCCAAGCGGCCGGCCGGCTGGCAGGCAGAGGGCACCTCATTTCCTCCGCCGCGGACGTGGTGGCTAGTGTGAGCTCACCGGAAGGTGGGCCCGCGCTGTAGCCTGTCTACTTCGGTTGCCACGTGGCCGGTGTCTTGCGAGCAGGGCGGTCGCTCTCCGGGTGGACTCGTACCACCAACCCGCAACCGCCGCGCCCCCGTTAATCACTCCCCCCGAGTTCTCCGATTTTTTTCGAATTCCCCCAACTGAGGGCCACCTCAAATGGAAGGGGATCTCGATCGCCTTAATTATTGCTGAAACCTGCCGGAATCCAATGAGGTAGAGGTAGTTATTTGCGTTCAGGCCCTATACATAGCCGCCATTTGCATCTGCAGTTCAGTAGCAGCCCCGTTCGGAGCCCAGCCAGACACACACGGCAGACGACGCCGCCCCGCCCCACGACGGCGAGGGCAAACAGCCGCCGGCGCGCCCTCGCGACAGGTAACCCCGCCCCTCTCCTCCCCTTCAGTCCCCCCAATTGCTCATCGCGATCTCGCGCTTCGGTGGCACGCGGCGGCATTTACCGCCACGCGGATCTGGGCTGGAACTCCCGTTTCGAAGTGTTAATTCGTTAGCGATTGTGGCGGGCGTGGAAATTGCGTTGTTCTGCGACGGTAGATCTACTACGGGTGGTAGTGGAGGGCTGCCGGAGTGAGGCCTTCCCCCGCCGCCGTCGACGGTGTGGGTAACAGCAGCTTTCCCTCCGTAGGAGTCGCGTCGCGTTTGGATTAGAGTCGAGACGCGTCTCACTTTTCATCTGTTCGTAATGGTAGTGCTTCTGGACCGTAGGGACTTCCACTCTGTGACCGGGGTCTGATTGAATTCAATTCTTCACTTGATCAATCAGTTAGTCCTGGATTTATGTGCTGCGTGGTTTGCTTAGGTTCTACGCTTCTACCTGTGGCGCGTTGTTGATGAGTTGCCAAACATTTGTGGCTGTCTCTTGAGTGTGCCGGTCACTGTAAACTAGGTCGTCCAATACTTGTGGAATTTTGTGTAAGGAGAGCTCACAGGTATCCACACTGTAGTGGATTGGATTATCATTTGTCAGATTGTGCTGTTGTGACTTGACTAGCTGTGGATGATTACTGATCTCATGGAACCATATGAATTTCAGCTTCCATTAATTATGTTTTTGCACTGTTGTTTTATTACTTTATCATTGTTCCATGGACTGGTGGTTGACTACACTCTGTGCTATCTATTTGTTACGGAAAATGCTCCAAACAATCACCAGAGATGCCCTTTTAACTATTTTATAATCTCCAGCTGTTAGGAATGGACTGAAACTTGTTCATTTTATTCTTAAGTGCCTTTTTTTTCTACCAATAATCCACATGCAGGTTACAAGGTGTGAAAATGTCAGAAAGGGCTTTGAAAGATCTCAATATTTCTCAATCAGCAGACCTGGAGAACGGAAAAGACAATTCTGTGAAACCCTGCATCACCAAGCCTGTGTTGAATGGCAACAAATGTGCCAACAAGGAAGAAAAGGCTCCATCTGCTTGCCAAGATGCTGTGACTAATGGAAATGAGGCTGTAATTGCAGATGTGGAGTACATTGATTCTGAAAATCTTGTAGATCTCTCAGATGTCAATGGAGCTCTAAGTGTATGGCACTGGTTTGCATATTATGATATTTTATTGGACAGATGGGTTTCTCTTTGTTTGTTGGATCTAGTCAGTTTAATCGTTTCTATTTTGTTTTTCAACAGACCTTAGCTAAAAGGTTGGATTCAAAGGACTGGGTTATGACATGTGAAGCTCTTAACAATGTTCGTCAGTTGGCAATGTATCACAAGGAACGATTGCAGGAGCTTCTGTAAGTTTTTCCCCAGCATATATGCAGAAAAAATTGTGTTCCCGTTTAGACAATCCTTCTGATATCTTCTGGAACCACTTATACATGCCTGTGGTACAGAATCGCATATCTCCTTTATTAATTGTTCAGTACAAACTGTTTGAATTGCAGGGAGCCTCTAGTTCCTCTTATCGTGAAATCTGTGAAGAATCCAAGAAGTGCTGTATGCAAAACAGCACTAATGACTTGTGCTGACATCTTTAAGGCCTATGGTGACTTAATGGTTGACTCAATTGATCCACTGGTGAGTATTCCTATCCATTTAAAATTTCTTCTATTAACTCAAGGTTTCTGAAAATATCCTTCTTCTTTTTTGTCAAATACATTCACAGCTAGTACAACTGTTTCTGAAGGCTTCACAAGATAAGCGATTTGTCTGTGAAGCTGCTGAGGCGGCTCTTATATCGATGACAAATTGGATCTCCCCTTTACTACTGTTGCCAAGAATGCAGCCTTACCTCAAGAACAAGAATCCGCGGATTCGAGCAAAAGCATCAGTTTGTTTCAGCAAGAGTGTACCTCACCTTGTAAGTGAAATTTCTTGCCTGAAAATTTTGTACAGTTGCAGCTTCTCTAGTCCCAATTCTTAGTATAAAAGAAACATAAAATAGGACTTTTTTTATTTAATTCAGATATAGTTTCCTTATCTGATGTACCAGGTGATCAATCAAGTAGTTGTTAATATTTTAGTTTCCTTGCATACTAGCCTTCTCCGTCCAATATATTCCAGATCTTTTTAATTTTTAATACTTTGTATATTCTAAACATTAAATCTCCTAAGTCATAAAGTGGAGCTGGGTGGTAGCCAAATAATTAGGTAGTTGACATGTTAGGGGTTTGATGGTTTAGAATATTGTGATGGAAGATGCATAGTTAGCTGTAGGTTTTATGTCTTCATGCCTTAACTCATACTTGCTGCCATCTTCAATAGCACAAGTGCACAACAGTGGTTGGAGGTTGAAAATATCAATTTTGTGTACTGTAGATCTACATGCGTTAGTCAATATTTTTGTTGTCCTCTTGTCTAATTTGAGGTTATATAATGTTTTTCTTTTTGTCCAGGATGTGGTGGGAATCAAAGAATATGGTATGGATAAGCTCATCCAGATTGTGGCAACCCAACTTTGTGACCAGCTTCCAGAATCAAGGGAGGCTGCTCGCAACCTGGCACTGGAACTACAAGCATTCTATGAGAAGTCTCAGGCCTCAACTTCTAATGAACATGAGGGCGAGCCTTCTGCCTCACCAGATGCTGAATCATGGGAGGCTTTCTGCCAGTCCAAGCTCTCTGCGTTAAGCGCCCAAGCCATCCTTCGTGTGACCTCTACTACAAAACAGGGTGTGACCTCTACCACTACAAAAGAGGGTGTCACCTCTGCCCCAAAAGAAGGCTTGGCTGTGGGTTGCTAGCATAAGCCACAAGGAGAGATTGCGATTTTTCACCCCGTTCACTTTCTTGCTGTACATGCTTTTGGTTGGTCCTTCGTACATCCAGTCGTGAAAAAAAATTAATCATCGGTTCAGGAATTCAGGTGTGACCACGGTGTTGATATTGGCGTGAGATATATCCATTATAGTTGACTGTACAATCATTTCGTTCCACTACTTGGTATTGATTGGTCAAGTGAATGTAGATTTTCTTCCATGGTTCAGTGTTATATAACAGTCTTTTTTCTTTCGCCCGACTGATTCTGTTATTTTGAAGGAAATACATTTTTTGCGTTTCAGAACTTGATGTTGATTCCTGTATCTGGTAGAGTAATCACCTACAGCATGTCCCTGCACTTTGCTTTCTCCGTGATATACTGATATATCAAAGTGACAACCCCTGGTGTTGATATGACGCGAAGATACGTGGCTACGGGTGCGCGTGATGGCCTGACTTGACATGGTTATTTACATGTTTGGTTCTGTTGGCAAAACTAGCCTCGCTTCGCCCAGCACGGAAACACAAAAACATGTTTGGAATCTTTGCCCAGTTGCTTGAAGATTAACCTCGCCTGGCTAAGCAAGGTTAGGCAAAACTTGCCCAGCATCCAAACGTGCCCACGTCTCTTGCCGCGTCTGTACAGGCATGTGTATTTTGCTAGCTTTGTTTTTAATCAAACTGTCTAAACCCTAACTAAATAGATATACTATAAAATTTATTCTATAAACTTGATCAAACTTAAACATGGTTTGATTCATTTTTTCTTTGGACGTTAGTTTGTTTATGAAAACTCACGCGATGCTCACAGGAAAATTTAGAAACATGTTATGATTTTGGAGCCGGGAAAAAATGATTTTTTTATCATAATAATTACGTAAATAAAACTTTTGATCCGAGCTGACTAGACTAGTTCGTCAAATAGGGCTAGGCTATTATTTTGAACGGTAATGCTGCGGTGCGGGTGTCCAGACAGACGGACGCCGCCTCCCAAAAAAAGTCACCCACTCCGTCTTGCGCGCTCGCAACAAGCTCCGCTCCCCGTTCACTGCCGCTAGATGCTGGAGCCGTGCCTGCTGCCCGCCCCTGCCCTCGTCGCCGGCACCGGCATCCTCCTCATCATCTCCTCCTGCGGCGGGAGACGACGAGAGCGTCGCAGCCATGCCGTACTTTGCATCCGCCTCGAGGCTCCGTGCGCCCCGGTGCCCCCAAGCGGAAGAAGCTTGTGACGACCAAGTTCATGGTGCTCTTCGCTCTGCCGCCTCACAACCCTGATTTGCCCATCAAGACGGTTATCGAGTTCCTTAACACGTTTGACATGGTGGTCACCTTCCACTAGAGTGTCACGTCTGGAATGTTGCAAGCATATGTTTTTATAGAGATGTTGCAAGTGTTTCATATGGATGTTGCAAAGTAGATTGAGATGTTGCATATGTTGCAATGACTATATACGTATGTTGCAAACATCTGTTCCAAATGTTTTATCTGTTTTTCAAACGTAAGTTGTAAGTGTGTTTATCTGAATGTTGCATATATTTCACATATATGTTGCAAAATATTTCATCAGGATGTTGCATATGCTTGCGATGACTTTTCAAGTGTTGTATTTTGCAATCTGGATGTTGCAAAATTAGATTGTGTGTTGCACATGTTGCAATGTGTGTGAGAAGCGGAGGAGCCACGAGCGGTCCTCGTGTGCTATCTGGCGGCACGGGTGAGTCTGGGTGCGCAAGCCCCGCGTGGTCGTGTGAAACGCAGGCGCGAGCGGGGGCGTGGAGTGCAGGCACGCACGCGAGAAACAGAGTGCAACGTGGGCGTCCGAACATGGGTGTCCATCCGGACGTCCGAGCACAAGCACTACCATATTTTGAAACAATAACAAATAGTTCAAGCGAGGGCCTCAAGTTTTGACCTGAAATCTATATTTGGCCAGACCTAAAACTGTTTAGGAGAGCCATGGACTCGTAGCCTTTACGGAAGCCGTCGTCACCGAGAGACACAGGCACCACCGCCACAACTCTCGCTTCTGCCGCCGCTCCTAGGGCCCTCTCCTATTGTGTCGATGATTCTTGGGCCTCCATCAACCGAATAATATGTTGTACAGCACCGCGCTCGCCGCTTCCTCCGCGCCCCAGGTCGCCGCCTCTAGGTTGCTGCACCAAAGCCGCCGCACCCAGGCCATCGCACCCAGGCCGCCGGCGAGGCGAGCTGGTGATCGACTGGTCTGCCATCGCGCGCCGCTACCTGCGCCGGTTCTTCGTCGTCAACTTGTTGTCTGTGCTACCGCTGCCACAAGTCTCCATCTGGAACTTCCTCAACCGGCCCAAGGGCGCGGAGCTACTGCTCCCGGCGGGCTTCCCCGGCGCGGGCACTGCCGTCCCCGATGCGGGCGCCGCGTCCTCTGCTTCCTCTCCCTTGTTCTGCTGCTCGAAGAGGAGATGTGCTCTATGTTCTTCTCCGTTCTTTGTTCTTCCATTTGTAAATTTGTGAACAATTTGATGAATAATTTGACATATATTTCTCTGGTGTCTGGAATCCATAGAAAAAATTTTGTAACTTTTTTTGAAAATTTGGCATATATTTGTCTGGATCTTGTGTTATCCCCAAATTACATCACTTTGTCCAATAAATTACACTGAAAGAAATTATTATAAATATATTAATAAGACAGTAGATGACAGTGTAAGTGCATGGAAAAATTCAGTTGACAAAAGGAGCCAAAATAACTGAATGTCACCTAGACACTTTTTTTTTGCGACTTGGTCAACTTACACTTGTGTGTCCAGGCTTTGGTTCCTTTGAAATGCAGGAGGCCTTGTTTGTTTCCTCCTTCTAAACTTTAGTCCCTATCACATCAGATATTTAGACGCATGTATGGAGTATTAAATATAGACTAAAAATAATTAATTGTAGAGATTACGACTAATTTGCGAGATGATTTTTTTAAGCCTAATTAGTCAATGATTTGACAATGTGGTGCTATAGTAACACATGTGCTAATGATGGATTAATTAGGCTTAATAAATTTATCTCGCGGATTACTGAGGATTTGTGTAATTTGTTTTATTATTACTATCCGAACACTCTCATGTGACACCCCCACGTGACACCCGATGTGACACTCTGAACTTTAGCCCTGGATTTAAACAAGGCCTAAAGCTTTTTCTTATGAAAAATAAACTGATTCAGTTTCGAATCACTCCACGAGATTAGTCGTAACCTTATGGTTCGTCCCGGCATACTCTCTCTCTCTCGGTTCTCCTGTGGCCATCACGTGTGCTGTCTGTCTCAAGTGTTGGCGACCGACAGCGCCAGTTGGGAATCGGCGCTGGCGCGCCGCCCCATCCTGGCCGGCAGTCCCTGAGCGGCTAGGCCCTAGCTCTCCACCTCCGCACCCCCAGTCTCCGCACCGCCTACCCTAGCCACGCCAGCGCATCCCCAGTCCCCGCGCCGCCGTCTCCAATCACGCCAGTGCATCCCCAGCCCCCGCGTCGTCCGCCCTCCAGCCAGGCCGGCAGCAAGCCTGGTGAGAACTGAGAACCCTTTTCCCCTCCATTCTCTTCGTCCTTGCAAAATCTCTAACCCTAACTTTCTCTGATCTAATTTGATATTTTGATGTAACTTGTATACGTACCCATCTAGATAGTAGAATTGTAGAAACTGGTTGATTACTTATGCGTATTTAATTTAAGACTTATTATGCTATTTAGCATTTTCATATTGAATCGTGGGTCTCAATTCTTATGCTACTTTACCGAATTGCTAAATGTTTTTTACCGATTTGGATATGAAAATTTTGATCCAACATACCCCATGCAAAAATCCTAGATCTGCCACTGCCTTTACTGGGTCTGCTCCTGCCCAAACCCTAACTTAACTTATTTTCCCAAACATTATTGGTTATATACATTTGTGCACCCATGTACTTGTCAGATAGATACTCCTATGTGCTATAGATAGGCAGCATGTTTTCCTTTACTCATTCGTGCATGCGCGCAGATGCCGGCTTGTGGTGATCGCGCGCTAGGAGTAGTGGTAGTTAGCTGCATGCCGCCATGGCCGGGCGTCGCGGTGCGTGGGGATGGACGCGCACAGCCTTCGCGTCACGAGCGCCATAGGCGGCATGATCTTTCCTGTACTTCAATAAATAGAATACAATGCATCAGAAAACGCTGCGCTTCTTGCAGCACCAAAACCTGTGTCCAGTTCTCGCGTGGTGTTGTGTTCTCATTCGTTTTGCGGTTCTCGCTAGAGCTCGCCATCGGTGTTCCTCGCGTCTCGCGACTAACAAGTGGTACCGGAGCGAGGTGGACCTCGCCGTCGCCATGGCGTCTCCGATGAGACCCGCGGCCGTTCACCGGCCACCAAGAAGGATGACTCCAAGAAGCCGATTGACGGTTCCAACGGCTCCGGCATCAAGGCGCCGTAGGGCACACCGTCGCCGGATTGATCTCCGCCTCGCCGATCACGCACGCGCAACACACGCCGTTCGCGCACCCATGACGCACGCTGTCCGCGGGAGGTTATCGTCGAGAGCATCATCAAGGAGGGCCGCAGCTCCGACAACTGGCCCCAACTCACGAAGACCAACTATAATGAGTGGTCTCTCCGCATGAAGCTCAAGATGGAGGCGCGTGAACTCTGGGAGGCCGCGGAGTACGACGACGTCGACTACACCGACGACCGGAACGCACTCGACGCCATCTACAGCGCGGTCCCAGAGGAGATGGTGCCGGTCCTCGTCGGCAAGAAGAGCGCCAAGGAGGCCTGGGAGGCCATCCGCACTCTCCGCATCGGCGACGACCGCGTGTGGAAGGCAACGGCGCAGAACCTCCGCGCCGAATATGAGTCGATCACGCTCCGGGAAGGCGAGCCCATCGAGGACTTTGCACTGCGCCTCACTGGCATGGTGCAGCGTCTGGCCACGTGTAAGGTCCAAAAAGGCTAGAGGGGGGGTGAATAGCCTAATTAAAACTTCTACAAGAATTACTTAACCACAAGTTAGTACAAAAGGTGGCGGAGCAAAAAGCACTAGCTCTAACTAATTAAGCAAGCCACCTACACAAGTCTAGTACAAGGCTATCCACTAAACACAACAACAAGAAGCTAGAAACGAGAAGTAATACGAGAGAAGAGCTTCGAGTGATTATACCGCCGTGTAGAGATGAGAAGTACCAATCAATCAATCACACAAGAGAAATCCTCGGGAAGAGAATGACACAAGAATTTATCCCGAGGTTCACTTGCTTCCCGGCAAGCTACTCCTCGTTGTGGCGATGCACCCACTTGTCGGTTCGCGAGCTAATCAACTATCAAGAGTTGAGCCCTCGGCGGGCGCCGCACAACCGCACACAAGATGGGGATCCTCCAAGCCACGAGCTCCACTAGAGTATCCAATTTGCGAACTCCCGCGGGGAAGGATCAAGAACCCCTTACAACACTTGGTGAAGGCTCCAACAATCTCCAATTGCGAGCTCAATCACCTCCGCTGCTCCAAGCCGTCTACCGTGTCGGGAAACACGGAAGAGTAACACGAAATCCGCAGCAACTCGAAGACCAAGTGCCTCTAGAATGCAACTCTCAAGCAATGCACTTGAATCTCACTCAATCTCACTCAAGATGTGCAATCAATCAAAGAGATGAGTGGAGGGGTTGTTCTCTAGCTCAAAGGATGTCTCTATGTCTCAAAAAGTGCAAGAGTTACCCTCAAACCCCGGCCACCAACTATTTATAACGAAGGGGTACGCAGCTAGCCGTTAGAAGCGACGCAGTTGAAATCGCGCGGACCGGACGCTCCGGTCAGGGTGACCGGACGCGTCCGGTCACTACGCGACAGACGTGAACAGTGCTCGTTCGAACTAGCCGTTACAGTTCACCGGACGCGCTCGACCGAGCGACCGGACGCGCTGGTCACGACCGGACGCGCCGGTCCCGTGACCCACCGGACGCGCCGGTCAATACCGAGCCGCGCACCGCGAAACAACGACCGGACGCGCTGAAGAACTGACCGGACGCCACAGTGCCCGCGTCCGGTGGGAGTCCAGTAAGCTCCCTGGACGACCGGACGCGTCCGGTCACCTATGACCGGACGCGCACCGCGTCCGGTGGTCCTCGTGAACCGCTGTTCGCCTGACCGGACGCGCCGGTCGCACAGTGACCGCGTCCGGTGCAGCGTCCGGTGCAGCGTCCGGTGCACGCAGTGACCTCCGTTCGCCTCCGTTTCTTTTTCAACTTTCGGCGCAATAGAAAATAGGCATTTCACTTCTCCAAAAAGCGCCGAATCCCGCCTCGCAAGCTCGGCGGGAGGGAGAGAGGAACCCAAACCCCTCTCTACCGCTTAAACTCCACCGCCTTCGCAAATGTGCTAACACCACCAAGTGTACACCACCATGTGCATGTGTGTTAGCATTTCACAAACAATTTTCAAGGCGTTATGTTAGCTCTTTACTAGATCCTAAATGCATATGCTCAAGACAAAGATCTAGTGGCACTTGATTTCCGAGCTAACCGTGATTGCCCCTCTTGATAGTCGGCTATGTATCCTAAACCCGGTCAATCACTTCTCTACTCATCTTTGACCGGCAAAAGGAAAACCCTATGGTTATACCTTTGCCTTGCGCTCATAGATCCTTCTCCTCCACTTGATCATCATGTCCATGCACCATTTCTTTGTGATCTTGTGGCCACCACTCCTTGCCACATCCACCTCCATCACATGTTGCTTATGCCTAGCTTAATCACACTTGATACAATAGCATTAGCAACTTGGTGTCATTAATTACCAAAACCAAACTTGGGCTTTCACCACGCTCGGCGATCTGGAGCCCGACGAGAAAGTCGTCGCCAAGTACCTGCGCATCGTTCGCCCACGGTATAAGTAACTCGTGATCTCCATCAAAACTCTGCTTCACATCTCTCAGCTCTCCATCGAAGAGGTGACCGGTGGAGAAGTACAAGAAGAAGGCCTCGGAGTCTGGGCGTGGCGGCTTTGGCTCTGGCGGTCGTGGCAAGGGCTGCGGCAGCAGTGACTCCAAGAGCGGCTCCAGCTCTTCGCGCCCGCCGCCGGATGACCCTTGTCCCCGCTGTGGCAAGAAGGGCCATTGGGCTCTAGACTGTCGCAACAAGAAGAAGGAGGAGCCGGCCCAAGAGGCCCATGTGGCCCAGGAGGAGGAGGCCACACTCATGCTAGCCATCGCCACTGCCCAGCCGGAGGGAATCGAATCCTCCCCGCCGCCAGCGCCCTCCACCGAATCTCCGCCGCCGTCCTCGTCAGTCACCCAGATCCACCTCACCGAGAAGAAGGTGTACCCCTCCTTCGACTCTGCCGCCAACCGGGATCCGAGCCGATGGATTATGGACATGGGCGCCTCCAACCACATGACGGGCGCCTGATCGGCCTTCGCTAGCCTCGACACCGGCATCACCGGATCCGTGCGGTTCGAAGACGGCTCCACCGCCCGCATCGAAGGCAGCGGCGTCGTGCTTCTCTCCTGCAAGAATGGGGAGCACCAATCGCTGTCGAACGTCTACTATCTACCCTGACTAACGACCAACATCATCTCCGTCGGCCAGCTGGATGAGGGCGGTTACGAAGTCTTGGTGAAAGGCGGTGTGATGGCCGTCCGCGACGAGGAGATGCGGCTGCTCGTGAAGATTCCCCACAGCCCAGGGCGCTTGTACGTGCTCGACGCCACCATCGCACGACCGGTGTGCCTGGCGGCGCGGGGCGCTGAGGATGCGTGGGTTTGGCATGCCCGACTCGGGCACGTCAACTTCACCGCGCTCTGCAAGATGGCCCGAGAAGAGCTCGTCCGCGACCTGCCTCTGCTCAGCCAGTGAAGGGTCGAGATGGCGGACTAGAGGGGGGGTGAATAGTCCTTTCTAAAAAAATAGTCGTGTCGGCAAACCGAAACAAATGCAGAATTAAAACTATCGGTCTAGCCAAGACTACACCCCTCTATCTAAGTTCACAAGCACCTCACAAAGATCCTAATTATATAACTAAGGTACTTTCCTTTGCAAGAGCTCTCCTAAATAATTCTAGAATAAGGTCACACAAACCTATGCACTAGTACTCTAGCAGGGCCGGGGAGCTCCTACACAATTCTAGTAAGCAAAAACACAAAGCCACCTATGCTCACTAGCAATGCTCAATAGCAAGGCAACTAATGTCAAACTAGAGAGCGCAAATTACTTAGCTACACAAACTAAGCAATATGACTAACAAGGTTACACAAACCAAATTAGCCACGCAATTGGAGCTACTTCTATGCTACACAAGCAAGAAGGTAACTAGCAAACTACACAAGCAAACTAGTTACAAGATCAACTACACAAGCACAAGTATATGAATGTAAATACGAGCTTGTGAATCGAAAGCAAACCACCGAGAAGATGTACACAATGTTGACACGGCAGTTTTTCACCGAGGTTCACTTGGTTGCCACCAAGCTAGTCCCCGTTGTGGCGATACACCGACTTGATGGATCACGAGCTAATTGACTATCAAGAGTCAAACCCTCAGCGGGTGCCGCACATCCACTCTCAAGATGGGGATCCTCCAAGCCACGAGCTTTACTAGAGTTGCTCTTCACGATCCCCGCGGGGTGAGCACAATCCCCCTCACAAATCCTCCTCCGGAGTCACGCACAATCTCCACGCGTGTTTCAACGGAGTCGCAAGCCACCAAGCCGTCTAGGAGGTGGCAACCTCCAAGAGTAACAAGCACCACCGTCTTGCAACTCGATCACCTAGTGCCACTCAATGCAATCCTCATGATGCAACGCACTAGAATTGCTCTCTCACTCGATCGGGTGATCACTATCAAGCTCAAGTGAGTTAGAGGGCTTCCAAGCACACCAACACAAGTCACCAAGGCCTAAGGGTGCTCAGCTGCCGGCCATGGCCGGCCACAACATCTATTTATAACTCCACAACGAAATAGAGCCGTTAGTCTCCTTACTGGGCAAGTTTCGGGTCGACCGGACGCGCCGGTCGAACGGACCGGACGCGCAGGTCACTGGCGTGCTCCAACGGCTAGTTTTCGCGCGTAAAAACTTGTATTGACCGGACACGCAGGTCACTAACGGGATCGGACGCGCAGGTCGCAGCGAAACAGCGAACAGAGAGGTTCCAGTAAGCTCCCGAAGCGACCGGACGCGTCCGGTCATCACTGACCGGACTCGCTGCAGCATCCGGTCACTTTCGCTCGCGAAAAACACTGACCGGACACGCTGACTGGACGCGCAGGTGCTGACCGGACGCGTCTGGTCACGAGTCCGGTCACAGACCACTCTTCGGTAAACGGCGATAACTCTTAGCTCCGAACTCCGATTTCGATGATCTTGGATATTTTGGAAAACTTACTCAGAGGGCTACACAACCCACTAAAGCACTTGATCCAATTCATAATGGATCAAAGCAGTATTCCACTCCAAGAGCCATCCTAGTGTCCGGAGAACACTGAAAAACCTTTCTCTCTTCTCCAAGTTGATCAACACCAACTCCAACACCTTCTCCTTTGCAAATGTGCCAACACCACCATGTGTAAAACACCATGTGCATGTGTGTTAGCATTTTCACAATCATTTTCTCGAAGAAGTTAGGCACTCAACTTGCCACGCCACTCGATCCTAACACGTATGCAAAGTTAGATCGCTCAAGTGGCACTAGATGACCAATATACAAACAAGTTTGCCCCTCTTAATAGTACGGCCATCTATTCTAAACCCGGTCATCAACTTCTCTACACACCTATGACCAGTGAAATGGAAATGCCCTAGGTTATACCTTTGCCTTGCGCATTCTACTCCATCTCCTCCGACGTTGATGCAACACATGCACCAACCATATCACAAATGATATGATCCACTTCAAATCATCATGTGATCTTGGTCCATCGATCTTGACCTCACTTGCTCTTCACCGTTGCGTCGGTCGATCGACGCCAAGTCTTACTCAAGCTTCACCGCCTCACGGTCCATCGCTCCAAAGCCTCTGACTTGCCCTTCACACTTGCAACCGGTCCGTCGAGCCAAGCCTCATCTTGATCTTTGCAACCTTGGTCACATGACTTCATGTCATGTCTCATATGCAATGAGCTCCTTCATGACACCATTACCTATGGACTAATCCCTGTGTATCTCACATTAAATACAATTAGTCCACCTAAGGTTGTCACTCAATTACCAAAACCAAACAAGGACCTTTCAGCCAGGTGGAGCAAGTCTGCGACGCGTGTCTCGCCGGCAAGCAGCGCCGCACGCCGTTCTCGCAGAAGGCACTGAGGCGTTCCATCGAGGTCCTCCAGCTCCTCCATGGCGATCTCTGCGGCCCAATCTCGCCGCCAACGCTCAGCGGTAATCGCTATTTCCTTCTCCTGGTCGATGACTACTCGCGATACATGTGGGTGGTGCTGTTGCCATCCAAGGATGAGGCAGCGTCGGCCATCAATCGTGTCCAGGCAGCCGCGGAGAGGAAGATCGGCAAGAAGCTGCTCGCGCTCCGTACCGATCGGGGTGGCGAGTTCACTGCGGCGGACTTCGCCGAGTACTGCACCCAGCTCGGATTGCGTCGTGAGCTCACGGCACCGTATTCACCACAACAGAATGGTGTCATGGAGCGTCACAACCAGTCTATCATGGGCACGGCGCGGTGCATGCTGAAGGCCAAAGGACTCCCTGACGTGTTCTGGGGCGAGGCAGTCTCGACGGCCGTGTACCTGCTGAACCAGTCTTCGTCAAAGAGCATAGGGGGCAAGACACCCTACGAGCTCTAGACGGGGAGTGCGCCGGGCGTTCATCACCTCCGCACGTTCGGTAGCATTGCCCACGTCAAGGTAACCTCACCAAATTCCAAGAAACTTAACGATCGCAGCAGACGCATGATCTTCGTCGGGTATGAGGCCGGGTCCAAGGCATACCGTGTCTACGATCCCTCTACCCGCCGTGTGCACATCAGCTGGGACATCGTCTTCGACGAGGGCGCTCAGTGGGCCTGGCCTGCTGATCATGACGGGGGCGACACCGACTTCACCATCGCTGAGTCCACAGCGGAGGAGCCCACCGTGATCACCACCACCAGTGCACGAGTGGCTCGTGCCTCTTCTGAACCTGCTGCATCGGGCTCCACCTCGCCACCATCACCAGGCGCGTCCACGTCTACGTTCGCGCCAGTGCACACTCCTACTGCAAGCCCTGCGCCAGGCTCGTCGAGTGCGCAACTGCATCCCGACATCGAGTTCACCACGCTGCCCGAGTCCGGCTTTAGCGAGCAGCTGGACTTCGACCACGACGACGAGGCGCCCCTGCGTTTCCGGCGCGTCGACAACATCCTCGGCTAGTCCACTCCACCCGGCTTCGTCGATCGGGACCTGGAGGAGCACCTTCTGCTGGCCAGCGACGCCGAGCCTACGACGTTCGACGAAGCGCTACGTCACGAGCACTGGCACCACGCGATGCTGGATGAGATGACCTCCATCGAGCGGCACCTGGGAGCTCGTCGATGCTCCCCCACGTGTGAAGCCGATCGGGTTGAAATGGGTCTACAAGACCAAGAAGGACGCCACGGGTGTGATCACCAAGTACAAGGCACGACTCGTCGCAAAGGGATACGTTCAACAGCCAAGCATCAACTTTGATGAAGTCTTCGCGCCGGTGGCCAGACTCGAATCCGTGCGGTTGCTGCTCGCCCATGCCGCCTCACAGGGCTGGGCAGTGCACCACATGGACGTTAAGTCTGCATTCCTCAACAGCGTACTCTAGGAACAAGTCTACGTCGAGCAGCCACCTGGTTTCGTACTCCGCGGCCATGAGAACAAAGTCCTGCACTTGGTGAAGGCATTGTACGGTCTACGTCAAGCCCCTGTGCCTGGTATGCCAAGGTCGACTCCTCTCTCATCGAGTTGGGCTTTTAGCGGAGCACCTCCGAGCACGCCGTGTATCTGCGCGGTGCGGGCGCACGTCGGCTGGTCGTCGGCGTCTACGTGGACGACCTAGTGATCACAGGCGGAAACAACCACGACATCACCGTGTTCAAGGAAGAAATAAAGGCGAAGTTCAAAATGAGTGATCTCGGCCTCCTTCGCTACTATCTGGGGCCGGAGGTAACCCAGAGCGAGGCCGGGATCACCGTCTGCCAAAGTGCGTACGCCGCCAAGATCCTAGAGTTGGCGGGGTTGGCTGGATGCAGTCCTAGTCACACTCCCATGGAGCCTCGCCTGAAGCTTAGCAAGCAGAGTTCAGCTCCATCAGTGGATCCAACTAGGTACCGCAGCATCGTCGGCTCTCTCCGGTACCTGGTGAACTCCAGGCCCGATCTAGCATACTCGGTGGGCTACATCAGTCGCTTCATGGAGGCTCCCACCACTGAGCACCTGGCCGCTGTCAAGAGGGTGCTCAGGTACGTAGCAGGCACCCTGCAGTTTGGTTGCTGTTACCTGAGGAAGAAAGAAGCTCAGCTCGTCGGCTACAGCGACAGTGACTTGGCCGGCGACGTCGACACCCGCAAGAGCACGACTGGAGTGATCTTCTTCCTCGGCGGCAACATGATCACCTGGCAATCACAGAAGCAGCGTGTTGTGGCTCTGTCATCCTGCGAGGCAGAGTACATAGCAGCAGCCACTGCAGCTTGCCAAGGCGTTTGGCTTGCTCGTCTCCTAGCTGAGCTCAAGGGGGAGGAAGCTGGCGCCATCACACTGAAGATCGACAACGAATCCGCCATCACGCTCAGCTGGAATCCAGTGTTCCACGACCGAAGTAAGCACATAGATGTGAGATTTCATTATATTCGTGAATGTGTCGAGGAGAACAGGGTTCATCTTCAGTCCATTGGGACGTTGGAGCAATTGGCGGACATTTGCACCAAGGCACTAGGGCGCGAGCGATTCTGTGAGCTGCGTTCCAGACTCGGTGTCAATCATGTACAGCGGGCACACTAGGAGTAGGAGGAGAATTGTCAGATAGATACTCCTATGTGCTATAGATAGGCAGCATGTTTTCCTTTACTCATTCGTGCATGCGCACAAATGCCGGCTTGTGGTGATCGCGCACTAGGAGTAGTGGTAGTTAGCTGCATGCCGCCATGGCCGGGCGTCGCGGTGCGTGGGGATGGACGCGCACAGCCTTCGCGTCGTGCGCACCATAGGCGGCATGATCTTTCTTGTACTTCAATAAATAGAATACAATGCATCAGAAAACGCTGCGCTTCTTGCAGCACCAAAACCTGTGTCCAGTTCTCGCATGGTGTTGTGTTCTCATTCGTTTTGCGGTTCTCGCTAGAGCTCGCCGTCGGCGTTCCTCGCGTCTCGTGACTAACAGTACTAACTTTACTTGGTCCGCCTGTGAACCTGCAATGCTCCTCGTCAAGCTCGCTACTTCAACATGAGGCTGAACAAGGTGGAAGTGAACCTTATAAGGCTGCTCGAGGCTGCTCCCCGCCAGCAAAATCAGGCTAAACTTGTCTATGTATGTAAGAGTAGCTAATATGAATTTCTTAGATAGTTTGATTTCCATCCTGCATAATTGATTTGAAGGAAAAAAAGTAGATATAGCCTTATTTTGTTTCTTGTTATTAGTGATAGAGAACAATCTCAGGCTGTTTTGTTTCAGTATCAACACGTGATGTCTGAATCTTCTATTAATTTGAATTTGGGTTAGCTGTTTTACTAATTACTTACCACCTCCGTTCCAGTGCAGTATGTAACCAGTGCGGCATCTAATGTTTCTTAAGGTTCCGTGTTTAACGAAGAAGGAAAATAATCTTCCATATGACAGCGGCAAACAAAAACAGGAAACTGTTATACATAAATCTCAAAACTGATCTTGCCCATGCATAAGTATCACTGTCCACTTTTTTCATTTTGCATCAATGTAAAATCCTGAAACCTGTACAAGGATTACTGGCTGCTAATTGACAATGCATTCTGATAAGCCTTTTGCATTTTGCTGCTATTTCAATTTGGCTGACACTGTCATTGTGTTTCAATATTTTGTTAAGTCTTTACTAATTCACATTCTAATGAGTGACAAAATGCCCCCCAAAAAGACAAAAATGAGGATTGAGGGCTTTATTATCTTATCAAAATAACTTTTGCTTAATACATATAAGTGGTCCACTAGCTTCAAGAAAAATCATTCTTCTGCCATGGAAGGCGCCATGTGTCGCCACTTGATAAATGCATGGTTTCTCTTTCAGGTTTAATAAAATTCTATTTCTGAAGTCAGTGTACTCTTTTTGTTATGCATCTCAAACACTTATATAAAAGATTCATACTTATTTCAGGTTTAATAAAATTATGTTCCTGAAGTCAGTGTACTCTTTCTATGCTGCATCTCAAACACTTTATAAAAGATTCGTACTTATTTCAGGTTTAATAAAATTATGTTCCTGAAGTCAGTGTACTCTTTCTATGCTGCATCTCAAACACTTTATAAAAGATTCGTACTTATTTCAGGTTTAATAAAATTCTATTCCTGAAGTCAACGTACTCTTTTTGTACTGCATCTCAAACACGTATATAAAAGATCCATACTTATAAGTTCCTACAATCTTTTCTTGATGGCCTTCATTTTGATGATAACAGTTTCTGGGCTATTGCTTGGCCTTGTTTCATGAACAATCCTATGCTTGGTTCAGTGGTCTTAGTAATTGGTGTAGCAAAGCAAGCATTTACCCCTGTTAAACTTTCCAACTGCTTCTTCTTACATTTTTTGCGTGATTAGAAGAACACGTTTCTGATGAATTTGTTCCCTTTTCAGCATTTCAAAAGCTAAGCTTTCTGAGTATTCAGAAAAGATTGAAGCACTAGCTTCCAGGCTTGCTGCTTCAGTGGTATGTTTCTATTGTATTGACTCAATTGTTTGAATTGTTTCCATTATCATGCTTAGTTCATTTGCTTGCTCTTCGTAGAATTTAAAGCAATCACACCATATGATGTTAATTTTTTATCCGAACCTTTACCTCTTATACATTTTAGATTGGATACATTTCTTATTAGTTATTACTATATTCTTGTTAGTGCAGCCTAAAAATGAAAAGCCAATTATTGAAAGCAGAGATGAAATCTCTTATGAAGAAGCAAAACCAGAAAGTCCAATATCTTTATCATCAGGACTGCGAAGGAGATCAATGTAAGTTAAATTTGTTTATTTTGCATGTTTTCCTTTCTTATGGTTACAGCTACGGAACCAACAGATAAAATCAAATAGAGCCCATGCCGAAGTTGGACCAAGCCATCAGGAAGGAAAAGGAGATATTGGAGCACCTATAAAATTGGATGTAGAAGCTCAGGCTCACATTGAGAAGCATAGGTATACCATTTTTGTCTTAATCTATGAGAAGATGTCTCAGGCTCCAGCTCAATGCCCACGTTATTCTTATCCATAGTTTCTTCATTGCACATGAGTAACCTATTTACTGGCTCCATTTGTTGTCTGGTGTCATTACTCACTAAAATTATTGTGTTGGAAGCTATAACTTGTAAATTGTTGTGTTGGAAGCTATAATTTGTGCATGCCTATTAGCTTCATTCTTGTTCTAATTATTTGAAGATATGTGCATCAAAATTTTTTGTGTCATCAAATGAAGATTGTGCTCTTACTGTTACTTTCTTACCACACAGGAAGCTTCAAGAAGATTTGATTGATGAAATGGTCGAGTTAGCATGGCAACCGAAGGAAAGTAGCCTAACGATGAACCAATCCGTGCAAGAGACGGAGAAGGTATTTTACTCAGATTTCTGTTGTGTTGACACAATGGTTTATGTGGATAAAGTTGTATTGATATTGCAATGATGAACTCCTTTAGTTGTGTGCTTGTTGAGATGTTACCTTATCTGCTGATGCAGATCCTTGATTCTACCGAGAGGGCCGTCGAGCAGAGCTTGGCAAGCATGGGCCACGCAACCTTGTGAGCTGCGGAGGCCTACTCACTGGCTTCCAAGACTACGTACTTCCAGTGGCTGCTTATGTGTTGTGATGGTGGTTCTGCTCATAAGGATCACTTGAAGGATGATGCTAGGCATTCAAATCTTCTATTCACCCTTGACTTTGTTTCATGGTAACTCTTTGTGGTCATGGTGCTTTCTCGACCAAGTGTCTCCAACCAAACAAGCCTTATGTGAAACTGGAAGACAGCTGCCTGTACAAAGGCTCGATGATTACTGTTTTATTGGTCAGTCAGGCCTGAGTGACTCCCTGGACTAATAATATGGAAATTGCTATATTTCAGGTGCCTAAATTTTTAAAAATTTTGAGGCAACAATCTCACACAATTAACTAGTAGTATATTTAAAAAGGCAACTCACATGACACAATTTACAATTTTTTATTATAGCCTAACAATAAGAGAAGTGTAATTTTAATGTTCCTAGGAAAATAAGGCATGTTAATTCATGTCATACATGAAATAGCCTTGCAAAAGTGGTATAAAGTTTAAAAAAAGAGAAGCGCTTTGGGCGAGCATCTCCAAGAGGACTCAATATTTTCTTTTAAAAAACATGGAGTTTTACAACTCCCACAGAAGTATTGGGATGAATAAATAATGCATCTCTAAGAGTTTTTAATATTCCACTCCTAAAATGCAGAAGATAATTTTACATCAAAAATCCTATATTATTTCTAAATTATCTGTAACCACTTTTATATATTCTCTCTCTTATACGTTTGCATTAGGAACCCTTTTCTACTCTTTATTCTTTCCCACTCCCTTTCACCCTTAGATTGACCAACAAATACGCACGGGAAAGAAGATATGCGCGACCTAGAGTCCGTGGATCTTTACACACAAGGAGGTTTTTTTTTTCCAAGTGCTAAAAGATTGGAAGATTAGTTTGGGAGTTGCTGGATTTTTTCGTTCTTCCCAAAAATCATTGATTGGGAAGGATTATTGGTACTTGTTGGTATTTGTTAACGTACACAGAATAATCAAGGAATGATCCGCAAGCGCACGGATACCGCTGTAGCACTTCACCAAGAGGTTTTAAATATCGTATCCACAGGGAAACGTGTGAGGTTAACTACGGTCTAACTTAACTTGGAGTAGCACAAGACTAGAGAAGGTCAGGAGTGTAGAGGAAACTGCTAAGATATTCGCGTTCTAATCTCAATAAGCTATGTTTTCTACTATTCTATTTGGGGACATTGCATTAGGAAAAAGACACCATATAAGATGCTTTAACTTAGTAACCAGGTTCTACTAGGCCTATATATGAGGCAGGATTATCACGCCCGCGATCTACCACACTTCCCAGCATATAGGGTGCATCCACAAATAACCTAGGCTTAAGCACCACGTCTACACCTAGAATTACTATTTTAACCTATAGGGTCCTATAGATTAAAGCACTCAAAAGAATTGTGAACCAGAAGAATAATATAAATAACGTGCTTAAAGAAAGAAGAAGTTGATTACCAGAGAAATATCAGACGTAGATTAACTTTGCCAAGGTATAAGCCATAGAGGGAGCACCGACAGCCGGCATCTTCTCCAAAACTCTTCCCTCTCTTTACCTCTCTATTTCTAAAGACTAATCCTAATGAGGACTAATCTTCTCTTGAATGTTGCTCTTGAGAGGTTGATCCTTTCGTGGGACCCCTCTCAGCTGATCCTCACCAGAGAATATGAATTAGGGTTTTTGGGATGATCTGAGCCAGGGGGCAGGGTCCTGCTTATATAGGCCGGTGGGATGAACGCGAGCCCTCGGATCAAACCGACTTGAAACAACGGATGAGATGCAATACTTGAGGCGGTGGAAGATCATCGTGCGAAGTCAGCTGACAAGTGGGCCAGACCCAGGTCAGTCGACCTGGAGGCTAGGTCGGCCGACCTGGCACTATGCTAGGTGGGCCTCGCCCGGTGGCACGTCTTCTAGATGCTTCTCAACTTGATGTCGCGGTGGAATATGCTTTTTAGCCCGACATCCTCCATATCTTTGGCTCTTTTCCTGTTTAATACCTGAAAAACAGTGATTCACCAAAACCTATGAAATTTTGTCAGATAACCCCCTATTCTATGTTGATATTTTATTATATTCATCCTTCTCATGTGTGGTTGACGGTTTATAATTGACGTTAGTGACCGTCAACAGTACTCTTGGAGGTGCTCTTACAAAACAAGTGTCTTTTTATAGCGCATCACCTTCGAGAGAATTTGGCAATCAAAGTAGCTATGTTAGTCTGCATGGTTGCATGCACCCTGTCGCACATATGTAGTCTTGACGAAGCTCCACTGGTGCTTTTGCATAGCTGGACGATCAACATCGATTAATTATAACACATAACAAGAATTTTGTACTGGTAAATAAGCACCAAAATAAGTTCATCAAGATTCAAACAATTTCAAGCTAGTCACGATAAGATACAACATGATTTTAGAAAATGTTGAAACTAGTTTCATAATTTTTTTGAGGTAAAATAAATTTTCTAAGATTAAACTATATTTTAGGATTTTTAATTTCATTATTTTCCATGTAAACATACTTGGTTAAACTTTTAAAATTTTATTTTTATGATTTTTTTATATTTTAAAATATTTTTAGTCCAATTTACCTCCTTAACTTTTAGCTTACGATTTACTCCCGACGCGACACCACATAAGCAAAACCAACATTAAAATCACTCAAGATGCAAGAACAAATAGTTTTAACAGTTGAGAGAGCTTGGAAGACTGGTTTTATAGTTTAGAGAGGAAAATTGGACGACCGTGATTCCGCGATAGTGGAGGGAGGTAACTTGAATTTTTTTATTAAAATTTTGGGTCAAGCTCGGGCCAGGCTTTTGATCTGTGGGCTGGCCCGTTAACCCGAAATTAACAGTTCTCGCAACAAATCTGGTGACCAGTCCAGCAAAAAAGAAAAAGGCCCAATAGGCCACTCCCCACAGCCCTCCATAGTGACCAGTGGGGGCGCCAAAACATTGACCTAAGTTTGTATCCGGCTCCGGCCTCATCTCGACTCCGTGGGGGCGCAGCGTGCAAGGCGTAGTCTCCGACGAGCTTAGCAGCCAGCGGCCACCGCCAAACGTAAGATGGCGGCGGAGGCCAAACCGGCTGCGGCCAGCGGGGTTGCCGGCGAGATGGAGGTGGAAGCGTACCGCCGCCTATTCCCGGTGGCCTTCCTGGAGCGCCACCTAGGCGAGTCCGTCCGCATCGATGCCCGCCGCCTCAGAGAAGCCCGCCCCACCACCGTCGCCCTCGGCGCCGTCTCCTCCGCGCATGGTTCTGCTCTCGTCCGCCTTGGCGACACCGTAATACGCCCCACTTTCCTCCCCTTCTCTCTCCTATGTTTCCCGTCTTGCTTGTCTCGCGCTCTTCAACTGTTCGACGAATTGTCTTTGCAGGCCATGCTCGCGTCGGTCAAGCTCGAGGTGATGTCGCCCCCCGCTGAGCACCCAGACGAAGGATCCGTCGGTTCGTGTTCCCCGTTTCCCTGCTGCTTCCTATTGCCTTTGATTTTTATTCTTTTGTTGATGTTGACGTATTTGTGTTTTGCGTAGCTGTTGAGTTCCACATGCCGCCTATCTGCTCCCCGCTGGTTAGGCCAGGGCGATCCGCTGAGGTTGCACCAGTCATCTCCAAGGCCCTTGAAGACGTTTTGATGAGGTTTTTGTTTCTCCGTTAACTTCAGCTCTTTAATTGAATGATGAATAAATAAATGAATGCAGAAACGAATCCTTTCCATAGAAGAGGAGAGTTCATCAGGATAAAATTTAATCGATCTCTACCAAAAATCTTGACTGTTCACTATCGCTGTGGACTAGATGACTAGTTGTACTTAGTGCGGAGACTGGAGATGACAGAAACTAATTATGTAGAATGCACTATGTAGTGATACACAGAGGAACATTACTGCTTCAGATCTGTTTTCCATGGATCACAAACAGCGCCTGAATGGCCTTAATTCTCTGATTATTTGATAGCATGGTGGAAATACTGCAATGATTTTGTCTTTAATAACGCTGCTCCAAGTGTGTCATTGGTGTTTCGGACAGTTGAGAAGGAGATAGCCATTTGGTTCAGCAATGGCTCGGAGCCTCCAGGATCTCATATAGTTTCAGTTTTTCTGGTTTAGTGGTCGCTTGTTAGTCGTGTTCTTGGTATTTTTTGTGGTGTCTTTTCTGTTGTAAAGTAGTGGGGGCGTGGATTTTCGTTTGTGTTATCTGCGGTGTTGTGTGGGTTTTACGTATGGTACTTATTCTTCTTAATGAAATGACACAGCTCCTTGTGTCGTTTGAGAATGCTTTTGTTTTAAACCATGGACCATTTCCTGTAAATCAAAATAACAGCAGGGTTCCTTGAAATTTTCCTTCCGTTTACGCTTAATCTTCTCTTTTGAGTATGAAGTGACACATGCTCCACTTTTGGTACTAGTAGACATAACTACGGCTATAAAAAATAACAATCAAAGGTCAAGTGGAGACTGAAGTTAGAAATGTGTAGTGGAAAAGAATAGAGGGCGTAGAAGGCACTGGTTTGCTTTTTTCAGGCATGCATGCAAATCCTGTACGTTCTGTTTGTAGGCTTTTGTCTGTTGGATTTGGTATCATCATTGCATGATTTCACAACTTTGGCCATTTCTTTTTCTGTAACACTCCCACAACCTAATGAATGGCACATAATGATGGTAATTTTGTTCTGTCCTTTTATGCAGTTCTGGAATGCTAAATTTGAAGGACCTCTGTTTGATCACTGGGAAGGCTTCTTGGCTAGCATACCTGGTAATATATCTTGGTTCTCTCATTGATAGCTTCAGTGTGTGGACAAAGGGAAGTAAGGAACAGTACCTTTGACAAGAAATCACTGTTAGTTATTATAAGGACTCCGCTTTTTACTTCTACTGACAAATAACATAAGTTGAATAATATGAGAAAGGGAACCAAGGCTCCAAGCACCCAGGGGTTTTCATTGAGTCAAAACTAGTGTACCTTGAAAGATCAGGTGACTTGGAATTGCATGATTTGTAGTTGAGAATGACACCCTTACAATCAGGCTGGAATATCCTTTCCATATGATTTTTACACATCCTATACTGTCAGTGCTAGGATTCTAATATGCCTTGTGATGTTTTGAAAATTTACGTAACACAGTGAAACTCATGCTTGTGACTTTCCTCAAGCCACTCTTGTTTAGTTGGCTTAGTTGTGATCGATTTGTGATTATTTTCTTTATTTAGAAGTTAGCCCACCTTCATTTGATAAGTCTTTCCTCTACTCTTAGCATTATGATTATCTTCCTAAACCTTCTTTGTATTACCATCTTACTATTTCTTCTGAATTTTTTTAGTCAAGTGCTAATGCTGTAATTTATGTTTTATGAATAGCACCCCCAAAATTTAAAATGATCCAAGCATTGGTTTTCAGAAGCACATTTGAAACCTATGCTCCTTAAGTTGTAGGCCTTTATGCCTTAGGGATTGGACAGGAACTAGACAAACTTTGTGTAACTTCTAATAACCAGGCAATGTGTAGCCTGGGATCACTGAATAACCCCCCAGCCCCACGTTGAGTTTAACAATTTCCTTCTTAAACCCTTGTCCTCTCTCTGTAGGTTCACATGATAGTACCAAATAGGATGTTTCCTCAGCACTACATGTGCATATGTGATATGGGTACAGTTTTACACAGTTGCATTCAAATCATGCAAAGTTGAATCTGTGATGCTTCAAAATTTTACAACCTGGAAAATACCATTCTAATAAGTAAAATAAGATAAATGCCAATCCAAAGTAGGTTCTTAGTCTACCACTCCAGAACTTCACAATTTGTTGCCATTTGTGCTTGTCCCTTTGTTTTTCTCAAACCGTCAGGAGAGCTGCCCATCATTATATAAAGAAGGAATAAAGGATAGGAATACAGAACCAAGTCCCAAAATAAAAGGAAAAAAGGGAAAAGGGAAAAGGAAGATAAATCCGACCAACATGGTCAAAAGAGAATGTAGTGTGCTTGTCCCAAAACCTTGAACCCTAATACCTGCAACCGCAAAAGACCCAGATATTAACAAAGGATGGCACCTAGGTGCTGCCAACTTCAGTGATGGGAGCAAAGTCTCAGGTTTACTTAAAGCTTTGTACCTTGCTATTACTTTAGGATTTGGAGTGGTCTTACTGATTGGCAGCAGCAGAGGGCAAAGAGGGGAAAGGAGGGATGCACAGTACTGGAGTGGAAAACAGTCAATAATGTTCAAGAGTGGCCAGTGATTAAATAACCCTGTTTCGGTGTGTCCTTTCCATTTTAGATTGACAAATTTTCAATTCTAATATTCTGAAAATAGGTCTAATTTTTCCTTATAAACAAGTTGAGATGTTGCTGAATAAGTTTTCATAAGAGCTTGTATTTTGATCTTTTCTGGATTTTGAACTTTTGCAGGATATCTATTGCCTGAATGCTGACGGGTCTCTGTTTGACGCTGCACTTATTTCAGCAGTGGCTGCCTTCACACATTGTACGTTCGTTTATTTTCACTGTACATATGGTTATGATATCCTCCCACTATCTCATTTTGTGCAATATGGAAATATATCACTATCAAACAATGCTGCTGTTATTTCCATCATGAAGTATGCAGTCACATTACTACTATACTATGTCTTCTTTGTGTGAAACTTTCTAATGGAATCAACCGAAATGAACAAACCTCTCAAGCTGATTCAGCCTATGGGAATATTGAACATACAAATTGTTGAGAAAAGAGTTACCCATAAAAGTTGAGACGAAAATGTTGCATATCGTTCTTTGGTTCTAACATATTTCCTATGTTAGTTTTCAATTCAGAAAGCTGCTATACTAAGATAGTTGCTTCCTACTATGGTTCTAGTCATTTGTCAAGTTTATGCTTGAAAGACTTGAATACAGGATATTTAATTATTTATGTTGAAGCTCTTGATAATTGTTATTGAATGCAAATTACTCATTTAGGAGGAAATATGTGTGTTTTTGTGTTCTAACTAGATGCTTGGTGTTTGATGATATTTGATTAATTTTGAATACGATGATATCTTGCTTTTTTAAGAATGTCTGGGTGCTTTATCTGCTACATGATAAATTGATAATTATGTCTTTTTGTTGTCATGATTGAAATAGAATATTGCTTAGCGCACTTGTGCAAGGAAACTACAATTGCAAACACCCTGACTGTCATTTGCTTGAGGGCCTGGATTTTCATGTGTATTGACATGCATAACTTGATCTGGTTTCCAGGAGTATGAATGTATGATCATCAAGAACATTCTGTTTTATTTTAGAGAGTAGTCTCTCCTAGTGGCTGAAGCTGGTCTTGACTCTTGATCTCTGAATTGAATTGAGGCCTGTTCTTTTAGGACGAAGCACTAAAACTTTTTTGTATTATGCTTTTGTTGGTCAAAACATACACTTGAGCAATCTGTGTTTTGTTATATTTGGAGTGTTTAAGTCGGTAGTCGAATTATCAGCTCTGCTGTGCTCACCTCTTTTGTTCTTCAAATTCAGTTCATACATGTCCATTTTTGTGTTCCATTTCAGTGGCTCAGTGGTCCTTTCTGCTAGTACCTTGCTTATTTCTCTCTAATCACTACAAATTTTATGTAATTTTTGCAGTGGAGATTCCTTTAGTTTCTGTTGGTGATGATGGTAGATTATTTACTGTTGGAGGCAATGATGGAAAAAACAAATTTGAATTGGTAAACAGAGAAAAGAGGAAGCTGACACTTGGCGACATTCCATTGTCCCTTACGTGTGCACTTCATAAAGATAGTATACTAGCGGACCCAACTTCTGAAGAAGAATCGATAATAGAGACCTATGTGACTGTTGTTGTAGATTCTTCAGACCGCCTAGTGTCATTACAAAAAGTTGGAGGTGCAGTGACATCCATGGCGACTATTAAGGTTAGTTAATCTGAGCTTAGTAGAATGTTTTGTTATGGAAATATTTCACTTATACTGTTCTGTCTTTAGTCAATGCAGCGCTTCTGAATATTGCTGCAGTGTGTCATAGCAGAGAATAGGCTTCTTATATTTTACTCCTTCCGTTCTGAATTGTAAGTTTAGGGTTTACTATGTATTTAGACATAGTGTATATCTAGGTGCATAGCAAAAGCTACATACCTATAAAAACCAAAACGACTTACAATTTGGAACGGATGGAGCATTTGATAAGAAAGATATTATCCATTGTATACTAACTGTCATCAATCGATAAGACTACAAATTTACAAAGTCTAGTATTAACATTTGATTTTGTTTCATGAGAATTTACTCCTTTTTTTATTATATTGAATTGCCACGTGATATATGTATTCCTCCAAATATAATGCACATTTAAACTAATAATTGATGCTAATTGTATGTCATACTTGTCATGCAGGAGTGCATTAGCTGGGCGAAAGAAAGGAGACAGAGCCTAAGAGAAATTCTGATAGACTCTGTCAAAGCCATGGAAGTCGACCAAACTGAATAATTCTGCAAATAGATTCAGTTAATCTAACCGGATTATTTCTTGATGGTTTCTCTCCGCCTCGGCTGCACTAGTTGTAACAGCCTTTTGTTGATTTAGTCCAAGTATGTAGCTATTTGTACTCTACAGTAGGCACATAATGCTTCACTTAAGTAGCCTGACAATTTTTTTTGATGAGCATGTCTGCAATGCACGTTTTCTCGCAATTTGCCATCTTGTGACACCCTAATTCTCATTTTGCAATATTTTAAATTTTTTTCTATAATTTATTAGAACTAATACATACTATCTCTATCTCAGAATAAACACACGTCTAGAACTTATTAGAGAGCAGATTAGTGTAGATTCGAAATTACGTTGTTGCCCCTACAAAAGGGTCTGGCACCTGTTGCTGGTACTCCGACTGTCTGGTCTCTAGCAGGCCTTCTGATCGATAGCGCTGCATGACCTTTTCTATATATATGAATATGAGCATCTATTTTAGCACAATACTTGAATTTTAGAGGTGTAATTACTGCAGGTTATTTTCTCTTATACGAGCATCTATTTTGATACAATGTTTGAATTTTAGAGGTAATTATTTTGGAATGGAGGGAATAATAATTATTATAGAGGAGAAAAATATACATTTTATAAATTACATCTAACATGACATCGGGTTTAAAAAGTTTGTTGTATTCATGTGCTAGTATGTGTAAGTGTTTATCGGTATGAAACACTTAAACTCTGATTAGGTTTTAAAATTATATAAAACTCAAGTTGGGCTAAAACCCCACCTTTTCTCCCATTCTGTTTTTTTTTTCTAGCCCAACTCCTCCCTCTTTTCGTTGGGCTGACGCCCCACCTGTCAATCCATGTTCTCCCTCCCTATCTTTTTGGCCTGGCTGCCACCAGGCCCACTCCTCCCATTGGCCCACCCGCCCCCACCTCACCTCCGTCTTTCACTAACGCGTGGGCCTCGCCTCGTTAACCTCCCCTTCCTATATACTCCCTCCATGTTGGTAAAAGAAGTCGTTTTAGACAACGACACGGTCTCCAAAGCATAATTTTGACATCATTTTTCTATAAAAATATTTATTCAAAAGTGATATATGTATACTTTTATGAAAGTATATTTCAAGACAAATCTATTCATGTTGTTTTCACATTTTCAAACTCAACAACTTAAAAGTTATTCATGATTTATATTCCCAATGTTTGACCCAAACCTTGTCCAAAACGACTTCTTTTACCAACATGGAGGGAGTATCTTCTTCCTGGCTACTGGAACAGGAGCCGCCATCGCTTTTCTTTTCAATGCGCACTCGCACGGCCTTGTCGCCTCGTGCTCGGACCTCGTGCATGTGTGCCTCAGGCATCTACCCTAATATTCTTAGGCGCTCTTAATTGCTCCTTACAAATCTTAGAAGAGACCTTGTGTTGGCTTTGTCGATGCCTATGGGTTCGACTCCTTTTATATAGTCCCCTCCAAGACCCCATGCATACAAGTAGGAGTCCTGTCCATAGTTGGATTCTACAGAGTCTTAGAGCATCTCCAACAACTTGGTAAAATTGACTTGCCAAATCTCATGATTTGGCAAATTGCTATTTTTTTGGCAAGTGAAAAAAAGCTTTCTCTCCAACAATTTGCTATTCCAACTTGGTAAACTTGAAGAAATCCAACTCCGCGATGATGTACTTGCAGCCGGACCACTTTGC